>VMDO01000749.1:78715-228640 GCA_007922755.1 Pedetes capensis
TTTTTTTTTTTTTTTTTTTTTGAGACAGAGCCTCACTCTGTAGCCTAGGCTAGCTTTGGAACTCACTATGTAGCTTAGACTGGCCTTGAAGTCACAATCCTCCTGCTTCTACCTCCCCAGTGTTGGAATTACAAGTGTGAAACACTATGCATGAACTTGAATGTAGTTTAAACATGGAAAATTAACAAGAAGTATGAGAGCTGGGCGCAGTGGTGTACGCCTGTAATCCCAGCAGCTCGGGAGGCGGAGGCAGGAGGATGGCAAGTTTGAGACCAGAGGCAGCCTGCATAACTTAGTGAGACCTGTCTCAAAAAAGTAAAAACAACAACAACAACAACAAAAAAAACAGGCTGCGGTGCAGCTCAATGGTCCACCACTTGCAAAGCATGCAAGCACGAAGCCCTGGGTTCAGCCCCCAGTACAGCAAAAAAAAATAAATAATAATAATAATAATAATAATAATAATAATAAATTTTTAAAAAGAAGTATGAGATTTTTGGACCTCAGTAAAATGGGTAAATAGTGGTGAAATGAACTTAGGAAAAAAATATTGGGGAGGAATAGATTTGTTATAAGGTCAGATTAGCTATGTTAACATTTAAGGTGCTGATTAAATACTCAAATGGAAATGTGTAGAAGGTAGTTGGATATGTAAGTCTGCGTTGAGGGAGAAGGTTGTTATGTTGTTAGGTGCCGTCAAGTCGGTATCTGACTCATAGCGACCCTCATAGGGTTTTCAATGGCTGACTGTTTCGAGATTGCCTTGGGAGTGGATTGCCAGGCCCTTCTCCCATTTTTGCGGTGCTGGGAATTGAACTCAGGACCTCAGAGACTGCAGTGCAGTGCTCTACCAACTGAGCTAAATCCCAGCCCCGAGGGAGAAGGTAGTATTATTTAATCTTCTACGACATTTTAGGTACATAAAATATTCTACATCTTACAGAGGAGGAAGCTAGGGGAAGATAAATTAATGTGACTTGTCTGTTGTTGTGTTGTTGTTAGGTGCCATGGAGTCAGTATCCAGTCGGTATCCGACTCATAGCGACCCTCTGTACAACGGGGGAAACATTATTGTCAGTGCTTCTCTGCTGTTCATAGGGTTTTCAATGGCAGATTGATTTTTGGGAGGGGGTTGCCAGGTCCTTCTCCCAAGCCTATAGCTTCTGGTGTTCCCAGGCAGTCTCCCATCCAGGTACTAACCAGGCCTGACCCTGCTTAGCTTCCGAGATCTGACGGGATCTGATGACACAGGGCTACCGCTGCAGGCGTGACTTGTCTAGTAGCACTAATTATACAAACAAAGCCTCAAGTCAGGATGTGAATCAATACTTTCGATTCTAACACTGAGATTCTTTCCACCATATCTCCTGTTTACTATACATACACACATTGTATCTCAAGTCAAAAGTTTTAAAATAATTTGATCCTCCTTTGATTTGTGCCTAATGTTTTTGTTGTCATGGTTGTTGTTTTGGTTTTTGAGACAAGTTCTCATGGTGTTGCCCAGGCTGGCCTAGAAGTTGCTATGTACTTCAGGTTGGTCTTGCGTTTGCAATCTTCCTGCCTCTGCTGAGTGCTGAGTGCTGAGATTACATATTTACAAGTATGCATTGCCATGCCCATTTTAACGTGAAACTTTGTTATTGTTATTGTTGTAGTTTGGGATGCTGAGAAAATCAAACCCAGGGCCTTGAGCATGTTAGACAAGTGTTCTATATCCCCAGGTATGCCCGTTGTTAATACATAAAGATGACTGAGTGGCAACATGGAGAGGTCAATGTCATTGAAAGAACAGTTTAATGTTACTCACAAATCCCCTAGAAATGAGAAAGACAGGCTGCACCATGCAGGGGGAAGTAACAGTTTAGGTGGCAGAAAGAGTGAGAGAAAGGAATAAACCTGTTAAACCAAATCTCTTGAGGCCAAGAGATCTCTGAAGGAAATGGCTTTACTGAGTCATCACAATGCTAGTCAGAAAAAGGACCAAGTCCTGGGACAAGTTCTGTAAACCACCAGCAGCAAGGCCAGGAAGCAATTGGAAAAATATTTGTCACTAAACTAGATCTAAGAGCAATTTTTTTTAATAATGAAAATTTGGAGCCAGGCACCATGGCACATACATGTAGTCCCAGCTACTAGGGAGGTTGAGGCAGGAGGACCACAGATTTGAGGCCAAAGGCAGTCTGCACAATTTAGTGAGACTCTGTCTCAAAAAATAAGGAGCTAGGGGTATGGCTCAGTGACAGAGCACTTACCTAGCATGCAGGAGGCCCTGAGTCCCCCAGTACAAGACAGAAAGGAAGGAAGGAAGGAAGGAGAAAGAAAGAAAGAGTGGTCTGCTGTGTGTTGGATTTAAGTCAAGGTTTCAATATAAACAGCCCTTTTGACAGATTAACTTCCCTAATCTCTCACTCCATCCTCAGGCCTTTGAAATTAATTTTAGGACATCTGAGAATTTTTCTTTTATCAGCTGTCATCCTCTTGGAGGGTTTCCATGGCAAAGGTTAGGCAGGGTAGGGGAAACAGTTTAGGATCAGCTGGACTGAATAATTTCAGCAGGCTCTGCCAGCACGTGGACTGTCTCTACTAGTCTATACCTGGCCTCAGATTCCCAGCACTGCAAAAATGGGAGAAAGATGTGGCAATCCACTCCCAAAACAATCAGCCATTGGAAACCCTATGAGGGTCGCTATGAGTTGGACCCAACTGGACAGCCCCTAACAAGAATATTGCCTTGGAGTGTGAGTGTTACAATAAAGGAAGTACTCAGGTGTGTGGACTCTGGTTTGCATATGAAAGGCATGTTTACAGGTGAGTTGGTTATTACCCAGCCCTGGGAGGGCAGCTTCTCCTTGGCTGGTAGGACCTCAAGATGTCAAAACATCGTTAAATATAAAAAATAAAAACATGATTAGCACACTCTTCCAGTCCAAATTTTAAAATCCAATTCAGAAGCCAAACTACAAGTTCTGTAAAGATAGCTGTACATACACATATGCTCACATACAAAAAAAAGTAGGGCCATTAAAAGCTTAACAGGTGACCAAAACAATAGGACAAACTGAATTCTGTAAGGTTGTGCACCAATAATTACCTATTATATATAAAATTTAGAAAAAAAGAAAGAGTATACAAATAAAACAGATCAGAACTTCATTTCAAAAACCACCCAGTCCAGGTAAATTTCTGTACTGAGAAACATTAGGAAAAAGCAAGATACTGTACTGATTTAAAACAATTTGTCTCGTCTCGAGCCATAAAATGTTACCTTTACAGCCTGATCTCAGATTTGCACACAAATTTTTGAATGAACACTTGCTGGCTATACTGGTATTCAATACTACTTTCTCCACTTGTTTTCCAGGGAATAGAAATTAGGTTGTAGAATCTAGAGAATTAGATTCCACTATTCTAGTCCATCTTGCCATGGTACTTTCAGTCACATCATATGGTTGTGAAAACTGGATGTTGAACAAGGGAGACAGGAAAAGAATTGATCCTTTTGAATCATGGTGCTGGAGACGTCAATTGAATATACCATAGAACTGCCAAAAGAACCAACCGATCTGTCCTAGAAGTGCAATCAGAGTGCTCTTTGGAAGCAAGAATGGCCAGATTGCGTCTTACATATTTCGGACATGTAGTCAGGAGAGATCAATCCCTGGAGAAGGACATCATGTTTGGGAGAGTGGCAGGTCAATGCAAAAGAGGAAAACCCTCCACCAGATGGATTGACACAGTGTCTGCAACAATGGGCTTAAACATAAATAAGATTGTGTGCCTGGCACAGAATCGGAAGTGTTTCAATCTGCTGTACATAGGGTTGCTATGAGTCGGACTCGACTCGACAGGACCTAACAACAACAACATTCTATTCCATTTAGCTTGGGAAGATTTCATCTTTCTTCACCATGGACACTGGGACCTAAGTTTGGCTCTAAGAGTATCCTTTATTTTACACCTAAGTTTGGCTCCCACGTACAACATCACCAAGCTGGGCACCGAAAACTGAATCTACTTCAGACTCCTATCAAGGAGATCTCTGACCACAATAATCATCCAGTTCCATTCAGATAAACAGACTTAGTACGCTTCTTCCAACATTCATAGTCTCCAGTCCTCTCCCAGATAGCCACTCAGTTCGCGATGGAGAAAGAAACAGGAAACCGAGCCTGAGCTCCTCCGATCCAACCCAGCCTAAATTCCGAGCCTACATTCCGCTCCTCCGCCTTGCAGCCAGAGCGTGGACAACCTCAGCTGCAGGCAACCTGGCCTGGGCCCAAAATCTGCTGGCCCAGAATCACTGGCCCCAGGCAGACAGGCTGGGACACAACGGGTCGGGATTTTCCTTAGACACTGCCCACTCTGGGAGAAGGGAGGCAGCAGACGGGCCGCACAGACCAAGCACACGGACACGGCCGTACCTGGCTTACGGTGTTGCTTCCCCGGGCGGCGGTCTGGAGACGGCACCCAGGGGTCAGGGCTCCGGAATGGTCTCGGCCACCCTCACGGAGATCACCAGCCTGGGATCCGTCGAGGCCGGATCGCAGCTGCACAGCTCCAGCCCCTTCCGATTGGTCCCTCCCGTATTTCCTTCCGGGTGAGAGGTTGTCTGGTCGCCCCAGCAACCGAGCCGCACTCAGGCGCGGTACTAGCAAGCGCAGTGTTCCCTCCAGGCCACAGAGCTGGCGGGCAAGCGGGAATCGCAGAGTCTCGAAAGTGTCTCCACCTTTCCATCAAGTGAGTGGCCTTCCTCCCTAGGCCCTGGCAGGAGACCTCGGCTCCGGCGACTTCTGTCCAGGCATTACTTATCTCCTGAGCCTCTACACTGGGGATGGGGACGGGGCGCCGAGAGCCCCTAGTCTAGGAATTAAGGGATCTGGATTTTGGCTCTGATTCTTAAGTCGCTGTTGTGGCACCCACCTTGGACAAGTGCCAACCTCTCTGGACCTCTATTTCCTTTACGGTGCCAAACGGCATCGATCTCTAAGTTCCCTTTGGCTCCAATATTCCGGTTTCGAGTGTGGAACCTTCTAAGGGCAATTGAAAAAGAGTTCCGTTTCTTGTATGATTAAAGTCAGTGTTCTGTTTAATAGGCACGTAACGGTTGCTTCCCAAGTGCCACTCATTGACTAGATACTCGGTTCCTATTAGTACTGAACACTGAGCGGAACAGTAGGGTGAGAAAAGAGCTTTGACTAATCCGAGATCCCTAGCCTGGAAGAGGTGGGTGTGATAGGGGATTCTGACTCAAAAGCATTGTTTTAGTAGAGGCTCAAGTCCTGCAGGGGCTCCTAGAGGAGTCGGGATGAAGAGAAATAAAAGCTTTGAGAGACAGGCGTACCTGAGCTGGGCTACAAGATAACAGCTAGTATCTACAGAGATAGACAAATCTAAGGATGAGGAGCCTGCAGCTTTAGCCCTGTGGCATCTGATCCCGTCAGATCTCAGAAGCTAAGCAGGGTCGGGCCTGGTTAGTTCCTGGATGGGAGACCGCCTGGGAACACGAGAAGCTGTAGGCTGGGAGAAGGACCTGGCAACCCCCTCCCAAAAATCAATTTGCCATTGAAAACCCTATGAACGGCAGAGAAGCACTGACAATAGTGTTTCCCCTGTTGTACAGAGGGTCGCTATGAGTCGGATACCGACTCCACGGCACCTAACAACAACAACAACAAGGATGAGGAAAGTGAGACATAAATAATTTGTTCGTAGCCAAAGAAAATGATCTATAAGATAACAGCTAGTATCTACAGAGATAGACAAATCTAAGGATGAGGAAAGTGAGACATAAATAATTTGTTCGTAGCCAAAGAAAATGATGGAGTCTGGATTCAAACCCAGGTAGCCTAATGCCAGAGCCCCAACCACTACTATATTTTTCAACTCTGCCAGGATGACTGGTAGTTAACCAGCTAAAGATGAGATATGTGTTCTACGGAGAGAGTATAGCAAGGCTTCTGTGGGACTTTACAAGATTTAGTAAACTAGCTAGCATCATTAAACACTTAGAAAGCAGTTCTGTGTCCTTATCCCTTCAGAAGTTCAAATTTTGAAAACACATTTCTGTATAACTCCATACTAAACTCTTTATCTACAACTAAATCTTAGAGATTATGGGAAAAAATAAACCTAAAGGCTATAAGCATAAATTTACATTTTTCTACAATTTAGTATAATTGGTGCCAATATTTAACCCTTAAACAAGATCAGAATAGCTGGGGGGCGTGATGGCAATGCCTGTAATCCCAGCGACACGGGAGGCAGAGGCAGGAGGATCGCAGGAGGATGGCTATTTTGAGACCAGAGGCAAACTGCGTAATTTAGTGTAATTTAGCAAGATCTTGTCTAAAAAAGAAAGAAATAAAGAAAGAAAGAAAGAAAGAAAGAAAGAAGAAAGAAAAGAAAAGTAACAAAATGGGCTGAGAATGCAGCTCAGTGGTGTAGCACTTGTAAAACGTGTAAGCGCGAAGCCCTGGGTTCAACCTTCAGTACCGCAAAAAATAAAAATCAGAATCTACCAAGATTGCACTCTCTCCCTCACGCTACTTCCATACGGATATCAGAATTGTAGTTACAGGTTCTATTTCAACAGTTAATTGTAATAATTTTCTAACAATAGGAAAATAATAGTTGTTAGGTGCGGTTGAGTCATAGCGACCCTATGCACAACAGAGGAAACACTATTGTGATTCTCTGCGATTCACAGGGTTTTCAATAGCTGATTGTTTGGGGTGGGGCGGGCGGGGGTGGGGGGGTTGGGTCCTTCCCCCAAGCCTACAGTACCGGATGTTCCCAGGCGGTCTCCCATTCAAGTACTAATCAGGCCCCACCCTGCTTAGCTTCGGAGATCTAATGGGATCGGAGGTAAATAAAAATGTGTCTTTCCTAATTAAATTGTTCCTTATTTTGTTTTTGTCTTGTTTTCTCGGGGGTTCATTTTTCTCTCTGTGAAAGTACATTTTCTTGTATTTCTTTCAGAAAAAAAGATGTGTGTAAACTGTAAATTCTGCCACATCCAAAAAAATCTTTAGTTTACATCATTTTAGGTTGATAATTTAGCTGGGGATAAAATATTAGGTTCAAAATTTTTTTCGCTCAAAAAATTTAAAGACATTATGCTTTTTGTTTTCTTTTCTTTTTTTTTTTCTTAGTGTCCACTGTTGCTGATGTCAGTCTAATTCTTTTTAGTTTTTGTAGATACTGTTTTAAAAAATTATCTGAATAGAAACCAGTACTGATGATTTAAACCAAAGGTCTCATGCATGCTAGGCAAGTGCTCTACCGCTGAGCTGTACTTCCAGCCCCATTTATATTTTATTTTTTTTTATTTTGAGACAGGGTCTCAGTAAATTGTAGAAGCTGCCTACGGCCTCAAACTCTCAATCCTCCTGTGTCAGGCCACCTGAATTGCTGGGATTATAGATGTGCACCATGGCACCCAGTTAGTTGTTTGTTCTTTTTAAACTAATCTATCTGGTGTTTGTCTCTATGTTATGAAATTTTACAGCAACTGTCTAGGTGTGGGATTTTGCTTAGTAATGATTTGCCTTCCCAGCAAAAGTTTTCTTCAGTTCTGAGAATTTTTTGACTATTTATTCCAATATTGTATCTTCCACATATTCTTTCCCTCTTGAAGTCTTATTGAACTGGCATTAACATTTTGGATCTATTTTCCATTATCTTTTGTTCTTTTTGCTGCTTTTGAAAAGATTTTCAACCTTACCTTCACTATTTTACTTTCTAGTTAAATTCACTCTGCTATCTAGTCCTTCTAAGAACTTTTATTTCACCGATTGTATTAGTAATTTCCAGGATTGCTAATTGGTTGGTAACTGCCTATTCCTGTTTCAAGGATATACTATTACCCTTCCTTTCTCTCTGAGGATGTTACAATATTTCAAAATCTTCAAACTGTTGTGTTACTAACTCTGTTTCCTCAGAGATGAGCCTTCAGGCTTTCTCAGCTGCCATTTAAGTTAATTTTAAAGTTAAAACTATCAATTCCCTTCCTCAGCCCACAGAGATTCTGATTCAGTACATGTGAGGTAGGACCTAGGAACTTAGAATTATCCCAGGTAATTTTGATGCATGGGCCACACTTTGAGTAACACTCTAGTAGGTGTACTATCCTAGCAGTTAAAGTTTACTTATCCTCCAAATATTTTCTTCAGTGTTGGGAAAAAACTTAATTTCTAATATTTTAGTCCACTGTATGTTCCAGGGGTCTCAGATAGATTCCCCTCAATATTGTGGTCTTCTTTCCTTCTTTTTCACCTGGTCTCCATTCCAATCTCATTCTGTTTGAATTTCTCTACCTTCCTCACTTACTGCATTTTCTGTTTCTTCCTACTGCTAAATCAGAGATTCTTCACCCCATCTTACCTCTTTGGGATATTCAGTAGACCATATATGTTACCCAAAAGTGGAACATGTCCAACAAAACTGTGTACATCAATATTATAGCATCATTATTCATAATGATCCCCAAATGGAAACAACCTAAATGTCCATCAAATGATGAATAGATAAAACATGCTATTTCTGTACAATATATTCAATAATAAAAATGAATGAGATACTCATGTGAAATATCGTTGAATCTTGATGAACCTTGAAACACTGATGAACCTTGAAAACGTTATGTTAAGTGAAAGAAACTGGTCATAAAGAACCATAGGTTGTGCAATTCCACTTATAAGAAGTGTCCAGAATAGGCAAATCAATTGAGGAAGAAAGTAGATTAATGGTACCAGGGGCACAGGGAGGTGGAATTTTGAGGGGAATAGTGAATAACTAAAGACAGATACAGAGTTTCTTTTGGGGGCGATTAAACTATTCTAAAATTAGATTGCAATGATGGCAGTAAAACTCTATGAATATACTGAAAAGCACTGAATTATATGCTATTAGGTAAATTTTATGGTATGTGAATTATATATTAATAAAGTTGTTAAAATAAATTAGTAAATAAAAATAAATCATTTAGGCAACACTGTTTCCCCAGGATCCTACACTAGACAATGGAAATGCCAAGTAATCAGGATATGCTCCTGGTCATGTGAAGTAACTTTATTTGGATAGTGCTTAAAGTGCATTTATTATAGGTCTTATGGCATTAAAATATTTAAACTTATAAGACTTTTCTTCAATCTTTTAAAGCATCTTCAGAAGTGTATAAGATAAGCTTTATATTTCCAAATGGAGACAAGTATGGTAAGCATACATTTTAATTACTTTTTCTATACAGAAAATGAAATAGCTTAAGAATTGAAAAATGAGACTGTCACATTTTATAAAACTTCTCTTGAGATATAAACTCACTTAAAATATCATAGAAAGCCTAACATTTTAAGTCAAAACTCAAATGTTAAGACTAGACAGTTGCCTTAGAAACCTATAGGGTCTGTCAATATTTCTGGCTCTTGAGTCCAGTGGTTACAACATACTCTAGGCCGATGGATATCCTCATCTCTGGTCTCATTGGTTCCAGTGCTAGGGAGCCAAAAAATGAAAACATAAAACAAAACACAAAAAGTAAACCAAAAATCTACATATGGGGTGCAGTTGTGAATAGTTTCAGGCAAATATTACTTTGTCAAACACAACTCCTATTTAGTATCTTTAGTATTGCTCCCTTGTTTAGATGGTGACTGCACAAGAACATCTTCTGGAATCTATGAGAGAAATGGAATAGGTATTCATACCACTCCTGATGGGATTATCTACACAGGAAGCTGGAAAGATGACAAGGTATGAGTTTCAGTTTAATTCTGATAATAGATAAATAACACTATGGGTTAAATGATTCTAAGCATTTCACCATTACTGAAAAATACATATCATGATGCCAGTTGTGGAACACATACCTGTAATCTCAGCCTTCAGGAAAGTGAGGCAGGAAGAACTTGTATCAAGAGCAGCCTGGGCTACAAAACAACAATAATTTAAAAAATATAATAAACATATAATTGTTGTTGTTGTTAGGTACCGTCGAGTTGGTATCCGACTCATAGCGACCCTCTGTACAACAGGGGAAACATTATTGTCAGTGCTTCTCTGCTGTTCATAGGGTTTTCAATGGCAGATTGATTTTTGGGAGACGGTTGCCAGGTCCTTCTCCCAAGCCTACAGCTTCTAGTGTTCCCAGGCAGTCTCCCATCCAGGTACTAACCAGGCCCGACCCTGCTTAGCTTTCGAGATCTGATGGGATCAGATTCCACAGGGCTACAGCTGCAGGCTAAACATACAATAGTTAATTTTCATCACTGTTCTTATCTCCCATTCAAATAATTTTCTCATTTAATCCTCATAAAAATCTCATAAGATGGGTACCATTAATATTCTTATTTTACAAATGAGGGAAATTAGGGAGATGGTGAATAATAAAACAACAATGCATACCCAGGTCTACTTGAATCCAAATTCTCCTCCTCCTCTTCCTCCTCCTCCCTCTTCTACTTAAACCCAAGATCTTGTGCATGTAAGCACTCAACCACTGAGCTACATCCCCAGCTCCCATTTTTCTTTTTTAAAAATAGAATCTCTCTATGCAGCCCAGGCTGGCTTTGAACTCACTATGTAGCCCAGGCTGCCCTCAAACTCATAGCCATCCTCCTGCCTCAACCTCTGAGTGCCAGGATTATAGACATGCACTACCACACCGGATTCAAATTCACATTTTTAACTCCTACTCTGTACTGTTTCCTGAACTAACTACACTGATTCCCATTTAAGATTTCTGATATATTTAAGGTATCTCAAGGACTGTATTATTGCCATCATGGTCCCCCATGTGTTCAAATGTCCCAGATCTAGAACATTTGAGTTAGTGGGCTTCAAAGAAAGAGAAGAAGGACAATGATAAAAACATTTATTTTTGCACCGATAAAGTGTAATACAAAGTTGATAAAAAATAAGTTAATGATAGACATATGTATAATTTGAAAGGTTCTTGGGAAACTGAAGTTTAGTTTGTGAGATCATTTCCTTTGTTCCACAGATGAATGGTTTTGGAAGACTTGAGCATTTTTCAGGAGCAGTATATGAAGGACAATTTAAGGATAATATGTTTCATGGATTTGGGACTTACACATTCCCAACTGGGGCAAAGTACACTGGAAATTTCAATGAAAACAGGTAAACTTCAAGTTTAGAAATCATGGTAGTTCTAAAGGATTTTCTTTAGTCATGGTGGCTTGGATATTATGTTTAGTTAATGCTAACTATTCTTTTGTAATGTGTTTAGTCTCTAAGAACTGTTGAGTTATTTTAGGAGATGGGGAATGTTATAAAAGGCTAAGACCATCAGCAGCCTTTAAAGTGGAATATCATTCTTGGTGGTAATCAATTAGACTTTTTGTTTATCCCTTTTACCTTTCTATTACTATAGAGCATTTTGCAGTCAGCTTGGAAATAGAAAACTCACTGCAATTACTGAGAATATTTAGGTCAAAAATAATTTTTACTTGAAATATCTTAATATACAATACTTTTAAAATACTAGCATTGGAGTAATTTCATAGTGATTTCATTTTGACCTGACGTGTGTACTTTTTTTTTTTTTTTTTTTTGTGGTACTTGGGGATTGAACCCAGGGCCTCACACCAACTTTATGTGTTCTGTACCATTGGGTTGCACCCCCAGCCCATTTATTATCTTTTATCTTGAGACAGCGTCTCTCTAAGTTACACAGGCTACCTGTGGCCCCAAACCTGCCATCCGCCTGCCTCAGCCTCCAAAGTCGCTGGGATTATAGGCATGTGCCACCATGCCCAGCTGTGTGTACATTTTTATTAGGATTTTTTAAAATTTAATCAAAATTAATTAATTTTGAAATTGTAGAAATCTACCCACTGTTTCTGTCTGGGCATATGCTTATAGGAGAAATAATAGTGAAATGAAACATGAGTACAGCTTTTCGAGCTTAATCTTCACACTGAATACCATGCCATGCCATCCAAGGTTTGAATTCACTTATAAATACCCCTTTCTTCTTTCTAGAATTGAAAATGCAACCTAATTGCCATGAAGTGGTCACTGTGAATGCATCTTGAGGAATGTAAAAAAAAAAATTCACCTATTTTGACTCCCTAGTTTGTGACAATAATGCATAAAATTTTTCCACTGATGTTAATGTTGTTGTTAGGTACAGTCAATTTGTGTCTACTCATAGCGACCCTCATGGGGTTTTCAATGGCTGATTGTTTGGGATTGTTTGGGGAGTGGGCTGCCACTTACTTCTCCTGTCTTTGTGGTGCTGGGGGTAGAACCCAGGGCGTCAGAGTGTGCAGAGCAGGACTCTCCCAACTGAGCTAAACCCAGCCCCACTGATGTTAATAAGGGGAGAAAGAAATGATGTATTGAATGAAGGCTGTTTGTTTATGTGAGTGCATTTTCACCATTCCAAAGAGACCAAGAAAACACCATCACAGCACACAGCACCTCAAACATAGGTGGTCAAGAAATATTTGTTGAATGAATGAATGAATGAACTAATTAAGCCAGATAATCAGTGGAAACTTTTCATTTAATTAGCTCATTATTTTGGCTTTATGTAAATTTAGCTTGTGTGATCCTAAAATATTGGACATCAAAATTTGTACAGTGACAGTGTTTGTTTTTAATAGTATGTTTTTACAAAGGATATGAAAACAGGATACTGGGTTTTAAATCAAAATTTGAAAAGCAGAAATATGTGACGCTTCAGACACAGTATATAATATGCTATACCATCTTATATAATATGCTAGACAATCTTGTGTCTACAGCTTTACCATCCTGGCATCTGATCCTGTCTGATCTCAGCAAGAATCAGGGTTGGGGCCAGGCATGGTGGCTCACGCCTGTAATCCCAGCGGCTCGGGAGGCGGAGGCGGGAGGATCTCAAGTTCGAGACCAGAGGCAGTCTGCATAACTTAGCGAGACCCTGTCTCAAAAAGTAAAAAAAATGGGCTGAGGTGCAGCTCAGCGGTCCAGCACTTGCAGAGCATGCAGGCGCAAGGCCCTGGGTTCAAACCCCAGCACCACAAAAAAAAAAAAAAAAAAAAAAGAATCAGGGTTGGGCTTGATTAGTCCTTGTATAGGAGACTGCCTGGGAGTATCTTGTGCTATAGGCTTGGGAGAAGGACCCAGCAGCTCGCTCCTGAAACAATCAGCCTTTGAAAACTCTATAAATAGCAGAGAAGAACTGTCAAACATAGTGTTGGGTAGTGTTTTATTCTGTTGCACGCAGGGTCACCATGAGTCGGACCCAACTCAACAGCACCTAATAAAAACAATAGACAATCTTATATCTGGATTGTAATTTTTTTCCCTGTTCTGGGGAGTTGAACCCATGGCCTTACTAGGCAAGGACTCTACCAATGAGCTGAACTCCCAGACCATTTTTTATTTTTTATCTTGAGACAGGATTTCACTAAGTTATACAGGCTGCCTCTGTCCTCAAACTTGCAATCCTCCTGCCTCAGCCTTCCAAGTCACTGAGATTACAGGTGTGCATCATGGTGCCTGGCTGGACTGTAAAATCTTAATCCTGATTAATGAACAAATTTATTTTTCATTATTGCAGGGTGGAAGGTGAAGGGGAATATACTGATATCCAGGGACTACAGTGGAGTGGTAACTTTCATTTCACAGCTGCTCCAGGCCTGAGACTAAAGCTTTACATGTAGATGTTCTGCATTGAAGTTTAAATGTGGTAATAGAAGCTGTCAGTTGTAAGTAAAGCAACTAAATCTGTCACCTGATATATTGTAAGTTTGCCAATAAAGCCATCATTCACTTATTGCCTTTTTGAATTTTATTTTCATTTTCATAGTTTAATAGAAATTATGTTGTCAGTGGATTTAGGGGTGCTGTTACTGCCTGCTCTGAGGAGTTCCCCTTTTGGGACCTCCACTCAGAGGAAATGTCAGGTCCTTGGCTCTGTCACAAGAATGAATTCTAGAACAAGTCAGTAAAAGAGTGAAGCAGTTGGAAGTTTATTAGATGAAGGGGTGAGAGATAGTACATGCTTCCAGAGTGAAGCACAGACATCTAGAGAGGCGCATTTAGGTGTCTCCACAAGGGACATATGTATGATTTGGGGCATTTGAAGTTACATTGCTCAATAGGGTTCCAGCAAATGTTAAAAAAAGAAGCCTTATTAAAATGCCTAGTTTGGAATAGTCAAGGAAATCCCTACTATATCTAGTCTTAAGGAAATTACCTAGGTATGTTAACTTTAATTATACCGCATAGCCTGGTTTGGTGCAATTCTTAGGGAAGCACCAGGCCTCACAACAGCCCTTCTCTTCTGGTTGTATTAGAATTCTTGGCTGATAAACCTCAGACCTTTTCCCAGCATGAGAGAAGCCCTTTCTTTCCCATGTCTCCCAGATATTTCTCTTTCTATCCCACCTCAGTGTGGTTCAATTTGGTTTGCTCATTTTAATAAATATGGCAGAACTATCTAGATCTTGGCAAAGTTAGTTTCCAATCCGTGCCTTGATTTTGTCATCTTTTTTTCTGCCTAGTTTGTGCTTTCACAGTTTTTTGTTTTGTTGTGTTTTTTTCTTTCTTTCTTTTTTTTTTTTTTTTTTTAAGACAAGGTCTCGCTGTTAGCCCAGGGTAGCCTGGAAATCACTTTGTAGCCCAGGCTGGCTTCAAACTCTAGTCAGTTCTCCTGCCTCAGCCAGTCAGTTGCTGGGATTACAGGTGTCACCACATTTTTGATGGGAACATAACAATGGTGCAGCCATTTGTGGAAATCAGTTTCTCAAAAAGTTAGACATAGTTACCACATGCCTCATCAACTCCCAGGTATATACTCAAGAGAATTGATTTTTATGCAAATATTCATAGCAACATTTTTTACTGTATGGTCTAAATGTATTCCTCCAAAATTTATGTTAAGCCCTAATAACCTAGTCTATTTCAGTGGTATCAAGACACAGGGCTTTTAGGGGGTGATTAAGTCACAAGTATGGATTAGTGCTCCTCTAAAAGACATGTAGACAAGGAAATGCCAGAAAATCAAGCCAGATTCTGAAGAGGGCGTGGAACCAGTGATATCACTGCTGATGTCAGAGGGATAGTGGCCAAAAGCAGAGAATACCAGAAAGCTGTCTATCTATGTTTTATCAACTATGCAAAGGCATTTGACTGTGTGGATCATAACAAATTATGGTTAACTCTGCAAAGAATGGGAATACCAGAGCACCTAATTGTACTCATGAGGAATCTGTACATGAACCAGAAGGCAGTTGTTCAAACAGAACAAGGAAACACTGCTTGGTTTAAAGTCAAGAAAGGTGTGCATCAGGGCTGTATCCTTTCACCATATCTCTTCAATTTTTTAAAATTTATTTTATTTATTTATTTTTGTGGTGCTGGGGTTTGAACTCAGGGCCTTGCACTTGCATGCTTTGCAAATGCCAGACCACTGAGCTGCACCCTCAGCCCATTTTTTTTTTTTTTTTTTTTTTTTTTTTTTTCTTTTTGAGGCAGGGTCTCACTAAATTACGCAGACTGCCTCTGGTCTTGAACTTGCGATCCTCTTGCCTCCGCCTCCCAAGCTGCTGGGATTACAGGCACACGCCACCGTGCCCAGCCATATGTCTTCAATTTTTATGCTGAGCAACTAATACAAGAAGCTGAACTTTATGAAGAAGAATGTGGCATCGGGATTGGAGGAAGACTCATTAACAATTACTGTTACGCAGATGACACAACTCTGCTTGCTGAAAGTGAAGAGGACTTGAAACATTTACTGATGAAGATCAAAGAATATAGCTTTCAATATGAATTGTGACTCAATACCCCATAAAACAAAAATCCTTACATCTGGGTCAGTACACAACTTCATGATAAATGGAGAAAAGATTGAGGTTGTCCAAGATTTTTGCTTTACTTGATTCTACAATCAACAACTACAGAAGCAGCAGTGAAGAAATCAAAAGACACGTTGCATTGGGAAAAGCTGTGGCAAAAGATCTCTTTAAAGTATTGAAAAGTAAAGACGCCACATTGAAGAAGAAGGTGTGCTTGACTCATGCCATGGTATTTTCATTCACATCATATAGTTGTGAAAGCTGGACATTGAGCAAGGGAGACAGGAGAATTGATGCTTTTGAATTATGGTGCTAGGGATGAAAACTGAATATACCATGGACTTCCAAAAGAACCAACAGGTCTATCCTAGAAGAAGTGCAACCACAGTACTCCTTGGAAGAAGGATGGCTAGACTGTGTCTTAAGTATTTTGGACACGTAGTCAGGAGAGACCAATCCTAGGAGAAGGACATCATGTTTGGGAGAGTGGCAGGTCAACAACAAAAAGGAAAATCCTCAACTAAATGGATTGACATTGTGTCTGCAACAATGGGCTTAAGCATAAATAAGATTGTGTGCCTAGCACAGAATCAGGGAGTATTCCATTCTGTTATACATAGAGTTGCTATGAGTAGGACCCAACTCGGTGGCACCTGACAACAACAACAACAGAGGTGTGTGGAAGCTTACTTACGTCTTCTGCCATGTGAGGATGCAGCAAGAAGGTGCCATCTTTGAAGAAGAAAGCAAGCCCTGATCAAATATTGAACCTGCTGGCATCTTGATATTGGACTTCTCAGCCTCTACAGCTGTGAGCAATAAATTTCTATTATTTACAGAAATGTATTTCCTTATGGTTCTGGAAGTTGGAATTCTGATATCAAAGCCCCAGCATGGTTAGTATTTAGTAAGATTTCTCTTTCTGGATGGCTGATGGCTGCCTTCTTACTGTGTCCTCACATGGCCTTTCCTTGGTGTGTGTGAATTTACACACACACACACACACACACACACACACACACACACACACACACACACCTTTCTCTCCTTGAAGGCCATCAATCCTAATGGATTAGGACCCCACTCTTATTTAACCCTTTTTTTTAACTTCCTTATAGGACTTTCATCCAAATAAAGTCACATGTGGTGAGTAGGATGGGAGAAGGACCTGGCAATCCACTCCTGAGGCAATCTTGAAACAATCAGCCATTGAAAACCCTATGAGGGTCCCTTTGAGTTGGACATGACTCGATGGCACACAATAATATGAGTAGGGCTTCAACATAGAAATTTTGAAGAGGTACAGTTCAGTTCACAAGAGACCCTTTTTTCCCCCTAGTAATATTATTTTATCTGTAGTTTTTTAGTGTACAACTTAATGAGTCTCATTATGACATTTCTATACAGGCATTTCACAAAAGACTTTTATAAGCAGTCACTATTACAGAAAAAAAGGAGAGAAAAAAATGTCACAGTTATTAAGCACTGACTTCTCTCTTTACTCAGCCTGTGGCTTTCTTTTTGAAGTATACAAAATAGAAACAATATTCTCTTTAAAATAATAAACAAACAAATAAACAAACAAATAAATAAATTTGTGTTTATAAATTATTTGGTCTAAAATATTTTGTTATAGCAAGCCAAAAAGACTTATTCATAATAACCCCAAAACTGAAGGGAGGACTAGGGAGACATGGCAGTATTTGGGGGTTGGTGAAAATGTTCTAGAATTAGATAGTGGTGATGATTGTATAATCTTGTCAATATATTAAAAACCACTGAATTATTCACTTTGAAGGGGAAAGTTTTATGGATGGTATGTGAATTATATCTCAGTTTCTTAAAAAGTAGATCTGTGTGTTATTGCATGTTCTTTGCTCAGAAAACTTCTTTATCTTTTAGATTAATTTTTTTTTTGGTGGTACTTAGGGGTTGAACCCAGGGCCTTGCACATACTTTGCAAGTGCTCTATCACTGGGCTGCACCCCTGGCCCATTTTTTATTTTTTATCTTGAGACAGGGTCTCACTAAGTTACTTTGGCTGCCTCTGGCCTTGAACTTGCAATCCTCCTGCCTCCATCTCCTGAGTTGCTGGAATTGCAGGCATGAGTTACAGCAGCTGTCTGATTAAATCATTTTAAAAATATCAGAATTATATACACTGAATTATCACACTGTACTCTATAAATATGGTAAATTTAAAAATAAAATAATTTTGAATAAAAATGACCCAAATAATATACAACAGCTACATTTTAAAAATTACACTAAATATCTGAGTGCTTTTGCTGAAACTATTCCAAAATTGACCCAAAAAATAATATATGCAATGGATAACTTCTGTGTCATATTTCTTTATTTTTTATTTATTTATTTTTATCACAAATTTTTAATGTACATCTTAATGTGATTCATTTTGACATGGTTTTCATTGTGACATGTCCATATATGCATTTTGATAAATTTATACAAAATCTTTTCAATATATTTCTCAATTTGTCATTGACATAAAAGTATATTTTTATTATTTACCACACTAATATTGATTTGGGTTAAAATGTCATTTAAAATGTTAAAAATGGTATTTAGTAAGTTTCACATAATAACTTTGTTTTTTATTTCAAAAGACTAAGTATTAAAACATGCATTTAAAAATATTTGGATATTTTTGGATGGGTTATTCAGCATTAGCTGCTATGGCTTTAAATGAAGTATTATTATTACTATACTGGAATTTATAAGGAGATGAATACTACACAAATTAAGATAAGGTCAGAAGATGTTTTCAGAGATAAGAACATACAATACAACTTCAAAACACCTGGAAAGTACTTTATAGAAAAGTATGTTTCTTACTACAAACTTTCCCTTATATTTTTATTTGAAATACTTAAATTAACAAGACATATGTTTTTCACTCTTAAAATCTTGAACTTTTTATTGCTTTATTACTAATTTTTTGGTATATGAGTTTTCACTTTTCTAATCTAAGTTATTCCTGTCAAATGATTTCCTTCCTTTTGCTCCTCGAACCTAGACACAGTTCAGTTATTTGATTAGTTGATATTAGGATTTGACCTGGAGCTTATATAATTAGGAGACACACTAGCTTTCCTCATTTAAAAGCCTGTTAGCATATGACAGTCTCGTTTCAAGGGAAGTGAGTCCTCTCTACTGCTTCTTTTTATAACCTTTAAGTTAATTCAGAATCCAGATAAGCCTTGATCTGAGAATGATATAACCACAGCAAGCAACATGGGGTAAGTGTGTGCTTTTATGTGCTTTAAGAGGTATTGAAAAGGAAAATGCTCTTATAAGAAGAAAATGCATTCATCCTTATTATATAGTCTATTAATTTTAATTTAAAATATGTTAGCATTCATTTAAGGTAGCCATTCAAGTAAATAACTTTTTCTTCAAAAGTTATAACAATTTGTAAAACATTCATTCATTTCCCTGCTTAATTTTTGTATTATTCCTTAACCTACCTTTGCAGGTTCTCAGCTAATGAACTGTTTGGAGACCGAAGTTGTGCTGCATATTTACATGTTTAGTGGAACCTGACTTAAATTTTGAAAGCAGTCTTAAACAAAGGATTTTAGGATTATTGATTTACAAAACAGCATAAATCCAACATGTGCCTACCTCTTTGGAATTAAGAACAATTAAAGAATGAAAAAGACTAGGAATGGTGGGAAGTTGGTTTATGCCTTTGTAACAAAGAAAAAGGATAGAAGATTCTGTCAGAATTCATTCCTTTATGTACAGAAAAAGGGTGTGCTGATTGAAAATATGTGCTCATTAATTACACAGAGGCATTTATTTTTGAAACCTGGGGTTTGGGAGTGTGATGAGAAGAAGTGGCTTTCATTTACAAGCTTTCTATTCTTAAGTGAGAAGAGGATTTCATTATAATTAGTATTATCATTATGACTTTTTAATGCTGAAAACCTTAGTATTCTGAATATGTAGACATTTGTCTTTGTATTATCCTTTTACCTTTTTTCTTTCAATACAAAATCAGGATTATTATTATCTGAAATATTTGACATAAATGATTAGAAATTTATACCACAGAAAAAGCTTTTGGCACATACTTATTCCAAATAGATTCCACAGATTTAATTAATGTCTACATTTTTGTTGATATCATGAGCTCTGAAGGGCCAGTCTAAATCTATTTGAATACTCACAGGCTATGAAAGGAAGATCATACAACTATTAACTTTTAATACAAACATAAGTGATATGTTTTGAAGCTAAAAGTTAACTGAGAAGTGCCAAGTATAGAATTCTCATGCGTTTGGTTGATTTGATTTAGTACAGAACTGATGAGGCTCCAGATTCTTCTTATTCCCCCACCTTCATTCCCTCTTCTCTGGCTTAAGAGTGTATGGCAAAGTAGCCAACCACAAGTGAAGTCTAAGCAGTGTGCCGACTAGCCTCTTTTCCTTCTTCTTAGTCTCCCTCCTTTCCTTCCTTCTTTCCTTTTAATAACAATGGTTCTTAATCATTTAGGGGGTCAAGGATTGCCTTAACAATCTTCAGAAACCAGTCCACCTTTTCTTTTTCTTGTCTTTTCTTTGTCTTTCATTTCTTCTTTCTTTTCTTTTTGTTCTGAAATAGGATTTCATACTATGTAGCCCAGGTTAGCCTCATACCATCCTCCCACCTCAGCCTCCTAAATGCTGGGATTATAAGCATATGCTAACCTGTCCATATCAGTCTATCTTTTCTGGGGGAAAAAAAAGAAAAAAAAAAAAGAAAATCACACAACATTTTGTGCACAATTTCTGAAGGTTAACAGGTGGCTTGAAACCCAATTCATGGACCCCCAGGTAAAGATTTTAAATTTTTATGATTGGACTATGAGTTCTTCGATAGTTTTCTTGGTTTCTGGATAAAATATAAGAACTTTAAGTTATTAATTCTTGCTAATCTCTCAGGGACAGGGATGAAATGCTAATTCTGACCCCCACATTTGCATGAGAGAGAAACACAGTTTAACCAACATCTATCACACTGCTGCTGTTGGTCCCCAAGGACTTGATTAATTGCTTGTGCCTCTTGAGAATGCCAGGAACCACCTTAATTGTTAAAAAAGAAAGAAAATAAAATCCTCATTATTTTATTTGTAAGGCACTTTCAGTGCCCCAAATAAGATGAACTAAACAAATCATAAATTGCTAAATATTACACAGGATGCTCCTCTGGTAGTTTCATGATGTAGGTTTTGTTTGTTCCTGACTTAATAAAAAGAGGTTAGGAGGTATTTAAGGCCTGTTTATTCCTAAAAACGTCAGAAAAATAAAAACTGAAAGTCACTGTTGATCAGATGCTCAAATCTGACAATTTGAGGAAACCTCTAGCATTTATTCACTGAGAATAAAGTAGTAGCTGTCTTGGGGTTGTCTTTGGGACCTATTTAACTCAAAGCTATTTGTGGATACAATGCCTTTATGTGGGTCTATGCCCGCCCTTTCCATTTTTCTTCAGGCTATGCTGGCATGGTTTTAGTGAGCAACAAAAAGGCAAATATTAGAAAATTCTTATGCTCTCTAAAAAGGCTCCTCTTAAATTTTCACTGAATCTTGTATAGAATGTGTGGGTTCATAGGGTGGTTGCACATGGTACATAGAGATAGGTGAAGGGATAGTATGTGAGAAGTAGTAAGCTGTGTAAGGTACCCTATGTATCATATCATCTGGGCAAAGCATGAGCAATTGGAAAGATAGGATGGCCATATTTCTTTGGAGTATACTCTTCCCCATTTTTAATGCAGTGCTGGGGATCAAAGGACCTTGTACATGCTGGGCAAGTGCTCTATTACTGAGCCACAGTCACAGCCCTATTTTTTTTTTTTTCCAGTACTTGGGGCTTGAACCCAGAGCCCCACACATACTTTGCAAGTGCTCTACCACTGGGCTGCACCCCCAACTCATTTTTAATTTTTTATCTTAAAACAGAGTCTCACTAAATTACTCAGAGTACCTTTGGCCTCTAACCTGCAATCCTCCTGCATTGGCCTCGCATTGAGATTACAGATGTGAGCCACAGCTCCCAGCTATTTCTTTACTGAGATCCTTTTCAATACTCTTTTCCCCTTCTCCTAGCACACTCAGAGAATTTCCAGTTGACATCTGGGAAAAGTAAAGGCTCTGTTAATACCATAGACCCAACAAATTTACTATTAAAGTAGTCAGTCTCCTTTCAACTTCCTACTTCAAATAATTTTAGAATAATTTAAAAAATTCTTTTATGGTTATATTTTACACTGCTGAACCTGAGAGTTACAATCCAACTCTTTTTCTAGGCAAAGCATACATTTAGTTCATGCAGTAACGTCTGAAATGTGGCTTCTGTCTGTGCCCTCCTTTCCTGTCTCATAGCTACTTCTCTAATTGAGGCCATCATTATTTTTCACTTGGGTTATTAAAGGGGCCTACTCACTGGCCTCTTTGTAGCTTGTCTTTTCTCTACATACCACAAGGGCCATCTTCCTAATGAAGACGTGATCTTGTTATTCTCTTGCTTAAAAAATGTTCATTGATTCTTTATTCTGTCCACTACATAGCACGCTCCAAGGAAGAGGTATTTATGGTCCTCCATCTGTCCCCAGTCTGCCTGTGTAGACTTACTTTCTTCTCCACCCTCCAAGCTCCCTAAATCCACCTTGGCCTTGTACTATGTCCCACTGCTCATCTTGTTTTCACCATTTCCTGTAAACCCCAGCTCAGATCTCATCTTCTTCGTGCAACTTTCTCTAATTGCCACAACTGGAGCTCATCTTTTTTCCTCTGGAAGTTCTGAGCACTTTATGCTTTCCTTGTTTCATTTGTTACAGCCTATCATGTGTTGTAGCTATTCGTATGACTCATCTTTCCTACTAGGCTGTGAGGTCCTTGGAAGAAGAACAAGATCCTCTTTCTATTTCTTTCAGCACCCACCACAATGGCTTTTAGATGGTATGTGCTTAAATACTTACTGAATTTGAGTGAACTCTGATTTTCCTGTAATCCACAAGAAGCTAAAAACTTCATTTTTTTTCCTTCTTTCCTTCTTTCTTCCCTAAAAGAGTGGTCCAAGCTCCTAGCTAAAGAGCTCAAATGAGTAAGTAGTAAAATATGGGTGATAAAATGTGGAAAGGGTAAAAGCAATTCCTTGAGAGACACACCAAAGGCTTTCACGGAATGGAGAATTTTAATAAGTAGAAAGTACATGTAGGCTCAAAGGAAATATGAGTAAGCCTTGCATAATTAAAAATGCTTCATGCCAGGTATAGTGGCATATGCCTAGAATCCCAGCACTTGGGAGGCTAAGGCAGGAGGATAGCAGGTTGGAGGCCAGCCTGGACTACCTATCTCAAAAAACAAAAAACAACACAAAATGAAAATGGTTCTTGTTTCTGAATAACTTCCTAGAGGGCCAGTTTAGCAATAAGGATTGGGTTCATCTGTATATGATGGAACAAAATAGTAGTGGCTTAAATAAGCTAGAAAGTTCTCTCTCTCTCATCACACACACACACACACACCACCAGGGGTAGGCAGTCTAGAGCTATTGGATCAGTTTCTTGGTGTGAAGGACCTGGTTTCTTTCATCTTGCTTTTCCCATCCTCAGTCTACCAATTCTTAGTCCAAGAACTTTGCTAGGGCTCTACCTGCTCCATTAGTGTTCAGCCAGCAGGAAGGAGGGATGGGTAAAAAATGGTGTGTTTTCTCTTTAAGGGAGACTTCCCACATTATTTCTGCCTACATCACATGGGTAGAATCTAGTCTAGTGGTTACACCTAACTGTGAGGAAGAAAGGAAATATAGTCTTTTATTAGTTTATTATTTTTGAAACAGGGTCTTTCTGTGTAACCCAGGCTAGCCTGAAACTCACAATCTTCCTGCCTCAGCCTCCCGAGGGCTGGGATTACAGGCGTGCACCACCACATCCAGCTCTCCAAATATAGTCTTTTAATGTGGTTACTAAGGAAAAATGCAGGATGAATACTGGGTGGCAACTAGCAGTGACTGACAGACCCAGGGTTGGGTTTTATCTTGCCTCTTACATCCCTTTAGGACAAAGTACAGCTTTACAACAAAGGCAATCTTTTAAGAAAATTTTCCAGTAAAGTTAAAGGAAACAATAACAAAGAAAGAGCAAGCCAAGTTGGGAATAAACCCAGATGCACCTAGGATAAAAGAAAAGCCTTTGACAAAATGACAAAGGTGACTAAGAAAGGCTTCTTTCTCCCTGTCCCCATTCCCCTTCCTCCATGTTTGATTTCCTTTAACTGTCACTGAAAGGTATTATTATTGCCATGCAGATTATACAGATCAGGATGAAAAGCCCTCAAAGATTCTGTTGTGTTGGCTAAATTGCCCAAGAGGCTTCAGAGAATGACAAGTAATAAAACAGCTGGGTTGGGACCTGCTACACTGCTGACAAAAACCATATAAATCACAGAATGTTTTCCAAATACATTTAAACTTCATTTTGATTGTAGATCACCTCAATTGGCCCCTACAGGAAAATCTATTACAAATCCATTTCCTTTGTCACTTGAAGTAGGTGATTTCATTTAATGTGGATTGTTGTCATTAAATTCTGTCATGTTGTGTCCTACTCATAGTGACCCTATGTACAACAGATGAAACACTATCCAACGCTGTGCCTTGTCCAGCACTATGTTAGTGCTTCTCAGCTATTTATAGGGTTTTCAATGGCTGATTGTTTCAGGAGTGGGCTGCCAGCTCCTTTCCCCAAGCCCACAGCACCCAGTATTCCCTGGTGGTCTCCCATCCAAAGACTAACTAGGCCTGACCCTGCTTAGCTTGCAAGATCTGATGGGATCAGATACCATGATGGTATGGATACTTAGGAAAAAACTCTAGATTTGTGGCCTTCAATATTTTAAGGTCATATCAACTGCTTTAAATCCTTCTGAGTGAGAAAACTCCCTAAGACATGTTGGAGTACCCTAGCTATGTTTTTAAATGCATAAGTATTAAATAAATTATTAGTCACCCAAAGACACAAATACTGAAGTGATTGTGCCTACTTTATACCAAGTAACTTAAAAATTAAAAGGCTTAGAAAAACAAGGACTTTTACTTTTTCTACTTTATGTATTTCTGAACAATTAGAAAAATTTAACAATGAATTGCATATATAATAACAAGTTTTAATTACAAAGTTTCAAGGGAAGAAGATGGTATAAAATGTCAGGTAGTTGTCATTGTCAATGACATTTTGTTTTTTACAGAACCTCTAGAGAAATCAGGAAGAAGACTTCAAAAAACATGTGATGTCTCCTCTTGGAGACAAGGCACGAGGTGAGTGAAAGTCGCAAAGGATTTGTTTCTAGTAAGAACACAGATAAACCAAGAGCTTAGCATAAACCAGTGGTCATTCTTAAAATAGAAGAATTATAAATTGCTTGGAAGAATTTTGTAAACGTCTTTGTTTAAAAACCATCAAATAAATTAGTGATTTTCTTAATTAGCAATCAATAACAACAACCACCTTATATCAAATTTTTACTGTATTACATCAAATTTTTACTGTGTGTGTGATTACTTACCCACAATACTGAGACAAGAATGAACTATGTTTTAGTTGAGTTCTACTTTGGATGTCTTTGGGGATTGCAATAACATGGTTAGATAATGACGCTGACTTTACACTGAATTAATATGTACTGAATGCCTATGTTATTCTGGGCTTTGTCACATAGTAACTGTGGAATAGTTAACTATTATGCCCATTTTACAGTTCAGGAAATAGGCTTATAAAGATTAACAAACTAGATGTCTGGCACACTTAAGAAAAAAGTTCCACAGTTTAAAACATTATTTTTAAATTTCAAAACTAAAAAGTGCTTACTATAAAATTAATGAACTTGATCAGGACAGAAGAGTATAAGTAAAATCTAACAGCCCATCCTACCTCTATCTGCATCTCTTTCTAAACTAACCACTGTTAGTATTTTCTTTATAAACCTTTTTATGTATTTCCTTTTGTCCAGTGTAGTTCTTCCTGTCTTAGTCTTCCTGTCAAAAAAAAAAAAGTAGACATTGTATTTACTATCTGCATCTTTACTAGAAAAAAACTACCTTTAAACAATAACTAAAATGTCCAATCAGTGAACATTAAGCATTTTACGGTACATTTAAAGAAGAACAGAACTCAGTGTGTTTCCTTGGGACTCCTAATCAAATACAGTATTTCCTAATTTATTTTTGAGAGAGTAATTATGGACTCCTTTGAGAGACTGATGTGAGCTCTGAACACTTTCCCCAGAAGAAAATGAACCTATATAAAATTTTGCCTATAATTCAGAGCATTTATGGGCTCCTTGAACGTATATGGCCTCCTGGTCACATAGAAGTGGGATTTTTTTTTTTTTTTTTTTTTTTTTTTTTTGCAGTACTGGTGGTTGAACCCAGCACCTCACGCCTGCAGCTTTGCAAGCGCTGGACCACTGAGCTGCACCCCCAGCCCATTTATTTATTTATTTATTTATTTATTTATTTATCTATCTATTTATTTATTTTAACTTTTTGATCCAGGGTCTTGCTAAATTACGCAGACTACCTCTGGTCTCGAATTTGTGATCCTCCGGCCTCCGCCTCCCGAGCTGCTGGGATTACAGGCATGCACCACCGCGCCTGGTAGAAGTGGGATTTTTAACACGAGTATTATCATAGAAATGTAAGCAGGGCATGGTGGCTCACCCCTATAATCTCAGCAACTGGGGAGGTGGGGGCAAGAAGATCACAAGTTTGAGGCCAGAGAATGCCTGCATAACTTAGCAAGACCATATCTCAAGATAAAAAAAAATTTTAAGGGGCTACAGGTACAGTTCAATCTAGAGTGCTTGCAAAAGTATGCATGACACCCTGGTCTCAGCCCCCTAGTATTGCAAATTAATTAATTAATTTAATTAAATAAAGAAATTTGGACAGAGGCTAAGGCAGCACAGAAAAGCAGATCTTAATTCTGCTGGGACATGTCAAGAAAGGGAAGAGTAACACACAGAATCTTGAAGCATGCTAGAGATTTGACTGCTAGACCTGTGGTTTTAGCTCAGTTGGGAGAGTGCTGCTCTTAGATTTCTGAGGCCCTCAGTTTGATCCCCAGCACCACAAAAAAACGGGAGGAAGTTGTGGCAATCCATTCCCGAAGCAATCCCCAAATAATCAGCCACTGAAAACTCTATGAGGGTCACTCTAAGTTAGCTCCGACTCCAAGGCACCCAACAACAACCAGTATAGGGGAAGGGCGTGTCCCCTGAGGGAACAGCATTAACAAAGCCCAGAGGCTAGAAACAGGCAATCATAGTGGTCCTTCTGATAGGAGTCCAGCATATGAATGGGAGGGACTGACTGCCAATGAATCTACATAGCAAGGCAGAAGACAGACCATAAAAAGTTTGTCTGATGGGCTAGATATTTGTAGATAGGCAAAAAGTCTATAATTAATACATGATTAAATGAATGTTCCCAAGCTGGGTGTTGTGTCACACACATATAATCCCAGCAACTCAAGAGATTGAGGCTGGCGGATAGAAAGTTCAAGGCCAGAGGCCTGCACAATTTATTGAGACCCTGTCTCAAAATAAAAAATAGAAATAAAGGGGCGGGGCATGTAGCACTTACCTAGCATGTTCGAGGCCCCAGGTTCAATCCCTAGTATTCCCCAAATAAGTAAATATTCCTGTGAATAATAATTTGGATGTTTAAGTAAGATAGAAAAAGGACATAAGTCAATTTGATTAGGATTTTTGGCAGAATCACTGGCTAAATAATACACTATTAAAAAGATATCATGCCAAAATTAGATGGAATTGGCTGGAAGGCCATTGCTTTTACAAAGGAAATTGAAATAATAAAATTCCAATACTATTTATAAGATGAAAGGACTACAGGTGAAAAAAAAAAACTTGTTCAAACAGTTGCTGGGAGGATCACAAGCTCAAACATGACATCAGCCACTTTGTTGTGGTTTGTCCCATGTACAATCAAGTTAATGTTAGACTCTCAGAATGGATCACCCTCTCCTGAGTCTGTCGTCACCCTTACCGCCACCACCACTGCCTCTGTAAGCCACCTGATTTCTTCCAGTAGCTCCCACTGGGCTCATTGGTTCCCACTGACCCTTCTCCCTAGAAGAACAAGAAAAAGAGGCTACAATAGGTCAAGTTCTCAACATTTCTGCACTGAGCATTACCACTTTTATAATTATTTTTGTAATTTAGTTTTTTGTTTGTTTGTTTGTTTGTTTTGAGACCAGGTCTCACTATGTAGCCCAGGCTGGATTGGGACTTACTATGTAGCCCAGCTGGTCTTGAACTCATGTTGATCCTCCTGCCTCAGCTTCCCAAATGCTAGGATTACAGACATGGGCTACCATTCCCAGTTTATAGTTTGCTTTTTATTTTTGGAGTTACTTGGAAGTTGAACCTAGGGCGTCATACATACTTTGCAAGTGTTCTACCACTAAACTGCATCCCCAGCCCATTTTTTATTTCTTATTGTGAGTCAGGGTCTCATTAAGTTATGCAGGCTGCCTCTGGCCTTGAACTTGTAATCCTCCTGCCTCTGCCTCCTGAGTTACTAGAGTGTAGGTTTGTGCCACCATGCCCTGCTATAATTTTATTTTTAAAGTAAAGCTTACAAATTATGGCCTAGCTGGTTCACTTCTATTTGTTTGTACTTAACCTAATGTATCTAAGTAAAACTCCAACCTCTCCTACTCCTTAACAGTGGCTTTATAAAGCCCCAAGGATATTTCACTGTATAACTATTTATTATTCATTTAAATTTTTACTTAGGTACTATTAGGGCTTTTCAAAAAATGAATTGCTTATATTGCATGTTATTTCATGTATATAATGTAGCTTATAAAATTTTTTAAAATACAAGAGGCATTTGGTCTTTGCCAAAGATTAGACTGTGAAAGACTTTTAGTCTATTATGTTCGGATACTGAACTTTTGTTGAAACAAAATTTACAATTTAGGTGAAATAACATTGATTTTTCCAGTGTTCCCTTTTCCAACTTAATTAAAAAAAAAAAAAAAGAATGGGTTTCTTTCTTATTAACATTAACAAATAAAGTTCTATATGGTTTTCTTTACAGAAAGAATTCATTAACCATAACCATCCCCTGGAATTAAATTAAATGCAAATGTGTGTTGAGTGACCACTACAAAAAGTTCTCAAGCTTTTTACATGTCAGGGGAATGTGAACAAATGATATAAATGTATTTATCTTTAAAACTCAAGCTAATTTGGTACTCCTTTCTATAAACTGAGCATTTAAAAATATATAATTTTATAAATTGAGTAAAATTGATACTATAAGGAGATATATTATGTTTATCCTGAGGCTTCAAGTCTAGCACTCTTGGATGATAGGACATTATGCTAAGTGAAATAAGCCAGACAGCAAAGGATATCACTGCATGGTCTCTCTTATGTTTGGAATCTAAAAAAGTCAAACTCATAGAGGTAGAGAGGAAAATGGTGGATATCAGACACTGGAGGTGGGTAGGCGAGGAGGTGGAATGGGGAGATATTGGTCAAAGGGTACAAGTATCTGTTAAGAGGAATAAAGTGTATTTTTTATTTCACTTTGGTTTTTGTTGGTGGGTTTTCTGTTTGTTTGTTTGTTTTTGGCAATGCTTTGCTGTATTTTCCAGGCTAGTCTTGAATTCACTATGTAGTCCATTCTGGCCTCCATCTGATGATCCTCCTGCTTCAGCTCCCCAAGTGCCACCACACCCAGCTGAAGAATCAGTTTTCTGAGATCTATTGCACAGTAAAATGACTATAGTTAATATATTGTGTATTTCAAAAACTGTTACGGAGCTGGGCATGGCATCACACACTTGTGATCCCAGCACTCAGGAGGCTGAGAAAAGAGGATCATGAATGGAGACCAGCCTGGGCTAGAGAGCAAGTTCCAGTCCAGCCTGGGCTATATAGTGAGACCCTTCCTCAAAAAAAAAAAAAAAAAAAAAAGAGTTAAAGGAGTAAATGTCATATGTTCTTACCATAAAATGACTGGTATATATGATGGATATGTTAATTAGCTTAACTTAATCATTCCACATTGTATACATATATCATAGCATCACATTGTACCCCAAAGCATATGTAAGTTATCAGTTAAAAATAAAAATGAATTAAAAAATTAAAAGAACCAACTACCTGGTACGTGCAGTGGATGTGAATAAAAAATGGTCACTGCCTGCCAGATGAGGTGGCTCATCCTGTAATCTCAGAGACTTGGGAGGTGGAGGCAAGAAGATCACAGGTTTGAGGCCAGAGGCCTCCTATATAATTTAGCAAGACTGTCTCAAGATAAAAAAATTAAAAATGTGCTGGGGGAGCAGCCCAGTAGTAGAGCACTTGCACTGAGTTCAACCTCCAAGGGAAAAAAAAGAAGGAAAGAAAGACAGACAGACAGACAGACAGACAGACAGACAGAAAGAAAGGAAAGAAAAGAGGAAAAGAAGAAAGAAATGATCCTTTCCTTAGTGGAACTTATAATACTACAGAAGAAACAGACATAGAGACTATTGCCTATAATCTATAATTTCTGGCAGGAAGAGATATGACTACAGTATTGACTTATTACAGCTGGGAGGATCAGCGCAGGCTTTGTAGTGAAGGAGGTACTCAAATTGAGCCTCGATGGATAAGAAATATTTCATTCTGTATGGAAAGATTTGAGGGACAGAGGATGGGAGAAACAAAAGTAAAGAGGTATGAACATGTTTGGTGAAATGTATGTATAAAGTTTTGTTTGAAGGGGTATGAATAGAGAAATCAAGTAAGTTCAGCTAGTCCCCTCACTATTATAAGTAGCAAAATCATATCAATTAATGTCTAACTGCCTGCAGGGACACGAGCAGCCTCTCCATTGGTGTGATTAGAAGGGTGGCCCCAGAGGACAGAGTGAAATAGTGATTTGCAGAGCTGATGAGCTGGAGTTAGTGAAATGGGGATCCTGAGATTTAAAAGTAAGTCTCTGTAGTCAGAGTTGGATCCCAAGGCAGGTTAAAACCCTGGCACTTGTTCAAATGGACTTTCTTTCAATTTTCAGCATTTGAATGAAGAGAGATTACTCCCTGCAAGGAGGAAGGATGGGAAAGGAGTGCTCCTCAGCCCCCAGGGTAGTGCTCAGCTTCCTGTCTAGGATCAATAGTTTATCAAAACATCCTTTTCAATTACATCTGGTACTTTTCATTGAGACAAATCTTCTAAATACTGTTGCTCTGTCTCGCATTTTCAGGGACATTTTAGTACTTCTGATAGATTGGTGCCTGGGCAGCTCCTTATTCTAACTTTTCCTTCCTAGTTATGCTGGTGGCTTTCTTGTCCTACCTCAGTTGGGTTGAAGCCAAACCATGCCACTCTTTCTTCTGTAGCGGTGATCAGTCCCTGTATGGGGTTCACTTCTAAGCAAGATGCTTGGAATGGCAGAAGACATTTACACCTAGCTCCCCAGGAGAATCCAAGCTTTGCCTTTTCTTTTATCTCTACTTATTTCGGCATAGGGCTCCACTTCCAATGTTCTAGGAAAAAAACATAGTAATCATCACTATTACAGATTTATAACAGAGACTGAGCTAATCAGACTCTTACAGAGGTTAAGTAATTTTCTCAAGGTCAACCAGCTACCTAAATCAGGGGCCCAGGAGTTTGCAGTTGATTTTACCCAAATGGCTGACAGGCAGTGGAGGACCTGGAATTTGAATCTGGATCTTCCATATTTCAAAACTCAGATTCTTCATCATCACCTTCTATTGACACCTACTGTGGCTATCAGTGTTGCTCACAACTGGGTGAAATGTTAACTGATAACAGAGTTGTTGTTGTTGTTGTTGTTGTTGTTGTTAGGTGCCGTCCAGTCGGTATCCAACTCATAGCGACCCTCATAGGGTTTTCAATGGCTGAGTGCTTCGGGATTGGCTTGGGAGTGGATTGCCAGGCCCTTCTCCCATTTTTGTGGTGCTGGGAATTGAACTCGGGACCTCAGAGACTGCAGCGCAGCCCTCTACCAACTGAGCTAAATCCCAGACCCTGATAACAGAGTAGGGTATGTTAAAAACAAAAACAAAAACCTTTCAGGATTCAAAGGATTAAAGTTATGGTGTTAAGAAAAGCACTGAGGTTGACATCTTTGGGTAAGGGACCTGACGTGACAGCCATTTTCTTCGTCTTGCTTGTGAGACCCACTTCACTGAGATTGAAGCAGTTGTATCAGATCCACGATTACTATATTCATACATTTTATTTTTTCTGTCAGAATAGGAGCTTATGATTTAGTTATGTCACTTAACCTCTCTGAACCTCATATTCTTTATTTGTAAAGTGATAGGGTGTGGCTGGCTGATCTCTATGTAATCTTTCAGTTTGATTTTCTTTACCACTCTATGCTGAACCCTTAGTTTTTACTGCAAGTAGTTCTGGTGAGTGTGGTTTTATTTTGTTTGGTCTTTTGAAACTATGAGATTAATTCATTAATTTGTTCAACGTCTATTTATTTAGAATAGCCTGCAGCCGTAGCCCTGTGGAATCCGACCCCATCAGATCTTGGAAGCTAAGCAGGGTCCGGCCTGGTTAATACCTGGATGGGAGACCACCGGGAACACCAGGTGCTGCAGGCTTGGGAGAAGGACCTGGCAACCCCCTCCCAAAACAAAATCAGCCATTGAAAACCCTATGAACAGCAGAGAAGCATTGACAATAGTGTTTCCCCTGTTGTACAAAGGGTCGCTATGAGTCGGATACCGACTTGATGGCACCTAACAACAACAACAAATTTATTTAGAATATGTGTTAGACCCCGGTTTAGACTTTGAAGAATGCAGAGTAAACAAATATGTCCAGGTCCTCATGAGGTAGAGCTGGTGGGACAAGATGGTCAGTGAGCAAATGAATATATAGCATTATTATTTGATATTGAATGCTGTGGAGAAAAATTAAGTGATAAGGGGAAAATATTTCTAATAAACTGACATTTAAGCAGAGGCCTTAGATCTTCTTTTATCCTTAGTGCATGGTACTAGGATATTATCAATTTGAGAACATTTTGAAGTTGCCATGAGAGAGAAAATAGGCCTTGATGGAAATAAGAGCTTGAGATATAATTTCACTTTTTCTTCTCTTACCCTTTATCCTACAGAATTCCCCCCAAAACAAGCTTCTCTCTGCTTCTATGATTCCAAACATTCTATTTTAACATTCTACTGACTTTCCAAATATATTGCTATCTATGTATCTATTGAATTTTTACTACTGGGAATTTTGGCTATTAATAGTATTCAAAAAACTATAATAACTGAATTTATAGGATTTTTGATAAGCAAAGATCTGTTTGCCATGCAAATTTTATATCCAAACTTATGGTAGTTTCCCCTCTATACCACAAGCTAGAGGAAATACCCAAGCTAACCCATGTATGGGAAGAAATTAAAGATTCAAGGACTAGGCTAGAAATACTTCTTTCAGAAGGGGGAGGTATTTTTTTAATTGACTTTGCCTCTGAATACAAAACATTAGAATCTACTGTATATAATAAGGGCTAAACTATTGCTGAAACTCTGAAAATGAACTTAGAGGCCTAGATAGAACATTAAATCCTCTAGTCTGGATTGCCTTCAACCAGTTCTTTCTCCCTTAACCTCTGTGCTCATTGCTGGTTACCAGAAGTTAGATGAGATGACAGGACACATTATCAATTAATTATTAAAAATTAATTAAATTGGGTAGGTCTATGTGCTAAAGAGTTACCACCAACAGCATTTGGGGAGGTTTATTGTCTTTGTCAACAAATTTTTATTGATCTTCTAACTCTATATAAGAATAGAGAATGAGTACCAAGGATACTAGGAGGTGAAAAAAATATCCTCTTTTCTCAAGAAGTTTATAATCAGCTTTTAAAAATAAGATTTCTTACATTAGATAAATAATGGTAGAAAGTCATGGTTTTGGTTACAAATGAGTTCTACAGTTATTCCAAGAAAGGAACAATAAGTTCCTACTGGATCAAAAGGGAAAGTTCTAGAGAATGAATAGGCCTAAATTAGACTTTGGGAAATGAGTAAAGATTTGAAAATTGGAGAAAGGTGAGGAGGGAAGATCAGGAAGCAGGAAAGAGTAAGACAAAGTAAGAATGCAAGTGGTGAACAGACTGTGGAGGTTGGCAGATCTCTTATGCATTGGAAACAAGATTAAAGGGAAAAGTCAAAGATGTAGACAATATTAAGGTTTGTATTTTATTTATAAGGAAGAAAAGATATATGGAAGATCTGAAGCAAAAGATGATCAAATTGATATTTATTTATTTATTTACTTATTTATTTATACAAGGTCATCCACTAACCCATGCTGGCTTTGAACTCATAATCCTTTGCCTCAGCCTCCTGAATGATGGGATTATAGGAGTATACCACCACACTCAGCTCTTCCAAAGTAATAGTTAAAGGAAACTGATCTAGTAGATTGAAAAGAGAGAGCAACCAGTTAGGATGCTCCAACAGATGTTTAGGTATAGGACAGACAGGGTTAAACCCAACAAGAACAATGAAAAGGAAAGGAGAAAATGAAAGAAGTATTATATAAATGACGACTCACAAAAATTTCATGACTGATGAACTGTAGGGTGACAAGAAGATTGTTCCAGGGTCCTGAGCCTGGGGTCAATGGTGGTGTCTCTGCCTCTCAAGTGCTGGGATTACAGGTGTGTGCTCCCACACCCAACATAGCTCTGGACTCTTAAAGGAATGTCTCTCCCTTTTCTCCTGGTTCCAAACTCATTAGATGTAACAACAAAATTACTCATTGATTGGATTCAGTATGCCCTAGTTCTATGGAATGCATGCATGAAATAAGCTGAAATTATAAAAGAAATAATCAAACTTTTCATTGGTCAGTAACAAAAATATCAAGCATGTCTTCTATTTGGGTTTATGCTGCTGGACTCTGGAATAATAATGGATTATGAGATGACCCTTACCTTAGTGAGGATAGATTGCAATTGAGAAAAATAGCCAGTGCAGACTTCATGAAGGACATAAGGCAGGGATTACCCTTTGAAAGTTGAACAGAACTTGTATTGGCAGAGGGTGGAGGGTTTAGGCAGGAGACCTACTGGGACTGGAATCCTCAGATAGGAATGCAAAAGGCTGTGGATGGACTGGTTCTGAAGGAGAATGTGGTGGTATCAGGGCAAGACATCAATGGCTACTGTCAAGAGTACACAGGCCATCGGCTATTTTTCCAACTAAGATAATAGATTTTCAAGGTTTGTCTATGATTTCTAACTTGTGGAGTTTTTGCTAACTAAGTCATATTCACTGGGAAGTAGTAGGAAATTACAACCATTCTGAACATTGGATTTTACTCTAGTCTCCTTTCCAACAGTTCTAAGAGTGCCAAAGGCAGATCCAAATTGGGTGTCATTTAATTTAAACTATGAAAAAAGTTCTCTCAGGAGAGACAGCAGTAACCTGGTTTCCCCTCTCACCTAAAATAAGCTCTGGTGACTGATGATCTATTTCACAAAGTGTTACTAACTCAGTCACCCGATTCAGACCTTGAGTCCTGCAACTGCCTCTTGCTTCAGCAGAGAGATTTCCCAGGAATTTTTTCCATGTTGACATCCCCTCTGCAAATCAGGGCCGTGCCCTGGGCTGGAGGGAACTTCCCCTGGCCCAGGGCTCTTTCCTCCTATAAGTTTCCAAGGAGCTTCTGTTGACCTTCCCTGTCCCTCTTTTCTTCCAATTGGGACTTATACCTAGTGAAGATATAGTGACAGTCACTTTATTTTCATTTTAAGTTGATATTTACTTTGTAATGAGTACTCTGAGGCAGGATAGAAAGACAGGGAAAACTTGGGGGACATGAAAAGGGAAAGAGATTTCACTCTGAGATCTGGTTTGAATCTGACCAGCTGAAAATGAAGTACTTCTACACAACTACCAAAAAAATTGCTTTGAGGACTGCCTAAATAGAGACATTATTCTTGAGAGATATTTTAAATAAGAAAAATGTTAAAAATAGCAATAAGTTATGCTTAGGGTCAAAATACATGAAATCTCTGAGTTTAACCTAATGTCATAAATGAGATTGGGGCCATGTCTGCAGTCAGCATGTTGTTGTTTCTGTTAGGTGCCATCCAGTTGGGTCTGACTCACAGCAACCCTAGGTACAATAGAACAAAACATTCCCAACACTGTGCCGTGCCTAGCACTGTGTCAGTGCTTCTCTGTTATTCACGGAGTTTTCAATGGCTGATTATTTTCAAGATTGTTTTGAGAGTGGATTGCCATGTCCTTCTCCCATTTTTGTAGTGCTGGGGATTGAACTCAGGGCCTCAGAGGGTACAGAGCAGCACTACCAACTGAGCTAACAAATCCCTTGTAAAATCTTTCTGTAAACCCACCTTAGTGACATCTCTCTAAACCCACCTTGTAAAGCCACCAAGTATATACATATATATATATATATACATATATATGTACACACACACACACATATATATATATACACACACATATATATATATGTGCATTGTAAAGACATTTAAATGTCCTCTCTCTTAGGAGGCCCTGCATTTGTGTCTCAAACATGTACTATTAAACTCATTGGCTTAGATTCATTCCTTGTGTTGTTCTGAAATTTTTTTCTGTGATGAAGCCAAGGACCCTGCTTAACCTGAGTAGAGGTTCAGCCTAGGGGAACTCCTCAGGCGAGGTGGCCACACTGAGCTGCATCTCTCTGTCTCACTTTACTGCTGACAAGTTTGTCTCTTGCACAGTGTTTCAGAGAGTGTCTTCCACTCAGATGAATCCAAAGAGAGAATGTGTTTGAAAGTCTAACATTAGAGAGAGTCAAACAAGGATAGAAATAGAGATGGGACAACACTCTCTGACTAGACCCCTAGCCACAAAACATTCAGGCTCACAACAGCTGATTCGAACACAATTTATTTGTGCTAAGCACTAAAATGAGGCAAAAGAGCCCCTGGAAAAAATATAGTCTGAGATTTTTGAAAAGTTTTGATGAAGCATTCTTAAACTCAAGATAACTATTTCAAGCAGTGGTTTGTTTTGTATGTGATAGCATGCTGACTTTTTTTTTTTTCCTGATTGATGTTGACACATACCAACTCAATCAAATTACTCTATCCGGACTGATATTTGGTGAACAACAAAAATGAACATGCCAATTGAGTGAGGGCACGAGGATCAATCTTGTTCCATATTCTGATGTAAAGAACATTTTATGTGTGTTTCCAAGTGAAGGAATGGCTGGCTTTGTGTGCCTTGCCCATGCTCTCGCTGGCCCTGGGCACACTGGGGCTGCTGGCAGGGATGGGTTATCTGTTAGAGTTAGTTTGGGTGTGGGAGCACTTGTTAGTATTCCATTCTTTTTTGGGTTTTCAAGCCCTGTAGTGGGCACAGGAGACATATTTCTGCCAGGGGTACATTGCTTGATAGAATAAAATAGGTTTGGGGTCAGTTTGTTTTTGGCAGTACTGGGTAGAGGTTGAACCTAGGCCAACGCACATACTAGGCAAGTGCTCTACCACTGAGCTGTAACCCCAACCCCCTTCTATTTTTTATTTTGAGACAAGGTCCCACTAAGTTGTGTAGGCTGCCTCTGGGCACAAACTCGAGGTCCTCCTGCCTTAGCCTCCTGAGTTGCTGAGATTACAGGTGTGTGCTCTGGTGCATGGCTACCCACTAATTATTGCTAATTTGAAGCAAGTTATGATACATAGGATGTTTCTTTGGTAGTCTATTTTGTTGAGAATTCAGACCACTTTTATAAGCTTATTGAGAGCAGATCTTGAGGACATTTATTGAGAGACTGGTGCTAGAAGCTGAATATAGAAAGATGAACAACCCACCTCCCACCTTAGTTTCTTATCATCTGGGGAGGAAGCTGGCATTTAGGCAGTTACCTGAGGAAGTGGTGATGGCCTCATGCCCTGGTTCCATGACTGGGGCCACTCTGTTTCTAACAACATTCATATTTGAGACAAGATCAAATAAAAAGCTGCCTGAAAGCCCAAGGACCATTTTCAAAACAAGGCTGCTTATTGTTTGGGATGTCTGGTAGCATAATCCTATTTTCATTCTTTAATTTATTGCCTTTGCCACTTTGAATTGCTATATATTCAAGGATTTTTTTTTTTGGTATAAAAGTTTACACTATCCAACATATCCTCATTTTAAGTAGTTGCATACTTAAGTATTGTGAGATTTGTTTTATCTCCTTATCACACGGTTTCTGAGGCTAATGCTTTACTCTTTGTTTTCTTGCAATATGTTGAATAAGCAACTATTGTAATAGATTTATAAGCTTCAGGTCATTTTTACATTCTAGAACAAACTCTACTGGTCATAGTGTTGTATTTTTGTTTATTTAGAATATATGCACTTATACTTATTTATCTATCCTAGAATAGGTTTGGCATAAGAACCTCATAAAATGGATTTAATGATTTACATTTATCCTAGTCTCTGGTATAGATTAAATAGCACAATCATTGTTACTTGTAAAATTTTTTCATGGTATTATCCTGAGTCATATCATGAGGGGGTGTTTGACCCTCCATTTCTTTTTCTTTCTCTTCTCTTTTCTTTTCGTTTCTTTTTTTTTAGGACAGGGTCTCCCTATGTAGCACAGCCTGGGCCTGAAACTCACAATCCTCCTGCCTGAGCCTAGGGAGTGTTGTGATTACTGGCAGGTGCACCCCTCCCCCACCAGTTTGACCCTTCCTTTCTTGACCCTTCCTTTCAGTATCTTCTATAGATAGCTGTTTTAGTTCATTTTTCTAGTTTTTAAAACAAATTTCAGTAATCTATGAATTCCTATAAAATTGTCCATTTCATCTAGCTTTTAAAAATTATTCATAATGAATTGCACATAGAACTTCACAGGTGATATTTCACATCCTCTGAACTGGTACAGATGTCCCTCTTTTTAGTCCTTTTTGTTCTTTCCCTAGCCCGCAGTCTCTCTTCCTCATCACACTTGCCAGAACTATTTTTATTTTATCCATCTATTGTTGTTGTTGTTGTTGTTGTTGTTGTTGTTGTTGTTGTTTGGGGGGGGGGTTGTTTTCTGAGACAAAGTCTTGCTATGTAAACCCAGCTGGCCTGGAACTCACTATGTGGCCCAGGCTGGTCTTGAATTTGCAGTGATCCTCCTGCTTCTGCTTCCCTGAGTTCTGGGATTAGAGGTTTGTGACACCTCACCTGGCCTATTTGTTCTTTTTTTTATGCCAGTAAAAGTAGTTCCTTTTGTTACAGTAGGGGCTGGGATTTAGCTCAGTGGGTAGAGCGCTGCGCTGCAGTCTCTGAGGGCCGAGTTCAATTCCCAGAAATGCAAAAATGGGAGAAGGGCCTGGCAATCCACTCCCAAGGCAATTTCGAAGCACTCAGCCATTGAAAACCCTTGAGGGTTGCTATGAGTCAGATATCGACTTGACGGCACCTAACAATCTGTTACAGTGCTTTGGATTGCTATGGCATGAAGCAGTTTATTTAAACATATAGAATAACAAAGAAACTAATGCTTCTTACTTGGAACTACTTCCTGTGTAGCTTAAGGCAAATACTAAATTGTTCTGAGCTATGATTTCCTTCTGTATTAATTGAATGGAACATATGGTCTGCCTGCTGCACAGCATTGTTGTAACAATCAAGTAGAATAATGTATGCCAGACTGCTCTGAAACCTATGAAGCATGTACGAGCAAATTATGACTATCACAAAATAATATTGCTTAGACTGTATAGAAACACACACACACATACACACATAAGCATGTAGTTCCCTTTATATTTTCAACATTTTTTCTACATCACAATGGTAATATGGATTGTCCTCTGAAAATGTTTGTAGGATTTATCCTGATGAATTACTTTAGTTTCAGGGGGAAATATTTCCTCATAACCCTTCCCCCAACATAAAAATTCTCATGCTACTAAATTAGAAATATGCACTTAAGACCCATTCAATAAAGGACACTGAAATGGAAATTAGCTCAAGTCTGCTTCCAATTAATTTCAATTCCCTGAAGTGCCAAACTTTCCTTTTCTGTCACAGCAGTAATTGGAAAGTAATAGGCAATCCTAAGTTTTTGCGATCTATGTGTGGGGAGGGGAGTAGGGTACACATTCTAGGTCACTCTGGGGGAGGGTCAAGAGATCTTTCAGTGCTCATTAGGTTCTTTTTAACTTTATTATTAAATATTTTTTCAGTACATTTCATAAAGATCTGGCTGTGACATTTTAAATAAACGCTTCAATATTCCTAGTTCTTTATATTAATAATTTTAGAGCCTTGTTTTTTAAGCAGCAGAAACTCATTTGAAAAGGAAATCCCCAAAGCTTTAGGATGTGAATCAGAGAAGCACAGGGAGACTCTGCTTGAAGGAGATGGGAAGGAGTCCCAGCACCCCACCAACTTGTTAGCTTCCTCTGGGCCCCCAAAGCAGATTCAAGAAAGCCTGGGAGCTTCAAAGAATACAAATTGAAATCTATGGCTCTATATAATGATCGGGGATAGGGTTTAGCTCAACTGGTAGAGTACTGCTCTGCAGTCTCTGAGGCCCAGGGTTCAATCCCCAGCACCATAAAAAAACAAGAGAATGATGTGGCAGCCCACTCCCAAAACAATCCCAAAACAATCAGCCATTGAAAACCCTATGAGGATTGCTATGAGTCAGATGGGACTCAAGTGCACCTAACAACATATAATGATCAGGCATGATTTAGAGACCAGTGGCCTCTTTTTAGAAACTTAACAGTACTTTCTCATGGGTCTGCCAAGGCTTAGGTGGGTGTTTTAGAGGTTAGCACAACAATTTTGGAGATGGAAAGAAAGGAGAAAGACTAAGGAGGAGTAGAAGCCATGGTGACGTGGTGAGAGGCCTGACACAGCATCAAATGATACTTATTCAAAGATAGTCAGTGATTTAAGTGCCATCAAATAAAGAATTCCTAGGGTCCAAGAGTGAGAGATTCCTTGTACAGAACAGAGAATAGACATGTAAGACCTCAATGGGAGTTTTGTAATTGTAGCAAGGCTTTTTCTAGAAAAAGCCATATTACTTTTCTGTATAATTTTATTATTATTCTCCCCTTTAAAAGGGGAGAATATGTTACTCATTAATATGATCTACTCTTCTGCCTGGAAATTCCTTTGTGGAGAGCCAGGCATGGTGGCTCATGCCTATAATTCCAGAAACTAAGGAGGCTAAGGTAGGAAGAGACCCCATATTCACAAAAAACAAAACACAAAAACCAATCAATCAACCAACCAAACAAAGTCCTTTCTGGAAACCTAGCTTAAGGAAAAATGTCCTAAATATGAAAAAACAGGGCTATATTTTTATGTCCCTTTATGACAGTGAAAACCAGAAAACTACACTAATAATTGGGGGAGGAAAAAAAAATAATGACACATTTCCTCAAGCAACTATTTTACAGTAATTAGATATGGTGACTGTAAACTATCTGGAGAAAGCCAAGAGTAGTGAATGCACTAGTTCTGAAATCACACAAAGCTGAATTATAATTCTGGCTCCCTCTCCCATTTTTTAGTCCATGATCCTGGGCATATTATTACTTCATTTTTCCTAAGCCTCAATATTCTCATCTATAAAATGGGGATAATGATACACACTAAACAGGATCGATGGGAGGATTCAATAAATGTGATAATATAAACAAAATATGAAGCATAGCATTTGTCACATATCAAGGGTACAATAAATGTTAAATGTCCACTCTACCACTCCTTATATAGCACATGGAAAAATGTTTATGCTGTGTCCACAGTTTTGACAAATTTAAGGAAATATATGGTTTTCTAGGAAAAAATAAACAACAAAATTAAATTGGAAAGTTGAGTAGAACAATTACTTTTGAAGAAATTAAAAAGACTTTAGAAGCCAGTCAATTTTTAAAAAAGGCATTAGGACCAAATAGTTCTTTAGCTATGTGATATAATCTCTTAAAGAACAAATAACTCTCATATAATTAAAATTTTTCTAGATTATAGAAGAAGATGGCATACTCTCATTAAACCTAAGTCACACATTCATTAAGCCCAATTTAGCCCTAATGACAAAATAAAATATAATAAACAACAATAAAATACTCTTCATAGGTCAAAATCACTTATGAAGATAGATGCAGAAATGTCTAGATATTAACAAATAGAATCCAGTAGTGTATCAAATGCACTATATCCTTTGAACAAGCGTATTGAAAGAAATTAGAAATCTTAGGCAGAATCAGGGTATGGGGCCTGTAAATAGAAAGTCACTGAGGTAAGATGTCACAACGAGGTCGATTACACCACATAAGTTTTAGCTAAGCCACTTAAGTTTTGTTTCCTTAAGTTGCATTCTTCAAAAAGAAAAACAAGTGATGATCTGGCTAGTAGTCACCTGGCCAATTAATCTTCGGGCAGAAACAAAAGAATAAATGCCCTTTAATCTTATTGGGCTAACATACAAACGCACCCTAAGTGAGAACCAATCTATTAGAGCCAACTCAAATTGTCCGGTTCATGAGATCATCAATACCCTTAGACAACTATTGCTTGGGACGTCCCCCATGCTGTGGAGGCTTTTTTGTCCTTCTAAATAGGACTCTTTTGCTTTTGCTTACCTTCATGGTCTATGAATGTGTTCTTGGGTTCTGGAGCCCAGGAACTTGGCACCAAGATAATACTATCTTCCAGGCATGTAAGAATGATTCAACATCAGGGAATCATCATAGCACCTTATGGCAATAAAAGAGAGAAAAACAATTCCATTAATAGTTGCAGAAAGGTCTGATAAAGTTTGATTCCTAACAGGTTTTAGTAAAATAGGACCACAAAGAAACTACTTAAGTATGATATGGATTATTTATCAAAGATAGCAAATATTCTAAATGACTCTAAAGCCATTCACATGAAAATCAGAAGATGGCTGATGATGTCCACTGTTGCCATTGTTACTAAAATTTATGCTGAAAGCTCTAGCAAATGCAAGAAGATGGGACAATGAGATAAGTAGTATAAGTATTTGAAAATTAGGATGGGGGTAGGGATACAGCTCTCTGGTAGACTACTTGTCTAGCATGTGTGAGGCCCTGGGTTCACTCTCTGGAACAAGGAAAAGAAAGGAAAAGAAAAGAAAGGAAAGAAAAAGATAGGAAAGGAAACAAAAGGAAATGAAAGGAAAGAAGGATAAAAATCACCTAGGAAATAAATATTTTAAATTTTCATAATCACCTAGAAAATAAATACTTAAAATTTCCATAATTACTAAAGAAATTTACTATGAGGAGTGAATTACAAAATAAATACACTAAAAGCAGAGGCTACAAAGCCCAGATAGAAGTGCAAACAAGAAAAAAAAAAATGCCATTTACAAGCTGGGCATGATGGCTCATGCCTGTAATCCCTGGCAGGAGGATTGCAAATTTCTAGGCCTAATTGGGCTACACAGTGATTTCAAGGCCAATCTGTTAGAGCCAACTCAGGGCAACTTAGTGAGACACTGTCTCAAAATAAAAAATAGAAAATGACTGGGGATATAGCTCAGTGGGAGAGCATTTGCATATTTGCCTAGTATATGAAAGGCCCTGGGTTCAGTGGGGGAAGGGGATTTACACTAGCAATGAAAGCTAAATATGCCTATTTAAAAGTTGTTGTTAGGTGCAGTCAAGTCAGGTGAAACACTATTGTCAGTGCTTCTCTGCTATTCATAGGGTTTCCAATGTCTGATTGTTTTTTGGGAGTGGGCTGCCAGGCCTTTCTCTCAAGCCTATAGTGCCTGGTGTTCCCAGGTGGTCTCCCTTCCAGGTACTAACCAGGCCCGACCCTGCTTAGCTTCTAAAATCTGACGGGATTGGGAGACACTGTGGTACAGCTGCAGGCTTATTTAAAAGTACTGAATCTTTAAGATAAAAGTTATAAAATCTGACTAAAAGACCTAATATGAGATCCAGATAAATAGAAAGAACTATATTAGCTTTTGAATGATAAGGTATTTTAAATTTTCTTTTTTCTTTTTGGTTGTATTTTAGGCAGTGTCTTGCTATGTAACATAGGTGTCTCGAAATTACAATCCTGCTGCCTCAGTCTCCCAGGTGCTGGAATCACAGGCCTGTGCTACCACATCCAGCCAGGTGACAAGATTTGGTGAAATAAAATGTCAATTCTCCCAAATTAACTTTTGAAGATAATGTAATTACAATGAGAACTCGGATTTTTTGGTAACGAGTAGAATGATTTGGGAGTTCATTTGTTCATATGGAAAAATAAATGCCAGGGAAAGCAAATAATAAAAAAGAAGGCTAGTTGGCTTGTCTAGCCAATTTTTTTTTTTTTTTTTTTTTGCAGTACTGGGGGTTGAACCCAGGGCCTCGCGCCTGCATGCTCTGAAAGTGCTGGACCACTGAGCTGCACCCCCAGCCCATTTTTTTACCTTTTTGAGATAGGGTCTCGCTAAATTACACAGACTGCCTCTGGTATCGAACTTGCGATCCTCCTGCCTCCACCTCCCAAGCTGCTGGGATTACAAGAGTGTGCCACCATGCCCAGCAGCCAAATATTTTTTAAATACTAAAGAATATCTTTGATCTGTGATTTGGGAGTACTAATAGATAGATCAGAATTCAATAGAGCCCATAATGCATTTCAGCATGATATGGGAATTTACTATGTTACAAAACTTGGTGACTCAATTCTGTGAAGGAAAAGGGCAGTTTATTTAATAATCTGTGCAATGCAAGTGGCCATCCATCTGAAAGATAAGGAAGATGAACATTCCCTTGCCCTATATGTTGTTGTTGTTAGGTGCCATCAAATTGGTATCCGACTCATAGTGACCCTCTGTACAACAGGGGAAACACTACTGTCAGTGCTTCTCTGCTGTTCATAGGGTTTTCAATGGCAGATTGACTTTTGGGAGGGGGTTGCCAGGTCCTTCTCCCAAGCCTACAGCTTTTGGTGTTCCCAGGCGGTCTCCCATCCAGGTACTAACTAGGCCAGATCCTGCTTAGCTTCTGAGATCTGATGGGATCGGATGCCACAGGGCTACGGCTGCAGGCTCTTGCCCCATATATAAAACCAAATTCCAACTAGGCAGCCTGGTGCAATGGCATATGCCTATAATCCCAGTGGCTTGGGAAACAGGCAGGAGCATTGCAAGTTCAAGGCCAGAGGCAGCCTGTGTAACTTAGGGAGAACCTATCTCAAGATAAAAAATAAGGGGTGGAGGTACAGTTTAGTGGTAGAGTGCTTGCCTAGCATATGCAAGGCCCTGGGTTCAACCCACAGTACTGGAAAAAAAAATTCTAGTTGAATTAAACACTATAAGAAATTGGAAAAACACTGGAATAACATGTAGAGAAAAATTATATATAATCTTGGAGCTTTTAGAGAGCTTTAAAACCAAGTCAAGCTAGGCATGGTGACATATACCTATAATCCCAGCAGTGGGGAGGGAGAGGCAGGAGGATCACAAGATCGAGGCCAACCTGGACTGCATAGCAAGATCTTGTCAAAAAAACAAAACAACAATAGAAAACAAACAAAACCTAAAGAAACTAACAGCAATTGAGGAAACAAGTCTATTTGACTCAATAAATTAAAAAAAGTACTAATAGCAAAACTGATCACAAAGTCAAAAGAAAAAAGACAGATGGGGACAATGATAGCATGTGACAAAGAGTCTTTATTATATAGAAGCTCTTACTAATTGATGAGGAAAAGGTAGATAATCAAATAGAAAAATAGCCAACTTAGATGAATAATTTATAGAGGAGCAAATCTAAATACCTGGAAAGCATATGTAGAGATGCTCAGTAGCATTGGCAATCAGCAAAAGTCACTCAAATAATTTGCCACTCGTCTGACTGCCAAGAACTAAAGAGTGTTAATATGCACTGTTGGCTGGCACGCAGACGAAAAGGTACTCATGCAATGCTTCTGAGGGAAATCAGAATAATTATAAGATTTTTGGAAAGTGGCCTAGCCACATCTATTAAAGCCCTGCATAAATGTTGTTAGGTGCTGTCGAGTCGTGTCCGACCCATAGCAACCCCCATAGGATTTTCAGTGGCTGATTGTTTCGGGATTGCCTTGGTAGTGGATTGCCACCTCCTTCTCCCATTCTTTGAGGTGCTGGGAATTGAACCTGGGACCTCAGAGACTGCAGAGCGGTGCTCTACTAACTGAGCTAAATCCCAGCCCCCTGCATAAATAAAACCACCAAAATATAATACTCTGTGTACCAAAGTCTTTACTGGCATTGCTTGCAGTGGCAAAATAATAGAAATAAAGGGAATGCCCATCAATACAGAAATGATTAACACAGTTCATTCAAACCACGGAATATTATGGAGCTATTAAGAATAACTTATTGAGTAGAAAGGAGGAGGGAGGGAACTAGCAAAGGGAGGCAAAAACTGCAGAAGGTAGGATGGGGAGGAGAATCAATGTAGAGGGATAAATGGGGAGAGGATAATCTCAATGTAAGTGATGCAACTTCATGAGTACATAGGAAAAATAGGGGAATATAACCCAAATATACATGAGATTTACATATTAGTCAAAAGTTTCCATAAACCTTATAAGTTGATAAAAATGTAACCAAAAGTGATCTAATAATTCCATAATGGAAAAAGTCAATGCTCTATTACTCTGTACCCTAGCATTTACCAATAAAGGGAGAAAAAAAAGAAAAGAATAATTTCTTAGCATGGCATGCTGGTGCACAACTATAATCCCAGTTTCTTGAGGCAGGGGCAGAAGGATCACAAGTTTTAGGCCAGAGACAGCCTGTGTAATTTAGCAAGACCCTGTCTCAAGATAAAGAATAAAAACTGGGCTGGATGTCCTTCTCAGTGGTAGAGCACTTGCAAAGCATGTGTGAGGCCCTGGATTCAACCCCCCAATACCAAAACAAACAAACAAAAAGGTTGATTTCTTAGAACTATACCAAATAATTTGGAGAGTTTGTCATGATGTATAGAGTGAGAAAGAAAAGATATAGAAAGGTACCTACAATGACAGTCCCACTTCTATATGCACATTTGTGTGTGGTTATGTGAGGATGAAGAAAAGAATGGAGGAATAGCACAGATTAATATCAATTGAGATTGAGGAGGAACACCTGTACCATCTGCACACATGAGCACAATAAAAGACACATGAATCATAGTGAGCCTTTTTTTTTTTTTTTTTTTTTTTTGCAGTACGGGGGATTGAACCCAGAGCCTCAAGCTTGCAGGCTTTGCAAGTGCTGTACCACTGAGCTGCACCCCCAACCTACCTTTTTACTTTTTAAGACAGGATCTCATTAAATCACACAGACTGCCTCTGATCTGGAACTTGAGATCCTGCCTCTGCCTCCCAAGTCCCTGGGATTACAGACATGCGCCGCTGCACCCAGCTCAGTGAGCCAATTTTTAAAGGAAAGTAAAATGCTAACGTTGTTGCTAGATGCCATCAAGTCAGATTCGATTCATGGTGACCCTATTACAACAGAAGCAAAAGACTCTCTGACACTGTGCCATGCCCAGCATTGTCAGTGCTTCTCTGCTACACTACAACATAAATGGGAAGCATAGATACAAAATTTTGTTGTTGTTGTTAGGTGCTGTCGAGTCGGTATCCGACTCATAGCGACCCTCTGGACAACAGGGGAAACACTATTGTCAGTGCTTCTTTGCGGTTCATAGGGTTTTCAATGGCAGATTGATTTTTGGGAGGGGGTTGCCAGGTCCTTCTCCCAAGCCTACAGCTTCGTTGTTCCCAGATGGTCTCCCATCCAAGTACTAACCAGGCCTGACCCTGCTTAGCTTCCGAGATCTGACGGGATTGGATGCCACAGGGCTATAGCTGCAGTACAAAATTTTAGGCAGGCCTCATTAACAATGATGTAAACATTTCAGAGAAAAAAGATATACACAAATTAATATGATAGCTGTTTAAGTAGAAGAATTAATTATATATTTTTTCCTCTTGACACTTTCCAAATTTTCTCTAATGTAGTTTTTTTTCTTTTTTAATTAAGTAAAATAAAGTTTATAATTTATTTTTTGTCAGTCACACACTTTTTTTTTTCTGTGTTTTGAAACAAGTCTTACTATATAGCTCAAGCCGGCCTTGAACTTGCAATCCTCCTGCCTCAGCCTCCCAAATTCTGGGATAACAGGCATGTGCCATCACGCCTGGCTACCCACATCTTTTATGTCTTGAAATTAGTGGCCATATGTACATCTGTGAGCTTGATGATATCTCAGCTCTGGGAGTCTGTAAATTTTCATTTTACTTATGTATGGATTTTTTTCTCTCTTTTGTTTTCAATTAGTTATACATCAGCTAACTAGGGGCTAGGGATGTACCTCAGCGGGAGAGTGCTTGCCTAGTGTACTCAAGGCCCTGGGTTTAATTCCTAGCAACACACACACACACACACACAGAGCAGAATAGATTAGATAATTAAATCCTCAGGAATGTATTATCCATAGAAATATGGCTTTACCTGTTTCAAGATTTTATCTCCTAAACAGTAACATAAATTCCTTCTAACAATAATTTTCAAAGCTCTGTGGCTTTCAGCAGGTAACTTCTCCATTCCAGGCCCCACATGCTTCACCTGTAAATGGGTGAAATAATTTTCGCAGGTCCTTCTTGGCTCTAACATTCTGTGATTTTAAATATATCCACCATGGAATGCTTTAGATGTCAAATAAATTAACAATTGCTATGGAGAAGAAATTTTTTATCTTAGTAATATGCCATTAACTATGCAAAGAGATTCAAGATATCAAGGGAAAATGTCCTACTTTGATAAAACTTTCATGATCACACAAAAAACATTCAAGATTCCAAATAGCAAGGCGTTGACTTTGGACTTTTCTTTATACTTCTTATTTATAACTGTGTAGCTGTTTCCAATGCTTTTTTATCCATGTATACCCTGCTGTGCCTGCCAACTTATTATTTTGCTTTTATTGACCTCGGTAGATCAACAAAAAGATTTAAGTCAATCTTTTTGGGATATAACTTATGAAGGATAAAATGCATACAACTAAAACATACATTAGATAAGTTTTAGAAAATTGATGCACTTGTATACCACTACCACAATTAAGCAATAAAATATTTCTATCACCCTAAAAAGTTCCCTGTGCCTGTTCTCAGCTATCCCTTCACCTCTTGCCCTAGGCACCTACTGAGCTGCATTTTATCCCTGTAGATTAGATTTATCTTTTCTGGAGTGTTGAGCCAAGTTTAAACTTGTATTTTCTCAGTCTTGGATACTGTTAATATATTTTGATTGTTCCAATTAGTATTCTCAGTTGTAAGCAACAGAAAAAAACTCAGGCTGATTTCAGCAGCCAAGGCATCTGTTGAAAGGATATAGGGTAGAATCACTGGGAGACTGGAGAACCAAGCTTGAGATTGTGTGACCAGCAGCGGTGTCCCTAATCATCTAGTAAAGCTGTTCTAATGAGGGAAGAACCACAAGCAATGGCTTGAGTTTCCTAAGCTGTCTGTCTCAAATAATGCTCAATACCACCATTCTTGCTACCATTGCTGTCTTAGTAGATTTTCCTACTTCTTGTTGTTGTTGTTAGGTGCCATCGAGTCAGTGTCTGACTCATAGTGACCCTGCATATAACAGATGAAACACTATTGTCAGTGTTTCTCTGCTATTTATAGTGTTTTCAACAGCTGACTGTTTTTTGGGAGTGGGTTGCCGAGGCCTTCTCCCACGCCTACAGCACTTGGTGTTCCCAGGCGGTCTCCTATCCAACTACTAACCAGGCCCCACCCTGCTTAGCTTCTGAGATCTGATGGGATCAGATGCTAGAGTGGTGTGGCTGCAGGCTTTGCTACTTAGAAAGTAGAAAGTGTAGCAAGTACACCTGCCTTAGGAAATTTCTTAGGAAATCTGCCAGTGTTGATTGGAGAAGGGCACCATAGTGGCATGTCCTATGTCATATGTCTATTGGGGTTTAGCTGCAAGGGAGCCTAGGAGAACCTGGCACTTTTAGCCTCTTTAGTGGGTGGCTCATAAGGTGAGGGAATTACCCAAACATAGAAAGAGGTTAAAATGCTGGATGGCTAAAAAGCAGCCCAATGTAACATTGCCCATGTGTGTGTTTGTTTGTTTGTATCCTGAACTTGCAGTTTCATAACTAATGATCACAACAGCCAGGCCACATTTAATAAGCATGTCATGGGTGCAAAAGAATCTACCAGATGCTGAAATGGGGATAAGACCATCAGGGAACTTACTGTTTAATGAAACATCAATAGGAATATTGGCCTTCATACTTGCTCAAGATTGTCTTTGCTTTGTTGTTGTTGCTGTTGTTGTTGAAACGGGGTCTTGCTTTGTAATCCAGGCTGGCCTCAAGCTTAAGGTTTTCCTGTCTCAGCCTCCTCAATGCTAAGGTTTTCTTTCTTGAGGTAATTTGCCTAATCTGTAACCTGCTAATACAATCAATAGGCCTAAATTAATTGATCCAATCTAAAAGAGAATGTAACACATTAAAAACTACCATAATTTTGAGTAAATGAATTTCATACTCATGAAATATTTACCTTTAAGTTTTAAGCTGTTTACTCAACTTAATATTTTTATTCTTTTGAAATTGCCATTTCCTCAATATTTTTATTCTTTTGAAATTGCATGAACCTCAAGCTGTGTTCAGTTTTTTAAAGTTAACACATAAAACTTGTCCAGTTTCTTCACCCATTCTATCTGCTATCCTTTATTCTTTCTTTCAATTGACTGGCGCAGGGAAGGAGTGGTGGCCTGATCCGGGACAATGATGATGCAATGTTGAAGAGTAAGCTGGAGGAGAGAAGCAGCAGGCACCATGGAAAAAACCAAAACAAAGCAAGGTCAGATTTTTTTTTTTTCTGTCTTGCTTTAGAGCACAAGATTCAAGAAATGTAGATTTTAGTCTTGTCTTAACACTGTCTTAAATACTTCCCTATTGTCACATAGGGCTAGGATTTAGCTCAGTGGGTAGAGCGCTGCACTGCAGTCTCTGAGGTCCCGAGTTCAATTCCCAGCACTGCAAAAATGGGAGAAGGGCCTGGCAATCCACTCCCAAGGCAATCCCGAAGCACTCAGCCATTGAAAACCCTATGAGGGTCGCTATGAGTCGGATACCGACTCGATGGCACCTAACAACAACAACAACAACAATTGTCACATAAGAACCATGAAGAATACAGACTTGCTGGAAAATAGGAAATGCTTCCTACATAAAAATTTTGGCTCCAATTATTACCTTATTTTTCTGAGTAGCAACTTTAGGACTGCCTCAGAACAACATGTTGAATAAGGCCAAGATTTCTCTTTTCATCTTTACCAGACAGAAGCAACTGAATGGAAGTAGGTTCTATTATCATCTCCAATTTTTGATTGAAGAAACAGCTAGAGAGAAGTCAGGCTACAACTGCAAAGTGTCAAAGCTGGGTCTAGAATCCTGGTCTGTGTTCCCACATCTTGGTTCTTACAATTATAACAGGCTGCCAAGACATAGTATGTTGTTGTTGTTGTTATGTGCCGTCGAGTCATGACCGACTCATAGAGACGCTCATAGGGTTTTCAATGGCAGACTATTTCAGGATTGCCTTGGGAGTGGGATGCCACGTCCTTCTCCCATTTTTTGCGGTGCTGGGAATCGAACTCGGGACCTCAGAGGCTGCAGAGCGGCGCTCTACCAACTGAGCTAAATCCCAGCCCCAGGAGATAGTATAAAATGGGCTAAATAATCCTTGCTTGAATTTTGGTAATCTCAAACTGTTAGAATGTCATAGGGACAGTCCTCTGTGAGTACAAGTTCTAAGCTGAGGTCATATGCCATTATGAATTTACACTGAAGCTAGTTTGTCTAAGCGGGGTCTCCCACACTAGCATGTCTGAGGAGGACAGTATATCCATACAACCAAATGTGTACAGTCAGGGGGTTCATCTGTGAATTGCTTGATTCTTACAATACGACACCATGGAGCAGTAATCAACAGTGGATGAGCAACAAGATACTGTTTTACATAGGTTGCCTCATCTTCACTGTCAAGCAGTGAAGCTCTGGAAGGTACATTCTAGGCCAATCCGTTTTTCTCCCGAGGTTGTACAATCATTTTTACTCCTCTCTTTGTGTTTTCCCTGTATCTCCCAGTCGCTAGTGTTGACAATACTATTTTCTTTCTGCCTATACTCTTCCAGAACCTTTCCATTGACCATTCTCCCGAATAGCCTCTTGCCTAAGAGGACAGCAAAATTTCCTTGGCTGATTTTGGCAATGATTGGAGGGCAGAGTTCAAAAGTTTGGCAAAAGCCAGAGGCAGGAGAAGCAGGGGACATTTTATATAGGCCTCCATATATCAGTAAATGACAAGTAGTCAGTACCCAATGAAGAGCAGCCTTCCTGACTATAGTACTGTCCCCTCAGATAAACTTCAGTCAGCCCCAAGAACATGAGGGAGATACTTCTTGGGCATTTCTTTTTGGCTATTTAATAACCACTAATCATCCAGTTGGGCTGGGATTTAGCTCAGTTGGTAGAGTGCTGCACTGCAGTCTCTGAGGTCCCGAGTTCAATTCCCAGCATCGCAAAAATGGGAGAAGGGCCTGGCAATCTGCTCCCTAAGACAATCCCGAAACAGTCAGCCATTGAAAACCCTATGAGGAGCTGGGCGTGGTGGTGCATACCTGTAATCCCAGCGGCTTGGGAGGCGGAGCCAGGAGGATCACAAGTTCGAGACCAGAGGAAGTCTGCAAAATTTAGCGAGACCCTGTCTCAGAAAGTAAAGAAAAAAGTAAAAGGGCTGGGGTTGCAGCTCAGTAGTCCAGCTGCAAAGCATGCAGGCGTGAGGCCCCGGGATCAACCCCCAGGACCACAAAAAAAAGAAAGAAAGAAAGAAAGAAAGAAAGAAAACCCTATAAGGGTCTCTATGACTTGGATACCGACTGGACTGCACCTAACAACAACAACAACAATCATCCAGTTTGGTGGGGGAACTTTCCTACTATAGTAGAACATAGTTTTCTATTATAAGAGTTATACCAAACAGGTAGGATTTTGTCATTAAGGATGTGAATATAAAAATCACCCACACCAGCTTATTTTTTGTTCCTGAGTTTCTTGTCACACAGGCACAGATATAGGATCCTGTAAATTCCCTTATTCCCTGCATGTATCTGATGAAGATAGGTTAGGGATTAACTGAGTTGTGTTGATTGAACAAATCTCTTTCACCCTGCAGGAGAGAATGAACATATGCCGGTGAATAATCCTTCCACCCAGATTTACCAGGTAAAGATAGATTGTTTTGAATAATAGTGGTGACTATCCTTGATGTACAGAGATTCTAGCACCTACAAGTGCTTCTGGGTACCTCATTACATTTGTTCTCTTAACCAGGCTATAAAATAGGCAGAACAGAAGGCTACCCACATCATACCCTTGACAGAACTGGTTACCAGAGGAAACGTTATCCAGTTTTAAAATGCAGCGCTACTTCTCCCAACTCATCTGATTTTCTTGCCTGCTACCACCATCACTGTGGCCATTATATCATACAGTAACATTTCCACCAGACAAAGGGAAAGAACAAGATCTGTTTTTTTTTTTATTTCCTATTTCAGCAGGGAGAATTGAAAATTGAACATTGCAAATGTTCAAATATGGTGCTAGAAAAAATTAAGTTCCTTTTAAGCAATGGGAACAATTTGGTTTACAAGGAAGATCAAAGTTCTGCAAAGCATTTTTGCAACAAGAGTTATGTTAGGCTGTTTTGGCTCTGTAAATAGACTTCACTTGACTTTTATCTTTCAACTGTAAATTTAAAGGAAATTTCTGTCCTTAAACATCCTGAAAGTTTATTCTGACATAATTTGAAATATAAAAGCAGCTTAAGTTAGGAAAACCCCTGCTCCTTGCTAAACATAAGGCAATGTTATCTGAACATATGTGAAAGAAGAAAAAATCGTTAAGAGTTTTGTGGGGATTGGGAGAAAAGGCCCTTTCTAAATTGGCTCTAAGGTTTCAAGTCCTGGAAACTAGGAAAAAGAGTGATCTCCCAAGCAGAAAGATAGGAGTCTAGGGGAGTAGATAGTTTATGGGAAATGTTATTTAGATTAGTTGACTTTAAGTGACAGTAAAATGAAAATAACAACTAGTTCCCAGAAACATAATGCAAGAGTTCATTGCTATGGGCCCAATTAGGGCAAGTCAGCACAAGTTAGGAAAACATCTTTAACCATAATACTCCTAGACTTAGATCAGCAATGGGAAGGAGTAGAGGAAACAGCATCATTTTAATTTAATTCATAGTTACTGAGCAGTTACTACGTGCAAAGTCTATTAACCTAATGGGAAATTAAACAAATGAATTAGACATTTTCATTGATTTTTAAGTGTCCACAGCCTAGAAAACACATATGATAAATAGCTCATACAAGTCAGGCTATTGAAAAGATTATTCTGGAGGCATTGATAAAATTCAATGAGGAAGAGATGAATTAGTATTGATTAAAAATTTGAATGAGGCACATAAGGACAAGTTGATCTCTTGACAAGTGGATATGAGGAAGGTTATTTCAGGATGAGGGAACACGTTTAGCAAAGGCCTAGAGCAGAAGTGGGTCTTCACTTGGTGCTGATTTGATGACTCATTGATCCAAGACCTCGAAATACTTTCCCCTCATCTCCCCTCTTTTCATGTCTGACCTGTGTGTGGATTTGCATGAATGTATCTCTTTAAACTTAGGTATGATTTAAAGTCTATTACAGATTTTATGTAGGTCACTCCCTGGATGTTGGCTAAATATAGCTGCAGTGGGGATGGCCTCATTATCTTCTTGTATCATAAATTCAAGTACATCTGTTCACAGTGGAATACACGAAGCAGTGAAAGTGAAGTTGGTCTATATGACCTCTGTGATGCTGTGATAACCCCATCTTTGTTTTAAAAGAAAACTTCCTAAGTCTGTTTACTCCAAGCAACTTTTAACCAAAAGAAGAAGGAGAAGTAAAGAAGAGGAAGAGGAAGGAGGGAAAGTGGGGAGGAGTTAACTTTAAGAGTATATATATCTATATTGGAAGGGAAAAATATCTGAAGTAAAATGTAAAATTTCAGCAATTCTCTACCTCTGTATTTTATTTTCTTGGTAGATCTCATCCCTACCTGACGTTATCATATATATTAATTGTTGTTTTTGTTTTAATTGTCTGTCTAATCAGCTAGAATGTAAGCTCTAAGGGCAGGAGTTTAGTACATTTTGGTCTTGTTCAGCGTAAAGTACAGTGCCTGACATAATGCATATTCAATAAATATTGGTTGAATGAATGAATAAATATCTGCCAGATATGTATAATGCTTTGAGCCAAGAGGTCTGATGCAGTCATTCAGTCTGGTGGCAAATAGTGTTGGAAAAACTACCTGGTTCTTTAGGGGAAAAGACAAAATCCTCACTTCATACCCTCATCAAAACAAACTCCAACCAGCCACAGTAGTGCATGTCTATAATTCCAGCAACTCAGGAGGCTGAGGCAGGAGGATCACAAATTCAAGGCCAGAGGCAGCCTGTGTAACTTAGTGAGACCCTGTCTCAAATAAAAAATAAGAAAGGGGCTTAGGGTGCAGCTCAGTGGTAGAATCTTTGCCTAGCATACTTGAGGTCCTGGGTTCAGACTCCCTAGTACTTAACTAAAAAAATTTTTTAAAAAGCTAGATTTCAAAATATTTGTTGAGAATTTAAATATAAAAATTAAACAAAAAATTTTAGAATAAATATTTATTTTGTCTCTGTATGTGAAATGTCTAAGTAAAACAAAACTGAAAGAAATCCCATTAAAAGCGCTGGAGAGTTTATCCAGATCACAATTTATAATTTTTCAACATGAAAATATTGTAAACAAAATCAAAAGCAAGAGATCAAGTTGGAGCAATACATTTAACAGACCTCAAAGTTTTAATGATATACAAATAGTTCATGACGTCAATTAAAAGGGACAATTCCGAGACCCAAGTAGAAAATGGGCAAAGACAACAATTTTCCAAAGTAAAACTATAGATGGCTAATAAATAGCAGAAAAGGTTGAAGCTCAAAAAAGCAATGATTAAAATTAGGAATATTATCTATAACAACCTAATTAGCAAATAATGCAGTAATTAATAATATTTAGTTCTAGTGTGTGTAAATTGGTAGAAACTTTTAGAAAAATTATCAGTTAAAATGTGCTAAAATGTTCAATCCATCATTGGTTCCCTGTCCTATAAACTTTGGATGGCTGACCTCTTCAGTTATAGTAAGGTATGGTAATTCAAATTAGATCACAGAAAACAACAGAAAAGTGAGTAAATTGGGGTGAATGCACCAACTACTACTTGGGTTTGCAGGCTCAATATATTCTCTTTTACTTGAACCCAAATCTATTCCCATTTCTCTCATCCTTTATCCACTACACATACCCCTTTGAGTCACTGAATGAGATCTCTTTTCCAGGGTCAGGTGGTGGTGTTTCATCATTGATTACTTCATTTTGCATATGGATTTTTAAAATTATAGTTCCATTAACATGAGGAGAAGATCACGCAATTAAGGCAACATATGTGGTAACTGCACAAGTTAGTGCTAGCCTAGGCTTCACATTAATGATTTGCACTCCAACTGTGTTTTTGACTCACTTGTAGCCTTAAGAATGTAAACACTGCAGCTTCCTTCATATCTATAACTTAAGTTTTTGTATTTTATTATCTAAGACACATTTTCCTAAGTCTACTAATTTGGGGCATTACAGATGACACAAAACATTTCCAAGAATATATAATCATTAGCATTATAACGTTCAAGCCCTCTGATCAAATATTTTTGTATAATTTTTACTTAATTGAATATATTGCCTCCCTACCATATAGTAGATTTCCTTTGGGATCAGATAGTACTTAACATCTTTGACTCATAGTAATTTCATATTTCAGAATTTATCCTTAGGAAAAATCTTAAATATCTATTATACAGTTAACATTAAAACGTTATATGATGGCATTATTTTCAAAAATTACAAACAACTTTTGACAAGAGAGAATGGATAGGTAAACTCTGGCACAGTCCATGTGATAGAATATTGTATAGCCATTTTTTAAAAAATAAAAATAGAAACATTTTGAAGGGGACTTATAAGAAAGAATTTAGGGACAATAAAAGATGAGAGTCAGAATCAGAATTTCTCTGTAATGTGATCTCAACCATATAAAACCTACATTTATAGGCATATAACAAAATAGAAGGAAATGTGAATGTTATTAATGGTTATATTGAAGTAATGAGATCTGGGGTGATTCTCATTTTTCTTCTTTATTATTCTCTGCAATGAAAATAATTTATGTGTCAAAAGGACCTCTAATTGAAAAACTATGGGAACCAGTCCTACAGTAATAGGTTTCATCATCAAAACTGCCCTTGGAGGTTTCCTAAGATTTGTTAAGTCCTGATTGAGCCTCAGTTGTTTTTGCCATTGAGAAATGTTCTTCTAACACCAAAACAACAACAACAACAACAACAACAACAAAAAACCTCTTCTAGGCCTGTGTCATACCCGGGGCGGGGATAAGATAAATTTCCACACACTAGGCTTCACCTCAGCTCCAACAGGGCCCTTAAGAATGACTTTAAGGTCAATTTCTGGAGGGAGCATAGAGGAATGGATTAGGAAATTTACTCTTAACAACCAAATTACTTGCTGCCCACTCTGTGCTTTAAGTCATTGCATTTCTGGGAATCAATAAAGATGGCTAAAATTTGAAGGTAGAAATTGGCAGAAAAACAAGGTTTCCTCTAATGCGACTCTAGTTTTGGGGAGAAAACAAAGCAATTACAATGACATCTTTGTCCTCACATGCTGTTCCAAAAACACCTGGGCTTTTGCTCTTATAGTGTCAAGTGTTGTAGGAATTTGACATGCCTTGTGGAGGTTCCCAGACCTGGTCATTTGTAACTTTTCAGAGTGCCCAAGGCACAGGCACAGTCCCTTAAAGTTGCCTTGTAGTAGCCTCCTGACCTTCGTAATGTAGCAGAAAGGAATGGGAAGTCTGTGTGAATTCATGAGCAATTTAGTTTGAGGCCTGAGAGATCTTTGGTGGAAAATAAAAAGTGGAAGACACCTACTAAAACTCATCTTAAGAAGAGTTAAGAAGCCAAGAGAGGAAAGAAAATTGAGAAGCAGAAATTAAGAGCAGGAAATAGGAAGAATTCGGACTCCTCTCCTCTATTTCTTTGAGCCTAAGCTGCCCTCTATGGAACCCTAGGCTTTGAAGTACAAGTCTTCCCTGAACCTGCCTCCAGTGGGAGCCCGCCTCCAGCGGCAGAATGGAGGGATCATAACCTCTCTAGAGCAGCTTCATGAAAAAATCAACGAGATGAGGAACGTGTTCAACTCGCTGGAGAACAAGGTAGACACCGTTTCTAATCCTTGGGGTGGGCTGAGGGCTGGCAGATAAGAGAGCTGAACAGAGCATAGAGAAAAGATATTAGGACTGCATCTTCAGAGTATTCTTTAGTCACAAGGCTGTGGTCAGGTTGGCATGGAAAGGTAGTGGGCAACAGCTGAAGATAGTAAGAACCCTAAGTATCTTAAAAGTGACATGTTACCTCAGGTGTGTGATTATGCTCACGATTTCTCCTCCCTGGCTCGTCATTGGTTGCGAAGCTGTTTATCAGGCAGTTGTGTTACTTTGCTCAACGAAATATATGGGGAGGAAATGGGCTGACAGCTCAAAATAGTTTCAAAATTGTGAGAGTCCCTATTTAACTTGGTCACTAGGGGAAATTTCGATAGTTTTTAACTTTTTGAGAGCTAAGGTTCTTTTTCCTTAGGGCTCTGCTGTTGTCTTTTGGCATCTGGGGAAAATCACACATCTACATATGGGAGCAGTGATAATGAAACCTATTTCTGTTGGATAATGGTTCCTTTTTTGTCTTTTTTCTTTTCCAAACAAGAAATCGAAGTACATGTCAGGGAACTGAAATGAATGTCAAATTTTCTTCCTTTAATTTTTAAATTTGGATGCTTTTTGCTTTGACATTATATTGCCATCAATTCTATTTTGCTCACAGAAGATAAATTTACATAATGAAAATTACCAGATAGGAAAGTAGTTGATCTGGTGATTTAATCCATCACGATGAATCAGGATATGTGTCACAATCCATCACAAAGATCAATTCTAATTAAAAATTATTGAGATGAAAAATAGATTACTCATTATTTCCCAGTCTTTGAGCTCCAAACAGCTCATAGGTTCTGCTTCTTTCCTCAGAACAATCTCTTTGGTTCCCCTTATTTCTTCCCACTCCAGTCCTAGAAAGAAATCATTTGTGAAATACAATGAAACATAAGTCCCTGTATTTTAAAAATGTGGTGTAGTACACTAAGTCACTTTATAGTGGAAGGCATCACTGCAAGTTGGAACCATTTGGAAGACTTGATTCTGAAAATGTTTAGAAATACATATATGAAGAAACTTCGTGAAGGTACTTGGATTTTAGTTTTCATACCTTACTTGCTTACTTGATGGATATTTTAAATTATAGAATAAATCTTATAACCATTTCTGTTTTGAAATGAGATGTGGAGCCAAGAGTTCCTCTACTTTGCAGAGTATATGATCATAAATGTCAAGAAAGTAATGTTATTATCTTATTGTTATTCTTAATTTGTTGTCTGTTGAAAATGCTTTATTTGTTCAAGAAATAAAACTGATCTTTAGAAGTGCTCCATTTTCTCCACATTTGTTTGTGCTTAACTTTTTGATTTGCCACCTAAAGAATTAAACAGTTGGAACACTTACATAACAAGCATATGTTGTGGTAGACACCTTACCTACATTTACTCATTTCATTCTCAACACAGCCCTATGAAATAGTTGTTATTAAAAATATTCTATGGATTAAAAAACTGCTACACAAAGGTTAACTAACTTGCCTAAGGTCTTCATACCTGTAAGAGAGAGCTGAGGATTTGTAGCCTGTCTTAATTCCAAAACTGACACCTCTTTCATGGTGTGGAACTTGACAGTAGTAGTGTAATGGATATACTCATACATGACCAGGCTTGACTCCTGAAGATGATTCATATCACCATAAACAGGCTGAGCTCCTACCATTATCAATATTTATGTACTTTCCTATGGACTAAAGCACACTATTATTAAAAATACCATCACCTCCTTTTCCATAACAATATCCAAGAATTAAAAAAATAAAAAAACTTCCCCTTTCAAAGAAATTCTCATTAATTTCAGTTATTATTATTCTTATTATTTCAACTCTTAAGGAAAACAAGATCAAATTTCCTTATCCTCTCATAATAACCATGGAGAATGTGATCCATCAGTTCTTTCACAGAATTCAGAGTTACTGGGTCAAGATTGTCTTTTCACATAATTATGTTGCTTTTCAAGTAAACCTTATTTTAATCAAAGGTTTTAACAATAAATTGTAGCTTGTAAGAGGACATGTAAACTTAATTGATTGCTTGCTTTCTTGCCACTTATCAAGTTTCAGTATGTGCTGCACAAAGAAGACTCCCTTTTTGTAGGTGACTGTGGCCAAGGTCTCCTTAAAGGCTCCAACTTAAGTAAATTAAATCTATAGATTTTCAGGAGCCTGGTTTCTCTAAGAAAAGAAAAAATTCAAGGGGCCAATGGTGCCATTTACAATAATTAATAGCAAGTTGGGTTCACTTGTCATGCATTATTTAGTTGCAGGCCCTGGCCTCAGAACTGAAAACTGGTTTCACAGAAGCAATGCAGGAACTGACACGAATTCAACATGGAGAATATGCTTTGGAAGAGAAGGTTAAGAGCTGTAGATGTTCCATGGAAGAAAAAGTTACTGAGATGAAGAATTCATTAAACTATTTCAAGGTAGGTCCCTCTTTTGTTTCCTGCCGAAACAAGCATATTGGTTTTTAGAAACAGGAGTAGAAAATTTGCGTCTTCAAATAGCCACATACAAGAATTTTTCCTCTGGACCATTTTCTAGTTATCATGGAAAAATATTCCATGTTTTTCTTTTTTGGAGCTGCGTTAAAATCAGGGACCACAATGGAAGTAAAATTTTCATCTCTCATTCATTCATTCAAAACAAGTACTAAAAAAAGTGTTGAAAACTTAGGGAGTATTAAATATTATGTTTTATACTTTTACCCCATGTACCAGTTTAAAATATAGCAATTCATATTTTTTAGGAAGAGCTGAGCAATGCAATGTCAATGATTCAGGCTATCACTTCCAAACAAGAAGAAATGCAGCAGAAAATTGAGCAGCTTCAACAAGAGAAACGAAGAGAATCTCGAAAAGTTAAAGCCAAGTGAGTTATCTTAAAAATATTTACCAAAGGCAAACCCATAAGCAATAGCTTGTACAGAGGCACAGAGAACACGTAGCCCACTATCAGTGTATAGCTAGCTGGCCACTGAGCTCCAAGGGTCAGCATGTGATGGTGGGGATAGAGCCATAATATTGGCTAATACAAAAAAGTGATGGTAGCTCTTCCATGGAAAATGCATTTAATACAATATGATGTAAAGTGAAAATGATATGAAATGTCATGCATACTTTGATTATGACTGTAAAAACATGTAAAATAACACCTAGGAAAATACATCTTAGAATGTTGTGTTAAGATTATGGTATCATCACAGAGGTTTTTTTTTCCCTGAAATTTCTCTAATGCTGCTGTTATTTTACTTCTATGAGTCGGACTGGACTCGACGGCACCTAGCAACAACAATGATCGAAAGTAAATTAAGCTGGGCACAATAGTGCACACTTGTAAAACCCAGTGACTTGAGAGGCTGAGGCAGGAGGTTTGTGAGTTTGAGGGCAGCCTGGGCTATATAGTGAGACCCTATCTCAAAATAAAAAATATAAAAGGGAGCCGGGCGCAGTGGCACACGCCTGTAATCCCAGCGACTTCGGAGGATCACAAGTTCGAGACCAGAGACAGTCTGCATAATTTAGTGAGACCCTGTCTCAAAAAGTAAAAAAAAAAAAAAAAAAATGGGCTAGGGGTGCAGCTCAGTGGTATAGCACTTGCAAAGCATGCAAGCGCAAGGCCCTAGGTTCAACCCCCAGTACCACATAAAAAAAAAAAATATATATATATAAAAAAGGGGTTAGGGGCACAGCTCAGTGGTAGAGCAATTGCTTGGCATGTGTGAGACCCTGGGTTCAACCCCTCGGTACCACAAAATTAATTAATTAATGATAAACAGAGTCTCAATCAGGTGGAAACAAATAATTTTTGCCACTGTTGTATATTTTAATGTTGTCAAATTTAAAATAAAAATATAGGAATAATATTTGTATAACCCTGGAGAATGAGTTATAGTTTTCAGTTGAAGACCTACAGCTTCCTGGTATTTTTAAATTGTTTTGCTAAGCAAATGTAGATCATGCCAAGCAAATAGTTACCAGAGCAGCCTTTAAAGACTCTGATGATAGGGAAGCTAGTAACAACAACAACAAAAAAAGAATGAGGCCGGGCGTGGTGGCACACGCCTGTAATCCCAGTGGCTGGGAAGGCAGAGGCAGGAGGACCGCAAGTTCAAGACCAGAGGCAGTCTGTTTAACTTAGCCAGACCCTGTCTCAAAAAGCAAAAAAAAAAAAAATGAGCTGAGGGTGCAGCTCAGTGGTCCAGCACTTGCAGAGCATGCAAGCGCGAGGCCCTGGGTTCAATCCCCAGTACAACAACCACAACAACAACAACAAAAATTACAATTAGAAGTGATTTGTAGATATCTGAAGTTTTTTTGTCCAGTTTAGGTATGAATTAAGTTGAACCATAATGAATTGCTAGTATTAGACCATTTTTAATTTACAAAAATAGCAATTTATATGGTTCAATCTAACAAATCAGACATTTTCCTAGCTGTTCTGAACTGAATCTCCCCTTATTCTAGCAGTTTTAACTACCAAACTGGCCTTCCTGTTCTTCCCCTTTCCTAGGAAAACTCAGAAAGAAGAACATGGCACACAGGCCGGGCCTGCACAAGCACAAGGAAGTCCTTTCCGTTCCATCAATATCCCTGAACCTATTCTTCCAAGTGAAGACTTTACCAATGCTTTGCCTTCTCAGGCCTATGAAAAAGGTACAGTTCACAAATCATGAATTCATCATGTATTTTTTTCCTTGATTTCTAGGGCTTAAGTAAGAGTGGGAGCCGGGTGTGATGATGCACACCTGTAATCCCAGCATTCAGGAAGCCAAGACAGGATTGCTGAGAATTCAAGGGCAGTCTGGGCTACATAATGAGACCCTGTCAAAAACGAAACAAAACAAAACAACAAAACAAAACAAAACAAAACGTGTGAATGGGCATAAATCCTACCTCCCTATAAGAGGAAAAGGATATATTACTCAGAATTTTTCAACATAATTGGACTTTAGAAGACTCCTGATAACCTTAGAGATTCTAAGATTCTGCTCAATTTTAAAGATTTTCCTTTTGAGGAAAATTCTAATCTAGATTCTAAGTTTCAATTCAATTAAAAATAACTTATTGTGTAATCAATATTATACTAATTGTAACCATAAAAATTTTAAATCACTCTAAAAATTGTTGTATTGGTAGTCTCAATGCCCATCTTTCTTTGGAAAATCAGAGCTGGTGCTGCCTGTGGGCCAAAACAGGCATCAGCTACATGCCTCGTCTTAGGGATATGAGAACAAATGTTACAAAAGGAACCCTAGCAGTGCTAAAGAAACTAACTTATCAAGGGATGTGGTTATGGACCTGTGCTCTACTCAGGAAAAATAAAACAAAAAAGGTTTGCTACATCTTTGTATCCTTGACAATGTCTAGCAAGGTACCTATGCATAGAAAAATGAATGTAGGAGTTAACATCGTTTAGATGGTCTCTCTCTCTCTCTCCCTCTCTTTCTGTCTTATACAGAAAGTCCTCAAAAGATAGACTCAATGATTTCTCATCAAGTGTAATCTCCTCAAAGGCAGAGTTGGTGTTTTTCTATCCTTATGGCTTATGGAACAATTTGGTTTATACCATTAGGCAGTAAGTGTATTATAAATAACTGAATCTAAAATTCTAAATCAAGCGGCTTTTTACTTGGTATACCTCTAAGTACAGATTTACTCTGGTATTTTTTATTTTTCTCACCCATGTGAGTATTTTAGAAACTGATTGTTGCAGCCTGGGAAAACTAGCTAATCAACCTGGGGAGTGGCTCCACAGGTGGTTCTGTTTCCTTTGCTCCATAACATGGAGAGAAAAACATGAAAGGATTATTCTTGGCAACAAGATGAGGTTGGAAAGTAGAGGTCAGATCAATGCCAGATGTGAGGAAGCTGAACATGTTCACAAGATAAAAAACTAACAATCGTATTTGCAAAGCAAATGTATTCACCTTTAGACCATGTATAACAGCCCTCAGAGAAAGGAATAATCACAGGATTTGTTGAATCTAACAGAAAACAGCTGATCCAAATGATTCCTGTGCCCACATGGACTTACATTGATTGTTTACTGGCAAGTCCTCCTTCCTTCCCTGCTGCATAGACACCATCATAGTTCATTCTGCTGAGTTGCTGCAGAAATTTGCGGATAATGTGCTATAATAAAACACTCTAGATACAACCAGTAATAGATTATGCTAAAACTCAGAATTAAAGAATCAAACTTTCAGAAAGTTTGTTTACTCATTCTTAATGATAAAATGGTATCCATTACCACCAAATTTAGTAACTTAAAATAACAACCATTCAGCTAGGTGTGGTGTCCATATCCATAATCCTAGCCCTTGGTAGATAGAATTAGGAGGATCTTGAATTTAACGGCAGCCTGGCCTACACAGTGAGACCCTGTCTCAAAAAATCATCAAACAAGTTGGGGATATAGTTTAGTGGCAGGGTGCTTCCCTAGCATGCACAGGCCCTGGGTTTGATCCCCAGCATCACAAAACAAACAAGCAAAAAATAAAAATAAATAAATAAAATAAACATAGCAAACATCCATTATCTTATTGTTTCTCTGAGTCAGGAATCTATGCACAGCTAAGCTGAGTGCCACAAACTCAAGGTCTCTCATAAAGTTGCAATCAAGGTGTTGGGCATGGCTGTCATATCATATGAACACTCTACTCAGGGAATATCTACCTCCAAGCTTATTCATGTGGTTTTGGTAGGCTCCAGCTCTGTGACATGGGCCTCTCAAGTGCTGCCTTACCCCAGGATAGTGATCTAAAAGAACGCTCAAGACAAAAGCCATTATTTATTTTTTAATTAAAAAAAATTTTTTAGCATTGTTAGGCTAGGTCAGGGTAACAGAAATTTGAATGATAAACAGGTTGGGACCACCGTACAAGGACTGGCACATATGCACAATATTACTATAATGTGATCCCGTAAAACTAATGTGGTAGGACAGTAGTCTTGATAACTAGCCACTACTGTGCAGAAGCATTAAAAAGCACCTCTACCAGCACTGGGTGGGCATGGAGGACAGGAGAGCACCAAGAGGACAGGGTATGGAAAGGCCAGAAGGGCAGGAAGAGATGAAGCGGTGTGGGTGGCAGCACCGTGGAGAGTATGGAGAGGAGCACCCCAGAGTAAAGTAGGTCAGATCTGTTTTTGGCTCCTTAAGCATGTTTTGGTTTTGCAGTGGGCCCCAAGCATCTGTCCCTAGCTAAGGAGCTGAGCTTGATTCAACAAGCATATATTTGTTGTACAAAGTTAGGGTTTTCATTATGACATTTCCATATGTTTATAAAATATACATATATAAAATGTTCTTCGAGCATATTTGCTCGCTCCATTATTCATTATCCTCCTCCCCTGCCCACATTTCCCTTATCTCTCTATACTCTATGATTTCCCCTTTTAGTTTCAAATCTTTTCTTTCCCTCTAGTTCCCACACGTGAGTGAACACATGCAATGTTTGTCTTTCTGAGTCTAAAAGCCCATTATCTTTTTTTTTTTTTTTTTTTTTTGTGGTACCAGCGGTTGAACCCAGGGCCTCGCCTTTGCATGCTCTGCAAGTGCTGGACCACAGAGCTGCACCCCCACAGCCCATCTTTTTCACCTTTTGAGAGAGGGTCTCGCTAAGTTACACAGACTGCCTCTGGTCTTGAACTTGTGATCCTCCTGCCTCCGGTCTCGAACTTGGGATCCTACTGCCTCCGCCTCCCAAGCTGCTGGGATTACAGGCATGCGCCACCGCACCTGGCCCCATTATCTTCTTTATAACCTAATCTTGAAAGTGACATCTCATCCTTTCTGCCATATTCTATTCATTAGAAGCTAATCACTAAATCCAGTCTCCACTCAAAGGAAGGGATTGCATATAAAGACAGGAATGCTAAGGGGTAGGGGTGACTGGGCAGAGCATTTTAGGAGGGCTTACCACAGGTCGATAACCCTCCACTTGAAAAGACAACTTTCTTACGTAGTTCCTCTGATCCAAAAGCATCATTCATATGCCTTATAATTTTATGGTTGAAAGTTTGAAAATGTCATTTTATAGGACCAAGTATATCTTTCCTTTGGGTTCACTCTCCTGCCAAGAAGTCTTCACGATTAGTCTTCACGATTTTTCTTTTATGCAGTTAGCCTCCCCACACCCCACATATTCTTGCTCAGAACAGTTGGAAGCCACCTTTTTTTTTTTTTTTTTCTCAGTGCTGGGGATGGAACCAAAGGTTTTGCATATATCAGGCAAGCACTCTACCACTGAGCACACTCCCAGCTCTGAAAGCTAACTTATTTGAAAAATATGATTCTACTATTTATTTCCTGTTTCTTCCTATTTTCAGTCTTTACAGTATTGGCTTCCTTCCTTACCACTCTGTGGAAACTGTTTCCTTACCTTTATCGATAGTTTCTGATACCTTTGAAAGCTGCTTTCTTGAAATGTTTTCTCCTTTTTATTTTATTTTATTTTTAGACAGGGTCTTGCTATATAGCCCAGGCTGTCCTCGAACTCGAGATCTCCCTGCCTCAACCTCCTGAATGCTGGGAATACAGGTGTGTGCCATCATGTTTGGCTTGTTTTCTCATTTTAGCTCACACAGGGCTTCCTGATTTTCTCCAAACTTTGTGGCTGCTCCTTCTTAAATTCTATTTTTAGAATCTAATTGTCCTCAGAGTAAAGTTTAAAATCCTTAACACAGTTTACAAGGTCATGTATTAACTAGCCCCTGTCTTTCTCCTCAGATTTGTTTTTTGTTACCCTCTGTTTCTACCTCTATAGTCAAGCCACCCTGATATTCTTTTAGGCTCTGCAATGTCCTATGTGTTCTGTGGCCTCTGACCCTTCACATATGCTATTGCTTCTACTTGTCTCCTTCTGTCTCTCTTTCACTTTTCCAGGCAACCTTCTATTCACTCTCCAAGTCCTCTGGACCAGGGCTTTAATATGTACTCTTTAATGTGAGATGGATAAAATATTGTTAAGATGAGATTTGGATTCAGCAGATTTGGGATAGGACCTGAGCTGTTACATTTCTAACAGTCTCTCACGTAGTATCAATACTGCTGATTCGTGGGCCCCACTTTAAATCATAAGATACTAGAAAATATTCCTGACACCATCCTTCCTAGTATCCAGTCTTCCTCCCAACCAAATCCAGGTCAGATGCTCCTCTAATAGACTTTCAAAGGACCTTATAGTGCCTCTCCCCTTCCATCCACCTGTCCATCTATCCATCCATCCATCCCAACTGTCATTTGTTGTTAGGTGCTGTCGAGTCGTGCCCGACTCATAGCAACCCTCACAGGGTTTTCAATGGCAGATTGTTTCGGGATTGCCTTGGGAGTGGGTTGCCATGTCCTTCTCCCATTTTTGCAGTGCTGGGAATCGAACTCAGGACCTCAGAGACTACAGAGTGGTGCTCTATCAACTGAGCTAAATCCCAGCCCAACTGTCATTTAGGTGGGAAGATATAGTAATGAACAAAACAACAAAAGTTATAGAATCTTTGTTGTGAAGGAAGCAGACAATGAACAAGATGGGTAAAAATATGTAGTATGCTTGACAGTGATAAGGAGAAAATAAGTAAAGAAGGATTGTCATTTTAGATAGGGGACCAGATAAAGACCTGAAGGAAGTGAGAAACTTAGCTTATGGATCAGGAAGAGAAGAGAGGGAATAGCCAGTGGCAAGATCTGTTCTCAGAGTCCTAGGCCAGAAGCCAGACTCTGGGGTCCCAAGAGACCAGATTTGGCCACCCATACCACCCCAAGAGTCCAATCAGAAAGACAAATGGTGGTGAAGTAGCAAAGCAATTTACCTTCATGTGGCCCTACAATGGGGCTAGCATCCCAACCAAGCCTTGTCTTCTGAGTACTGATAATAGCTCTAGGATTACATAGAGGAAGAAGGAAAGCAGAGGGATGATTCTTGCAGTGTCAAGCACTATTGGTCAAATGTGGTCTGATTGATCATTATCTCAAGTCTGGTTCTGCAAGCTCTTACTGGAGCCAGGGGAGATAATTGCCTGCAAGGCTCACTGTTCTTAGAAGAAGAAATGACTCAGAAAGAATGTTCAGTAAGAAGAAGAAATGACTCAAAGAACAGGTGAGAGGAACAAAATGGAGTCAGTTGGGATGATGATGGGGTCCCCCTTCAGATGCAGTAGGGCAGTGAGTAAAGACTTCTAGATGCCAAGCTGGTCATCTGGAACAGGTGTTGTAAAAGCTGGTTGTTGATAATCTTTTTATTTTTTGTTATAATAATTATTATTATTATTGATAATCTGTTGCTTTTGATGTCCCTGTAAATTTTGAAAATATCTTCATTTAATAACTCTTTTTTTTTTTTGGTGGTACTTGGGGGTTGATCCCAAGGACTTGCATATGCTTTGCAAATCCTCTATCATTGGGCTGCATCCTCAGCCTCTGTTTTTTATTTTAATTGTAATTTTATTTTATTTTTCCCCTTTATTAATAAATGGTGATGAGGTACAAATTAATAAAGCATTGCGTTTTTCCATTATGCATCCTTTACATCACTTCTGGCAACATTTTCATCAACCCACAAAGTTTATGGAGCCTTATGGCTAATATGTAGTAAAACTCAAATGCTTATTTGGGTTATACTCCCCTATTTTTCCAATGTATTCATGAAGCTGTGCTGCTTAAATTGAGATCATCTTCTCCCTATTCATCCTTCCTCATTGACTCTTCTCCTCATCCCACCTTCTGCAATCTTTGCTTTCCTCTGCTAATTCCCTCCCTCCTTCTTTCTACTCTTTATATTATCCCTTCTTCACTAAGTTTAATTGTGCATTTTTAATATATCAATTTATGTACAGGATATTTTTCTTCCTTTAAGTAGGATTTATCTCCCACACAGAAGTGAGAACATATGGTATTTCTCTTTTTGAGCTCATGTTCATTCACTTAAGATGATGTTCTCCAGTTCCATCCATTTTGCTGCAAATGACATTATTTTTTTTATTGCTGAGTAGTATTCCATTGTGTATATGTACTACAGTTTTTTTATCCATTCTTCTGTTGATGGGCACCTTGGTTGGTTCCATATCCTTGCTATGGTGAAAAGTGCTGCATTGAATATGGAGCTGCAGGTGTCTCTGTGGCATGAAGACTTGTCTCCCTTTGGGTATATTCCCAGTGGTGGTATAGCTGGGTCATATAGCCCTTTTTTAAATCTTGAGATAGGTTCTCACTAAATTACACAGGCTGCCTCTGTCCTCGAACTCATGATCCTCCTGCCTCTGCCTCCCAAGTCACTGGGATTATAGGTGTGCACCACTGTACCTAGCCTTCTTTGTTACTCATATGTTGTTATCTTTGGCTTTGAAGGGGGACAAGAGGGACTATGAAAATTTGAGATTAATAGATCTTGTATTACCAGTTTTAGACATTCCTTAAATGATTAGCATGTCTACATGTAGAGTTTAGCAGGAATCTGATGCAAAATTTGAGGTAGCAAAGGAGACAGATACAATATGAATGCAGAGATGTCAAGTGAAGAGTCACTGCTTTAGCTGGGCGTGGTGGCGCACCTCTGTAATCCCAGTGGCTTGGGAGGCAGAGCCAGGAGGATCTCAAGTTCAAGACCAGAGGAAGTCTGTGAAACTTAGCGAGACCCTGTCTCAGGAAGTAAGGAAAAAAATAAAAGGGCTGGGGGTGCAGCTCAGTGGTCCAGCACTTGTAAAGCATGCAGGCGTGAGGCCCCGGGATCAACCCCCAGTACCACAAAAAAAAAAAAAAAAAAAGAAAAAAAAAAAGAGTCACTGCTTTTAGCAAAAGCAGCCTTTAAGTCCCTGTTACAATTCAGGTGGGAACATTACTGACATGTCCAAAGAATAGCAAGACCAACGGAGCTCAAGTAGAGTGCACAAGGGGAACCATAAGAGATAAGGTTAATAAAAGGAGGAGGACAAGAAGCAGCAGCAACAGCAGTAGGCAGAGGTAGGGAGCAATATCTAAGGCTATAAGGTCATTATAAGGTCATAGGCTTTGCACTGAAATAGGAAGCCATTGGAAGACTAAGAAGAGGAGTGGTAGAGTCTGATTTATATTTTAACAGCATAATTCTCCTCTTCTTCATCCTCCTCTTCCCTCAATTTCCCCTCCACTTCCTCCCCATCCACTTCCTCCCCCTCCACTTGCCCTCCTCCTCCTCCTCCTTCTTCTTCGCAATCTGTTGCTTTTGATGTTCCTGTAACTCATGAAAATATCTTAGTTACTCTTCTTTTATTTTTATTTTTTGTGCTACTTGGAGGTTGGACCCAGGGCGATGATAGTTGAAGCCATCATCATCACTGCCACCACTATCATAGTTAAACAATAATTTAACTCTTACATTATGCCAGGTATTACTTCAGCAGTTTACACACATTAACCTATTTAATTCTTATAGTGATCATCTGAGGTAAGGACAACTATTGTATATATTTTACAGCTGAGAAAATAGCACTTGCTATATTCTACTGTAATTTTTTTTTCTGCTCTGTCTTTCCCACAAAACTATAAAATCTGTGCGTCTGTCCTCAGTGCCTGGATCACAAAAGGTATTTTGTCCATGTTAGGGGAATGAATGCTGAATGAAAGCTTTCCTTTCTCTGCAGCCCCAGAGTCCAGATCCGTCCATGTAGGAGACAGTAATGTGAAGGGAATGATGGCTCCTGGTAAGTGGTTCTTCTGCTAATTGTTATTTCTCTTCCATTAACTCCACTCTTTTCCTCTTCTACCTTCCCTGCTTCAGCTTCCAGTCCCAACCAGGCACAAAAAATCCTGAGTGTTAATTAGTTTGTTTCTTGTACCTGTGACAAATACCTGAGAAAAATAACTTGAAGGGGGAAAGATGGCTCATGGTTTCAGAGGTTCCAGTCCATGGTCAGCTGGCTCCGTTGTTGTGGGCCTGAGGTGAGGCAAAACATCATGGCAGCAGGAGCATGTGGCAGAGGAGGTTGCTCACCTCACAGCAGAGGGAGTGACAGGAAGGGGCTGAGAACAAGGTGTATCTTTCCAAGGTGCACCCCCAGTGACTCACTTTTCCTTACTAGGCCTCACCTGCCACTGTTCCACCACTTCCCAACAGTCTATTCAAAATTTGAATCTATTGATGGATTAATCCATTGCTGAAGACAAATCCTTCATGATCCAGTCACTTCCCAAAAGCCCCACCTTTGAACTCTACTTGCATCAGGGACTAAACCTTCAACACATGAACCTTTGAGGGGGGACACTTCATATCCAAACCGTCACATCAGCCAAGATAAAGCATTACTGTCACTAAGATTCCAAGATATGTACTAGAATAGGTTAAGGAGTCATTTAACCCAAGGAGAGAGAAGGGCTGGGAAAGCTTAAGACAAAACGGTATTCTTGGGTCTTTCTGGCTCATTTAAATAACTAATGAACTAACATTTACTGAAGACTCCCAGGTGAATATTTCATAAGGTTCCCTTGAATCACCTACTTTATGTTTTAACTCAAAAGTCATTTTCTTAATTGACAGATCGCCAGAATTTTATACATTATTTTGTCTTTTCTCCCTCCCTTCCTCTCTCTCTTTTCCAACTTACCATCATCAGGTTGAGGGAGATAAGTAGCAAAATGTTGTCTTTAGCACCCCCTTCTCCCTCCTCTTTTTGTACTTCTAACCTGCTGGTGTGCTCACCTGAAAGGAAGCAGATATGAAGGGCCAATACATGTGGCTCTAAATGAGTTACATTGTAAGTTTATTTTTAAAAAGTCCTTATTCATTGGTTACTATGTACAAAGAGTGCCTGCAGCCATAGCACTGTGGCCTCTGTAGCACTGTGGCCTCTGATCCTGTCAGATCTTGGAAGCTAAGCGGGGTTGGGCCTGGTTAGTACTTGGAGGGAGACCACCTGGGGACACCAGGTGCTGCAGGTTTGGGAGAAGGACCTGGCAACCCACTTCCAAAAAACAATCAGCCATTGAAAACCCTATAAGTAGCAGAGAAGCACGACAATAGTGTTATGTCCATTGTACACAGGGATGCTATGTGTGGGGCACCAACTCGACGGCACCTAACAACAACAATGTACAAAGTGTAGAAGATGTATAGATCAGAAGCAGAAAGGTGACCCCTCGCAATTGTGGAAATTTTTAATCCTTAATTGATATATTTAATCCTTGAGGGATACTGGTACCCAAATGTAGGCATAGTGGTTAAGAGTTCGTAACAACCACTATTTCTTTTTCAAAAAAGAAAGATCTTGACAGCAGGTGTTTTTCAGGAGTGAGCCCAACAACTCCAGAAGCAGATGAAAACCTGAAGCCTTGCCTCTCAGCTGATATCCAGTCCAAGGGCCATCTCTCATCTGGTGTGTGGAGGCAGCCGAAAGATGGCAAAGAATGGGGCGAGGAATATGTCACGAAAGACCACCCAGATAAACACAAAGAAGCAGGCCCGGGTAGACACAGCTCCTTGGAAAATGTTTTATGTGAAACCTCTTTAGCTGGTAAGTTCCAAGGGGAAAAGGAGGCAGAGATTGGAAAGAACAAGGGGTTCCAGAGCTTAGAACCTAAGGACTACAATCCTGGCAATGTAGATTCTTTGGACATGTGAGACCACCTGGACTCTGGTTTCTTTTTAAGATGAAGCGACAATCTGGGTGTGGTGATGCACACCTGTAATCCCAGAGACTCAGGAGGCAGAGGTAGGAGGATGGCAGGTTCACTGGAAAAAAAAAAAAAAAAAAAGATGAAGCAACTAAAGCCCACAGAGGTGAAGGAACTCAGCAGAGGTCACATGGCCAGATGGGACTATCACCTTGATTCTGGGTGTTCAAGACATTTAGTAATGTAATACTTTAGGGAGAGGGGAAAGGCATAAGGTTGATGGAGAAGGGAAGAATTTGTGAGCTATTTATGCAGTGATGTGGAATCTTCCATATATGAATCTTTCATTAATAGTCTTCCATCAAAATATCAAAATACTGGAACAGGCTTTGTCTCCTTCCCTCTCTTCCTCCTGCCCTCCTTTTATCTCTTCTTTTCTTTCATATCATAAATCAACACTGAATATTTACTACATATCAGACAATGGCATTTCTCCCCAACTATTTGGGGAGAGGTAATTTTTTAAATTAACATTACTTTTATTAGTAAATGCATGAAAAATTAAATAGTACTAAAAGGTTTGTGGGGCTGGGATTTAGCTCAGTTGGTAGAGCGCTGCTCTGCAGTCTCTGAGTTCCTGAGTTCCATTCGCAGCACCACAAAAATGGGAGAAGGACATGGCAATCCACTCCTGAGGTAATCCCGAAACAATCAGCCATTGAAAACCCTATAAGGGTCACTATGAGTTGGACACAACTCAACAGCACCTAGCAACAACAACAACAAAAGGTTTGTTATGAAAAATAGCAGCAACCCCTTCAAACTCTTTTAACAATTTCTTCTTGTACTTGCTCCCATGTTTTTTTTCTTAAAAGTTTATGCGGTTGTTTTGTAAACACTACTTTGTTGAGAGTTAATTTACATAAAGTTCACAAAGCTTACTTTTAAGCTTATTGACTTTTTACATAGGAATAGCTACTGTGGTCATTATCCAGATGAACATATGCAATGGTTTTGTTACCAGAAAGTTCTCTCATGCACTTTCCCAATCAATATCTATCTAAGGAACTACTACTGTGTCTTCTACTATCATATATTAGTTTTGTCTGTTCTTGAACTTCATATAAATGGTAAAATATGATGTGTACTCTTTTGTGCTTATTCTTGCTCTCAACATAATGTGCTTTTTTTTAGATTCATCAATATCATTGCATGTAATTCATTTGGTAGTTTATTACTTTTTTAATTGGAAATTTTTAATATACACCTTAATGTGATTCATTCTGACATGCTTTTCATTGTGGCATTTCCATATACGCATTTTGATGTACATTATACATATAAGTTCCCCCTTACCTTCTTGTGCGCTTCCTCCCCCCATCCCACCCCACCACCAAAGACTTCTCTTCCATTTGTTTGTCTTTTTATGGTAATATTTTCCTATATATCCTTGGGTTCCAGTTCTGTTTAAGATAGAAACTTTTTCTGTAGTGAACTTTCTTTTTACATTGTCAGAACTATTACATGAATTTTCTAGACCATCTATAATAATACCATTCTTAGCCTTTTTAAAAATTATGTTCTGACCTCTGCATAGGATTTTTTCCTTCTTATAATTTTGATTCAGCTCCCACATATGAGTGAGAACATGTGGTATTTCTCTTTCTGAGCTTGTGTTCATTCACTTAAAGTAATTTTCTCCAATTCCATCCATTTTGCTGCAAATGGCATTGTTTCATTTTTTTATTGCTGAGTAGTATTCCATTGTGTATATGTACATAGTTTTTTATCCATTCTTCTGTTGATGGGCACTTTGGTTGATTCCATATCCTTGCTATTGTGAAAAGTGCTGCATTGAACATGGAGATGCAGGTGTCTCTGTGTTATGATGACAAGATAGGTAATACACTCCATCATATAGGCATAGGAAGGTATTTCCTTAATAGGACTCCAATTGCTCAAGAAATTGCAACAAGAATAGATAAATGGGATTATACGAAATTAAAAAGCTTCTGCACAGCAAAAGAAACAATGAACAGAGTCAAGGAAACCTCCACTGAATGGGAAAAAATTTTCGCATCCTGTACATCAGACAAATTACCAGAATTTATAAAGAACTTAAGAAAAAATACCCAAGAAAACAAATAACCCAATACACAAATGGGCAAAGGAATTGAATAGACAGTTCTCAAGTGAAAAGGTCCGTAAAGCCATGAAAGACATGAAAAAAATGCTCAATATCCCTAGCCATTAGGGAAATGCAAATTAAAACAACTCTGAGATTTCACCTTACACCAGTAAGAAAGGTCAAGATCAATAAAACAAATAACAACAAATGCTGGCGAGGTTTTGGAGAAAGGGAACACTCTTACATTGCTGGTAGAGCTGTAAATTGGTCCAACCACTGTGGAAATCAATATGAAGGTATCTTAAAAAACTAAAAATTGATCTACCATATGACCCAGCTATAACACTATTGGGAATTTACCCAAAGGGAGATAGTTTATTACTTTTTATTAATAACATTGAATGAGTTTACCACAATTTAAAAAATCCATTATCCCATGATAGACATTTGTATCGTTTCCAGTTTGGGGCTATTGTGAACAAAACTGCTATGAATATTCTTGTACAAGTTTTTTTTTTAATGCCTTCATTTCTCTGGGGTATATACCTACAAGTGGAATCTCTAGATTATAGGTTAGGATTATGTTTAACTTTAAGAGAAAATGCTGTGCAGTTTCCAGAGTAGTTGGATAATTTTATACTCCCACCAGCAATATATTAGGCTCACATTACTTCACATCCTTCCCAGTACTTGGCATGAACAGTCTTTTTAACTTTAGCTATTCTCATGGGTGTGTACGGGTATCATAGTATGGTTTTAATTTGTACTTTCCTGATGGTTATTGACATTGAACATCTTTTCCTCATATGTGTATTTATTATTCATAAATCTTCTTTTATGAAGTACCTGTTTAATTACTTTACCCAACCTTTAAATGGGGTTCTTTTTATTAGCTACTTGTAGGATTTTAAAATATATTCCAGCTGGGCCTGATGGTACATGCCTATAATCCTACCTGGATCTTCCAATTGATAAAGGAGTCCAAGGTAGGAGGATTGCAGGTTCAAGGTCACAGGTAGCCTATTCAACTTAGTAAGACTCTGTCTCAGAATTTTTTAAAACGGGGAGCTTGTTGGGGATGTAGCTCAGTGGTAGAGCACTTGCAGGGTACAAGGTCCTGGGTTCAATTCCCAGTACCGCAGTAGCTTGGTTTACTCCTTATACTGATGGAATATAATGTCCAGTAATTTCTACATATTTGAATGACAATTTGGCTTAATATAAAATCATTTCCCTCATCAGTTGGAAGCAATTGTTCCATTGTACCCTGGCTTCTAATGTTACTTTTGGAAAGTTTAATACCATTCAGCCTGCAGCCATAGCACTGTGGCATCCAATCTGTCAGATCTTGGAAGCTAAACAGGGTCGGGCCTGGTTAGAACTTGGATGGGAGACCACTTGGACACTAGGTGCAGTAGTCTTGGGAGCAGGACCTAGCAACCCACTCCCAAAAATCAATCCACCATTGAAAACGCTATGGACAGTAGAGAAGCACTTACAATAGTGTTTCGCCTGGTGTACATAGGGTCATTATGAGTTGGACATTGACTCAAAAGCACCTAACAACAACAATAACAACAATAAGAACAACAACAACAACAACGCCATTCTGATCCCCAGTCCTATCTGGTAACTTTTAGGGTCTTCTCTTTAACCTTAGAGGGCTAAAGTTTTACAGTGATGTAGTAGGCCTAACAATGATGTGAGAGTCTTTTTTCTTAATTATGCAGAGCACAGTGGGCTCTGGGAATACATGTCCCTACTATCCAGTTGTGTAATATCCTATTGGCCATTTTCTCCCTTTCCTCTGAAACATTTTCTAACTTAATTTTGGATCTCCTTGGTTGATTTTCTCAAGTATTGTATTTTTCTTTTATATTTTTTCAATATGTTTTTCTTCTTGTCTTTCCTCACCTCCCCACTCTTTGGGTGAGTAAAAGGGGAGATTTCTTCGACTTTATCTTCTACCTTTTAAATTTTTGCTGTTTTCAAAAATGTCAAAAAGTTTCTTCTTGTAAAAATTATTCTCTTTAAAACTAGCATCCTGCAATTGTTAAATGGCTGGAATATTTTTCTCATATGTTTTTGAGAATATTAATTATAAGATTGCTTAAAAAGTTTTCATTTGTGTCCTGCATTCTGTTTATTCACTTCCCCTTTAAATAGATGTACATATACTTTTTTCTCTCTCTTTTATGCTGTAAGCTTATTCAAATGTCTGAGTATCCTTAGCTAATTATTTATGTGTTAGAAGTTCAAAAAAGGAACAAGAAAAGGAAAATCTGGAAATTAGTGTCCAAGCTTGTCAACAAGTGGGCTTCATTATAGATAGGCTAATCAGAGAGCAAATTAACTTTTTGGTAGCTGCCCACTTTATGTCAATGTCCAAGGATTCCTTTCCCTTTGAGAAGTTCAATTTATCAAGTGGAAGATGCTCCAGTCTCCTGCATGGAGTGTTTACACTTGGCTGCTGGCACTCTGAGACCTGCTGGGCAAAGGGGATAAGGGACAACTTACTGTGCAGAATGCAAGCCTTCTTGGAATCCCTTGTTTCCATGTGAGTGTCTCAATTCTGCCCTCCAATGCCTGGAATCCATCTCTTCTCTAATTTCACTTTTCCCATTTCCCGTGGGTTGAAGGGAAGACACCCTCTGGCCTGTGGGTGAGGATCTGGACATTCAACTGCACCTCATACAGACTTTGGACCATTTCAGTTGTTTCCAGCATTGTCCTTATTTGCACTTCCTGTAGTGTCTGGTGTCTCCAAGCTTGAGCCTTTCTGCTGGTTCTCAGTGGATTCCCTACCTACAGATAGAAACAGTGAGGTTTTTATTCCTTTGCTCTGCTGAATGAATTATTATGCTTCCACTGTTTTCCATCTTCCCCAAAATTGCTGATGTCTTTTTCCTGCTTTCAATAAGTTCTTATTAGCTGGGGGGTGGGGTGCAGTGGTGCACGCCTGTTATCTCAGCACTCAGGAGGCAGAGACAGGAGAATTGCCACAAATTCAAAGACAGCCTGGTCTATGTAATGGGTTCCAGGTAAACTAGGCCTACATAGTGATACTCTCTTTAAAAACAAAACAAAACAAAACAAAACAAAAAATAATTCTTTTCTTGCTTTCTATCATCTCATAGGATTTTGGGAAGGAGTAGTTAACAAAAATTTCCTCATTGGTTTGTTTTTAAAGCTAAAAGACAAACTGTGGCTCTAGAACTGCTTGAATCTGAAAGAAAATATGTCATTAACATCTCTCTGATCCTGAAGATAAAGGCAACATTCCAGGGGTCAGATGGAAAGAGGAATTCCAAAGAGAGAAGGTATCCATGTGTTCATTGCCTTTGCTTTTCAGATTGATTAGGATTTAAGGTAAGTTGCTCATTGTTTCCACTTTGGGAATTCTGGGGCCTATAAAGAGTTCCAGAAATAGCCTTTGAAAAGAGAATAGGCAAACTGGGCATGGAGGTGCACCCCTGTAATCCCAGCAATTGCAAGGCAGAGGCAGGAAGGTTGGAAGTTCAAGCCAGAGGCAGTCTGCATAACTTAGTGAGACTCTTATCTCAAGACAAAAAGTAAAAAGTGGTCCGGGGGGGTGCAGATCAGTGGTAAAGCACTTGCAAAAGCATGCCTGAAGCCCTAGATTCAACTCCTTAGTACTGGGGTTGAGGGGGAGAGGAAGAATAGGCAATGTGGCAAGTCTCAAACTTAGTTCTTAGCAGGTGAGAAAATATGTAAAGTCTCCTGGGCCTTCGGTGTCTTTGATATATCTTTTAAGAACTTAGTAGGAGGCCTTACTCTCTCTTGCCATCCGAATGTCCTCAGGGCTGATAGGTCTCATAGAGATACAAGGGAATGGATATGGTGGAGGTCTGAAGCACAAAGTGGCTATTAGATAATGATACAAGGCTGACCCAGCTCTTGATCAGGTGACCCCACAGTGTCACATAATGCATATGAGTGTGTATGTGTGTGTGCACCAGTGTTGTAGGGCAGTGCTTCCAAAGGATAAGCCCTGATGCTACAAAACTCTTCCATCTACACCTGTTCATTGTCTTTGGCCTTCCTCTCCTTCCTTGGGAGAAAACAGAAGAGAAAAGCAAGAATTGGTAAAAAGGACTAATGTAATGAAGATGTAACAATTCAGAACACTTGAAGAAAAGACCAATCCAAATAGATGAAAAGTCTTTAATATGTAGAATTATTACTTTAAATATTTATTCCATCAGGTAATATACACTATTGTTGTATTGTCGAGTCAGGTGCAACTCAGAGTGACCCTATGTACAACAGAATTAAACACTACCTGACACTGTGCCATGCCTGGCACTATGTCACTGCTTCTCTGCTACTCATAGAGTTTTCAATGGCTGATTGTTTTTGGGGGTTGCTTCAAGAGTGGGCTGCCATGACCTTCTCCCATTTTTGCAGTGCTGTGGATCAAACCCAGGGCCTCAGAGTGCACAGAGCAGCACTCTACCAACTGAGCTAATCTGTGGCTCATAAATTATGAGTCTACCTAGGAAAATCCCTAATTATATTTTTCTGCTTCTAACCATTTCCCCAATTTTTACTCAACTTTTGTGTTGCCAGCAATAAACCCTGTCACCAAAACACAGTGTTCTTCATATCTGAATGACTGAGATGAGGAAATATTCCCTGACAAACTCATAAGTATTTTGATTATTATCAAGGATTATGTTAATGCAAAACAGAGGTGAACAAAATATAAAGTAACAAAGAACAGAAAGGATGATGTAACAATGTATAAATTATGACTAGTAGAGGTTTTCCCAGTGGCCACTCAGATTCTCACTGTTCCTGTCCTAATTAGCCACTTGATTTCCCCCTCCTAGACCCCAATACAGCTTGTCTTACCCCCTCCCCACTCCCTTAGGGGTCTGAGAAGTCTCTGGCCTCTAGCTATTTTACTGTTGCCAAACACCTGCTCAGTTTACATTAGGGAAATCTAAAAGTGAGTTTGCCTTTTGATGCAGCTTTGCTTCCACATCTAAAATTCTAACCAGCAGCATTTCTTCCTAGTTCCTATAAATTTAGGGACTGGCAGAAAAAGTAGAGAAAGAGAAAGAATTGTCTACTCTAGAAAATCATAACCAGGCCCTAGGCTAGACAATTGATCTATAACTTTCCCAGAACTGGGGCTGAGGATATACAGCCCAGTGGTAGAGCACTTGCTCTCCATGCCAGAGGCCCTGAGTTCTTTCCTCAGCACTAAAAAGGAAATATTTACCAGAATGCTATGATTTCTACCTTACAGGTAAAGAAACTAAGATTCAGAGAAATTTAAAGCCACAAAGCCAGTTAGTGCCAGAATTCAAATGCAGGCCTTTCTGCCCCTGAGCCGTGTTCTTTCCATGCCACACAACCTCTCTAAGGACCTTGTGGTTTCAATGACTCCAGCCTGCTTAAGAGCAATATGTAAAGATTCTCAAAGAAAGAAACACAAATTTGTCCCTTCCTATTTCAAAACTCAGGCCTTTCTGTTGAATAGTCTATCAATTCTTACTTCAGATCTTGGTCAACTTGTCAAACAGAAGTGGCAGCTATGTCTGTGGGCTTGGGGTTTGGCTCAGTTGGTAGAGTGCTTCTCCACACTCTCTGAAGACCCAGGTTCAATCCCCAGCACCGCAAAAATGAGAGAAGGACATAGCAATCCACTCCCAAAGCAATCCTGAAACAGGCAGCCATTGAAAACCCTGTAAGGGTTGCTATGTGTCAGAAGTGACTTGACAGCATCTAAGAACAACTGTGGTCATAATTCTCTGAAGTCTTTTTTACTTGCCTCTTCCTACTTTTATGATGTTCTCTTATAAACTGTCACTGAGGAAGGAGTGGATCTCTCTTTCAAATCTTATGAAATCAAAAAAGTTATAGCTCTCATATAATCCTCAATGAATGTAACATCATAGTATTTCATATCCATGATGATTGTGTTCATATTAGTTATTTGCTAAGCTAACCCTATTATTCTTTTCATATATCAAGCAGAGCAAAGTTTCAACCTACTACTATTAGTACTAAAAATAAAGTACCTTGTTCTGAGTTTGACATTTTTCTATCCCAGGGTAAGATTTTCTTCATTCCTCTTTCGCTCACTATGGGTTTTCTTTCTTCAAAGCTTTTCTGAAACCTCCATGTGGTTTCAATACATCTATTGACATTTTTCTCCCTGCATAGATGAAAATAAATTTATTAACATTTGCTGCCTTTCCCATCACAAACTGCAAGCCATTGGTACTTTCTACCCTGTTGAAAAGTAACCTGGGATGGCCAGGCCCAGTGGTTCATGCCTGTAATCTCAGCAACTCAGGAGGTGGAGGTAGGAGGATCACAGGTTCAATGACAGAAGCAGCCTGTGTAATTTAGTGAGACTCTGTCTCAAGATAAAATAAGTGAATAAAAAAGGGACTGGGGGTGCAGCCCAGTGGTCCAGTAGTAGAGCACTTGCAAAGTATGTGTGAAGCCCTGGGTTCAACCCCCAAGTATAGCAAAAAAAGAAAGAAAGAAAGAAAAGAAAGAAAGAAAGAAAGAAAGAAAGAAAGAAAGAAAGAAAGGGAAAAGAAAAGAAAAAAAAAAAAAAGAAAATAACCCGGGATGAAAATAACACCCATGACAATGACAACTTAACATTCAAACCTGACATTGCTACATCTTCTCAAATGTATAAAATAAAACTTTAGGTTTCCCCTAGAGAAAGAATGAATGGCACAAGAGCCTCTTCATCCTGTTTCAAGCCTGCCCTGTCCCTGGCTGAATGGGTTGGAAGCTAGAGGGTGTGTGCTGCCAGCTAAAGCCTGGACAGAACCAGTGGGCTATCATTCACTTGTTGAAAACTCACAGAAGGTGGAGTTCTGGTCTCATTTGGGTCTGATTCATCTAGATAGAACCATAACCTTAAGATGAAGCAGTCCTTTCTGAACACTTGCCATCTGGCCTGATAAGCTAAACTCCAGTGCCACATCTGCCAAGAACTCAACAAGCTTGCCAGCAGGTGGCACCTGATTAATTATCCATGCCCATCCAGTGTGGTTATAGCCATCTGCTGTTGAAGTCGAGGGTTATTTTGGCCTAATACTGTACTGGCAAGAAAGAATTTATTAATTTAAAACTATAATAGAATTTCCCTTGATTGCTTTTGGCTTATTTCCATCACTGTTTAAATACTATATTGTTGGAAGTTGAAAGAACTTTCAAGGTTCTAGAAAGAATAAACTACTCATGTTGCCATAATTTCACTCATGGTAAGGATTTTTAAAAGCTAAGCTCCCCTCCTCCCAGTAATGGGTAGGGAGGAGGGGCTGAACTGAGCGCCTTGTATGTACTTCGCAAACATTCTGTCACTGAACTTCACTCCCAGCCCCTTTTTTATTTTTTATCTTGAGACAAGGTCTTACTAAGTTATGCTGGCTGCCTCTGACCTTGAATCTGTGATCCTCCTGCCTCAGTCTTCCAATTTGCTGGTATTACAGGTGTGTACCACCACACCCAGCTGAAGCTCAGCATTTGAATACTTTTTTCTTCATGCAAAAGTTGCTTCTGGGAGGCAGGTTTGCAAAGTAGTGAGACAGTATACGTGTCTGTGCTTCTTGCCTTCTCCCTCTGCTTTCCATCTTTGGATTCAATCCCTCCACACTCTCCCTGATTTAAAATTATATCTTTGTTAAGATTTTTTAAAGTGCTTTCAATCTTGTTTTTAATATTTGGCATTCTAGGTCATTGCTCTTCATGTAATTTAGGTGTCTTAGATCCTCTAAGCCCACTATTCCATCTGGAAGAGCTCAGATCGAGAGACCTCTCTAGTGTTCAGGATCAACTAGTTTTGTATGTGCGGAGAATCATGGAACAGGAGGTGGAGCAGGTGGAATGGATGCTGGAAGTGGAAGGTTTCTTTGTACCTTTTCATAGGGAAACTCAGTATCCTAATTTGCTCAGTAGCCTGTCCTACTCTTCTCTGGGCTACAATCACAGGGAAGTCTTTGCTTCTCTTGCAACTGGGTTTAAAAAGCCTCCTTTCCACCTGGTGTCCTCTCTACTTTTCCAACAAAGGTCTGCTTATGGGTAATTCACCTCTATTGCCCACTAATTTATCCCCATTACACCTGGGAAAATATGTAAATAAATTCAGCTCTCAATGACATGTAGGCTATCAATTGTATCTTTGTTAAATTTGTTGTGTCGAAATTACAAGGGAACCGACTGAATTTCCCTGAGTCACCAAGTTAGAGTTCAAGTCCTTGCTGTAGCCTAGAAAAACTCCATTGTCTTGTTTCTTCCTTCCTTGGTCCTACAGGCCCCTGATCACCCAACCCTTCTCCATGTAGGCTCCCTTCTTACTCCTGATTTTCTTTCTCTCTCTCCTTTCCATTCCACCCTTCTTTGACTTTTCTCATCCTCCATTTCCTCTGGGAAAAAGAGAGAAAGAGAGAGACATATTAAGAGGTAGAGAAGAGAGATTTGAGGTAGGAAAGAGGCTCTATGAAACTCCAGGGAGTAGCAGGCTAGCTCTGGTCTATAGTCTCTCTGGGCAAGACTGCCCTTGCCCCGTATGCCTCTGTGGAACTGAAAAGGAAAAGGGAAACCTCTCCTTGCTCCAAATCCCTGAGCATTTAGTTGCCAACCTTAAACAACTTTTCCCGCTTATCCAAGTAGCAGTCTCCTACTCAGTAGCTAAGAATAACAAAATGCCTCGTGAAGTGCTGTCATCTATAGCACAAATTACCTTATTTGCACATCAAATTGCAGTTACTTTAAAAATCAATGAAAATTTCCTTAGAATTTCTGCCGAGTGCAATATAAATGAAAATGTACCAGGTTAGCTTTAAAAAAGTCATTCAAACGATGTGTTCTTTATCATTTGATCAATATACATTTGCATAGATGCCATCTGTAAAGGGGTCTTTTTATAATCTGAGGCTATCTGCTATGAGGTCTACCAATGACAAAAATATTTTCTTTAAAAATCCAAAATATAAAGCTGGGTGTTGTCGTGCAAATCTGTAATCCCAGCACTTGGGAAGTGGAGGCAGGAGGATAGTAAATTTGAGGCCAGCCTAGGCTATGAGACCTTGTCTGAAAAACAAAACAAAAAACAAAACAAAACAAAAACCCCAAAAGCAGACCTATAACTCAGAGTGTTTGGGATGCTTGTGAAAATGGGACCTGCTGCATTTATTCTTATAGACTCTTTTTTTCTACACCTGGTTTGTGTGATTCTTTCTCTGTTCTGTTTCAAGCCTTTTCCCTGGCTCTTTACGGTATCTTGTCCAGCAGCACCTGGATTTACTTCATGCACTACAGGAAAGGGTCTTGAAGTGGCCTCGCCAAGGAGTCCTTGGAGACTTATTCCTTAAGTTAACAAATGATGAGGTAAGGTGTTTTTTCTTCCTTCATAAACTTTGTGTGACTTTGTGTCCATTCATCTGCTTATCCCAATGGAGAGTCTAGAATCAGCGAATTTCATAGACAGAACCACTGACTACTGTGGTTCTGAGGCACTGAGGCACTGACTGTGCCTCATTGAATATGCATGTGTATATGTATATGTGTGTGGGTGTATATATATATATATACATATATATATATACACATACATACAGTTGTTGTTGTTGTTAGGTGCCATCGAGTCGGTATCTGACTCATAGCGACCCTCATAGAATTTTCAATGGCTGATTGTTTCGGGATTGCCTTGGAGTGGATTGCCAGGTCCTTCTCCCATTTTTTTTTGGTGCTGGGAATTGAACTCAGGACCTCAGAGACTGCAGTGCAATGCTCTACCAACTGAGCTAAAGCCCAGCGTGTATATATATATATATATATATATATATATATATATATATATATATATGCCATCATGCATATATATATCCATCTATCCACAGAAAATAAACATATGGTAGTTTGTATATAAGTGTATTTTTCATATATAATTTTCATTCCTCAGAGATTTTTAAAAATATAATAGGTGGCTATTTGTCCTAAATGTCTTTTGTTTTCACTTCCTCGGAGAAAGGGTGTTAATTTTGAAATCTTTGTGATGTTCTACAAAGAAAATATGGTCCCCCAAGCCAGAAGTTGCAAGCTCAGATAGTGACAGGGTCAGGTAGTGAAGTAAATGAATGAAGTGACTGAAGGTGGACTGGTGAGAATTGGGCTGAAGTACAGCATATGTGTTTTGCTGCAAGGAATAGCTACTTAGATTTATCCAATTATTACTCAGGAAAAAAACTAGAGTTATTTTAAGAGGAGCATGAAATCCCAAATTTTGTGTAAATTTTCTTATTTTAAAGCATAATGTAGGCTAATTATAGTTGATCTGCAAACCTGTTTTTGCCTGCAATCAGCCTATGGATATCAATGATTCTCAACTGTGGGCAACAATACCAAGTCTACAAATTATTTACTTGTACAGAAGAGAGTGGATGTAATGGTATGCCTCAAATATCACTTTTACTCACTTGTATTCAGTATGTTTCTGGAGCTAAGAATTATTATACCTATGAGAATATAATTAATATAAAAATTATAAGATAGTATTTCTATAGAAATATAATTAATATAAGAATTATTATACCTATAAGTGACACATGCCTGTAATCCCAGTGACATGGGAGGCAGAGGCAGGAGGGTTGCAAGTTTGAGGTCAGAGGCAGCCTGTGTAACTTCTTGTTGTTAGGTGCTGTTGACTCAGGTGCAACTCATAGTGACCCTGTGTACAACAGAATGAAACACTCCCTGATTCTGTGCCAGGCACACCATCTTACTTATATTTAAGCCCATTGTTGCAGACACTGTGTCAATCCATCTAGTGGAGGGTTTTCCTGTTTTTATTGACATGCCACCCTCCCAAACATGATGTCCTTCTCTAGGAATTGATCCCTTCTGACTACATATCCAAAGTATGTAAGGAACAGTCTAGCCATCCTTGCTTCCAAGGAGCACTCTGGTTGCACTTCTTCTAGGACAGATTTGTTGGTTCTTTTGGCAGTCCATGGTATATTCAATAGACGTCTCCAGCACCATAATTCAAAAGCATCAATTCTTCTGTCTCCCTTATTCAATGTCCAGCTTTCACAACTGTATCATGTAACTAAAAATACCATGGCATGAGTCAGGTGCACCTTCGTCTTCAATGTGACATCTTTGCTTTTCAATACTCTAAAGAGATCTTTTGCCACAGCTTTTCCTAGAGCAATGCGTCTTTTGATTTCTTGACTGCTGCTTCCACAGGTGTTGATTATAGAGCCAAGCAAAGCAAAATCTTGGACAACCTCAATCTTTTCTCCATTTATCGTGAAGTCACATACTGACCCAGTTGTAAGGATTTTTGTTTTGTTGATGTTGAGGGGCAATCCATACTGAACCTGTGTTCTTTGATCTTCATCAGCAAGCAAAGTTGTGTCATCTACATAATGCAGTTTGTTAATAAGTCTTCCTCCAATCCTGATGCCACATTGTTCTTCATAAAATCCAGCTTATTGGATTATTTTCTAAGTATAGAAATTGAAGAGGTGTGGTGAAAGGACACAGCCCTGATGCACATCTTTCTCAACTTTAAACCAGGCAGTACTTCCTTGTTATGTTCAAACAACTGCCTCCTGGTGCATGTACAGATTCCTCATGAGGACAATTAGTGCTCTGGTATTCCCATTCTTCCCAGTGTTATCCATAACTTCTTATGATCCACACAGTCAAATACGTTTGTGTAGTAAATAAAACATAGACATCTTTCTGGTATTCTCTCCCTTAAGCTAATATCCATATGACATCAGCAATAATGTCACGTTTCCCTGCCCTCTTCTGAATCTGGCTTGATTTTCTGGCAGTTCCCTGCCTCTATACTGTTGCAATTGCTTTTGAAAGACTTTTAGCAAAATTTTGCTTGCATGTGATATTCATGATATCATTTGATAGTTTCCACATTCGGTTGGATCTTTTTTCTTGGGAATAGGCATAAATACGGATCTCTTCCAGTTAGTTGGCCAGGTAGATGTTTTCCAAATTTCTTGGCATAAATAAGTGAGCACCTCCAGTGTTCCATCTGTTTGTTGAAACATCTCAAATGGTATTCCACCTGGAGCCTTGTGTTTTGCCAATTCCTTCAAAGCAGCTTTTGCTTCTTCCTTCGGTACTACTGGTTCCTGATCATATGCAATGTCTTGAAATGATTGGTCACCCACCAATTCTTTTTGGTATAATGACTCTGTGTATTCTTTCCATCTTTTTTGATGTTTCCTGTGTTGTGTAATATTTTCCCTGTAGAATCCTTCACTATTGCCACACGAGGCTTAAATGTTTTCTTCAATTCTTTAAGCTTGAGAAAAACAGAACATGTTCTTCCCTTTTGGTTTTCTATCTCCAGTTCTTTTGCACATGTCATTATAATATTTGATTTTGTCTTCTTGAGCTTCCCTTTGAAATCTTCTGTTTAGTTCCTTAACTTCATCATGTCTTTCTTTTACTTTAGCTGCTAGATGTTCAAGGGCAAGTTTCAGAGTCTCTTTTGACATGCAATTTGGTCTTTTCTTTTCTTTTTTTTTTTCTGTCTTTCTAATAAGCTTTTGGACCCTTTCTCAAAACAGTAGAAAAATAGACTGATGGTGCAGCTCAGAAGCAGAGAACTTGTAAATCATGTGTGAAGCCCTAGGTTCAATGCCACAGTACCACAAACCAAAACCAAAACCAAAAAGATCAACTTTGGAAGCTAAGAGTTGTTTTCCTGAGGAGAAATTGCATAGGTGAATATGCAATTTGCTGAATTATGCAATTGTTGTTTTTGTTAGGTGCTGTCAAGTCAATGTCTTACTCATAGTGACCCTATATACAACAGGCAAAACAGTATTGTCAGTGCTTCTGTGCTAGTCATAGGGTTTTCAATGCTGCTTGTTTTTTGGGTGTGGGTTGCTGGGCCTTTCTCCCAAGCCTACAGCACCTGGTGTTCCCACCCATCCAAGTACTGACCAGGCCCAACCCAGCTTAGCTTCTGAGATCTAACGGGATCAAATGCCACAGTGATACAGCTACAGGCAAAAAGTATTGCCCAGGCTGTCCTCAAACTCGAGATCTTCCTGCATCACCCTCTGCAGCTTGTTGATTACTGTTGTGCACCACCATGACCAGCTAAATATGCAATTAGTAATTAAGAACTGCTGGTCTAGATAAGTATGAGGTGGGCTGAACTAAGTTTCTCATTTGCATGAAGATGATTATAAGGAAAAGGAATTACAAAATAAAAAGTACATTTTTATATAACAGTTTCAAAATACTTTTTAAACTTACTCCTCCGTTGGTTTATTATTTTACTTTCTGTCACTAAGATAGGACTATTGAGTTTTGCCTCCCAAGCTATAGTGATATTTATGTTAGAAACAAAAAGATTTTATTTTTGGAGGTACTTGCAGGTTGAACTCAGGGCTCACACATACTTGGCAAGTGCTCTACCACTAGACTGCATCCCTACCCCATTATTTTTATTTTATTTTTTATTTTGAGTCAAGGTCAGGCTGCCTCTGGCCTCAAACTCAATGATCCTCCTTTCTCTGTCTCCCAACTCACTGGGATTACAGGTATGCCTCACCATGCCCAGTTCAAAAAGGCTTTTAAAAAAATGATTAAAACCTCCAAAAGATACTAAACATATTAAAGAATTGGACAATCTCTGCAAAGTATTGCTTTTCAATGTACATGGCTCTATAAAAATATTGTCATTCCTGTTTCCAGGTTCTTACCATGCATTTTTATGTTTGTTTTAAAGAATAATTTCTTGGATTATTATGTTGCCTATCTGAGGGATTTGCCTGAATGCATCTCATTGGTCCATGTTGTTGTTCTGAAGGAGGTAAGTTAACTCTATGTATGTGCCATCTTTTGTTTAGATATCATCTTTGTGATGGTGCTCATCCACTCAGTCAGTACTGTCTGTGCACTCTGAGCTTGTTTCCCAGGCTGAGAAATAGGTTGAACAGAGCCACTGATTCGCCTCCTTGTGGTTAAAAAAGCCCATTCAAGGGTCAGTGCTGTTGCTTCAGTCCTTGCCTTCAGTCCTAGCTTTCCTGACCATCTGTTCCACTCCACTGGAACTATAAAGTAAATAGGTATTCTAAGAAGAGGTCTTAAGGGTGCAGCTTGTATGTGTGTATGTTGCTTTTTGTTAGCTTTTTTAGGCTTAAAGATATGAATCTTTTAAAGTGGATCTAGTCATGTTGCTTGAAGCATTGCTACTATAGTGATATGGTAAGTGCTCAATAAGCATGTATACATGTGGAACAATTTTGATTATTTTAGGTCAGTTAGAAAAAACAGTATCAGAAGCCCTAAAGCTAAGAGTTAATCAAGTCTTACAAGAGAGGAAGGGCTCTGTCTTACTAACTTTCTATGTCAACTCTTCCCCTCAACTCCCAACCTTGTGTAATACCTTCCACATGTTAGCATTCAGCATATGTCTGGGAAAAAGAAAGGAAGAAAAGGGAAAGCAATGCATATTGAGAAAATCCAAAATATTTTCTGCTTCTAGGCCAAATGATCGGTTTCTAATCATATTCCTTTCCTCACTCTCCATCAGATTCACCATCTCTGACTCACCATCAGAGCCTAATATTATGATTACTTGCCGACAAACCTTAATGAATTCATTCAATTCAAACAATTTATGGAGTACCCACTTCTATTCAGCCCTGTGATAAGGAGGAGGTGGGGAAGGAAAGGGTAGTTTGGAAATTTGGGTGGATTCAAAGGAAATACGGGATATGCTGCCTGCTGGGGAAGAGTTGTCTCCTTGGTCATGTCCTGGAACATGTGACCTCTCCCATGAGAGATCGATGCTTCATGGAAGTCTCTGAGAAGAAAGTGCTGTGGGCATAAACCCTTCCTACTCTGGTGAGATTGTCTCTGCAGTCTTTTTGCCAAAAGTAGAGGGACACAGAAGAGTAATTCTACCTTTCTTTCATTCAGGGTGATGAAGAGATTAAATCTGACATCTATACACTGTTTTTTCACATTGTCCAGCGCATCCCTGAATATCTGATACATCTGCAGGTAGGTGTGGTTGGGCAAACCATCAAACTGATTTTCATGCTGAATTATCTTTGGCTTCCAACTTAGAAATACAGTAAAGGCTTAAGGAATCACTAAGTTTTCTAAGATGTGTTTACATGGCTTAGATTGTTATGATCACCCTCTAGGGTGATCAGACACGTATTTGTTAAGTAGAGGTAATAATGGGAGAAGGACCCAGTAACCCACTACCAAAAAACGATCAGTCATTGAAAACCCTATGAATAGCAGAGAAGCATGAAAATAGTATTTCACCTGTTGTACTAGGGTCACTAGGGTATGAGCTAAAAACCTGTCTCCAAAAATTTTGATTTATGATAGCTACCTTTGAAATTATATCTTTTCTTAGCAATAATCTAAACCTCTGGCAGTCCAAGACCTTTCTATGACTACTCTTGCTAGATTCCAAGCACTTTATTCAGTCCCCTCTTCTTTGGCTTTAAGCCATCTACACGTCACCTGGCATCTACATTTCTATCTAACCTGTTCACTTAACTCCTATCCTGATTACTTTCACTTGGCTTAAGTCCAAGTTTCTACCATACAATACATTATATGTCACAGAAGAGGCATGAAGAAGCCAATGAGATGACTTCTTCACATTATTTTCCTATAGAGCTTGGAGGAAGCAGAGTTGAGAGACTTACCAACCTCTTATTAGCCCCTCTTTTTCATATCACTTACCTATTCTGGTTTAATTGCTGACAGATCTTCTGAAGTGATTCAATGGAAGTGCTTGTGATTAATTTCAGGTGGAACAGCCCAATATCAATATTGAGAAGACTTTCAATTGTATTTACCTTTAGGTTCTAAAACCATTTTCTTATAACAATCATCTTATTAATCCTTTCAGCAGTTCCATGAAATAGGTATCATTGTTACCATTTTTTAGGTGAGGACATGGAGGACCAAAGAATTTAAGTAGTAAGTTAACACACCTAGTAGGTGAAAAACTAGGAAGAGGTTTTGCAAGCAGTAGAGTTCTACCATATGACTTGGGTTCACATTCTTTCTCTATTATTTACTAGATGTGTGACCTGAGGAGATCACTTAACTTCTCTGTACTCCAATTTTCTTATTTGTTAAGTTGTTGGGTCGGATCTGACTCATAGCAACCCTATGTACAACAAAACCAAATATTGCCCTATACTATGTTAGGCACATGATCTTTTTATGTTTGAGCCCATTATTACACCACTATGTTTCTTCTCATTTTGAATTATGCCACATTAGCAACTGGAGGTCCCAGGGGCTTTATTCCATTCCCATTATTAAGGTCAACTCTATTTTGAGGAGGCAACTCTTCTCCAGTTCTTTCTTGAATGCCTTATATCCTGGGGGATTAATTTTCCAGCACTATATTTAATAGTGCTTCTCTGCTATTTGTACGGTTTTCAGTGGCTAATTATTTCAAGAGTGGGCTGCTGGGTCCCTCTCCCTAGTCTGTCTTACTCTAGAAGTTCAGCTGAAACCTGTCCACTATGGATGGCTGTGCTGGTATCTGAAATACATTGGCATAGCTTTCAGCATCATAGTAACATGCAAGCCTCCATAGCATGACAAGCTGACAGACACATATTTGTTAAGTAGAGGTAATAATGGGAGAAGGAGCCAGTAACCCACTCCCAAAAAACGATCAGTCATTGAAAACCCTATGAATAGCACAGAAGCATGGAAATAGTATTTTGCCTGTTGTACTAGGGTCACTATGAGTCAGATACTGACTGGACATCACCTAACAACAACAACAATAACAACAAGAAGTAATAATTGTATTTACCTAACTGGGTTGTGATAAAAATTAAATTGGATAAGAAAGGTAAAGGGTTTAGTAGCTGACAATATGAAGTATTCAATAAATGTTAGCTTTCCCAAACCCAAATCACATGGATACTCCACTATAGCACCATAGGTACTTTAGTCTATTTTGTGTTGTAACAAAATACCTGAGGCTGAGTGCTTTATAAAGAGTTTTATTGTGGCTCATGGTTTTGGAGGACTAAAAACATGGTTCTGGCATTGGCTTCTGGTGAGGTTCTCATGCCAGATAGCATCACAAGATGGGGGTGTAGATAAGAATGACCAGGTTACATGGTGTAGGAGAGGAAGCAAATTAGAGGGAAAGGGCCAGGTTCACTTTTCTGTAATTTGTTCTCACGGGAGCCCGCTCCACAAGATCAGTATTAATTTCTTCATGAGGGTGGTCATCACCCAATCACATCTCAGTATGCCTCACCCCTTAAAAGTCTCACCACCTTTCAAATATCATTACATTGTAGACCACCCTTCCAGTACATGAGCCTTTGGCGGATACACTGTATCTAAATCATAGCATTAGGCAATCCAATAGATGGGGCCACCAGGCCACGCTTGATCATAATCACCCCTCCATCACCCATCTTACCAGTCTCCCTTGCTATCTGATGTTCTTATTATTAGTCTGACTTATTTGAGTTAAGGAATTGCTTATAGATAGTAACTGTTAGAATGCCTCCATCACTTTAGCTATCTAATTAGTAAATCCCTCTAAAGTTTCAGATGGAATGATTTTATGTTCACGTTAAATTCAAATGGAAATATTGACTTATTTTCCCTTGGTATAATGGACATATAGCAGCAAACCTGACCTTTCAGCTTATTAGATGGGCCATATGTATCATTGTTAGTTGTTTTGATTAAAGGGCTACCAAACTCACAATAGATCAAGGTCAGATGCAAAAGAGACAAAAGCAACTTTTTATTCTAATTATGCAATGCTGCTTCCTTTTTTCTCTCCATCCAGAATGTCCTGAAGTTCACAGAGCAGGAACATCCTGACTATTACTTACTACTGGTGTGTGTTCAGCGTCTCCGAGTATTTATCTCACACTACACCCTTCTGTTTCAATGCAATGAAGATTTGCTTATTCAGAAACGGAAAAAGCTCAAGAAGTAAGGTTCTGATAGTGTAATCTAGAAGATCTGTCAAAGGCTTCTGAGAACAGGGATATAGACCAGTGAGTGTGGGTATCTGTTACAAGTGACCACATTATGTATTAAATGTTTGAAATGAAGTGGTGAGAGGTAGAAGGGAAGACAGAAGTTGTGGCTAGCTGGCTATAAGAGGGAGGCACCTACTATCTAGTAGAAATTACTTTAGAAGAAAAGCCCTTTCATTCTAATGCCCCCTCTTATCTCATGTTAATCACTGCAAAAATAGTTCAGTTTCCCTAAACTTGCTAGGTTCAAAGTACCAATTTAAAGGCCAAGATATAGTTCCTTTCATTAAACTAACAAATATTTATTGAACACCTATTGTGGGTTAGCCTGCAGTCATACCGCTGTGGTGTCCAATCCCATCAACTCTCGGAAGCTAAGTAGGGTTGGGCCTGATTAATGCTTGGATTGGAGACTGCCTGAGAATACTAGGTGCGGTAGGCTTAGAAGAAGGACCTGGCAGCCCACTCCCAAAACAATCAGCCATTGAAAACCTTATGAAGAGCAGAGAAACACTAACAATAGTGCTGGGCATGGCACAGTGTCAGGTAGTGTTTTGTCTGTTGTACATAGGGTCACTCTGAGTCAGACCCCACTCGATGGCACCTAACAACAATAATTGTTGTCCTATACACCAAACATATTACAACAAACAAAACCACCAGAAATCCCTGCCACATGGAGTTTACTCTTTAGAGCTGGACAGTGAAGAAATAAATACAGTAGATGTTAATAAGTACTATGGATAAAAATACAGCAAGAAATGGGGCAGAGGTTGAACTGATTTCACACTATGAAGAAACAGGAAGGTTTGATTAGGAAGAATCTGGGCTTTGGAGGCAACAGAAACAACCTATAGCGGAGCTTCCTAATGACCTGAATTTCTTTCAACCTCATTCCAACCTCTCTGAAGAAAAACAATTATTTCTGTGAGGGCTTCAGACTAGAAAAAGATGCTAACTCCTAAGTGAGGGCTTCTCTAATAGAAAATGTCTTTCTAGAGCCGGGGCGCGGTGGCGCACACCTGTAATCCTGGTGATTTGGGAGGCAGAGGCAGGAGGATGGCAAGTGTGAGAACAGAGGCACTCCCTGACCCCAAGCTCTTTCAGCCAATTATTAGCATCCTTACTCCTGCCCAGCTGTCAGCTTATGTACGCAATCTGATTTGTAGAGGGCCCTGGAGGGACAAAAAACTTCATAGAAAGCTTTGAGAAATGACTATCTTTCTTGACATAAAGCGTATGTTGAGAGAGCCAGATTCCCACTGTATAACCTGAGAATCATTTTTTTTTTCATTGTTAGGTCATCCATGGCAAAGCTGTACAAAGGGCTGGCTTCCCAGTGTGCAAATGCTGGCCAAGATGCTTCCCCCACCACAGGTCCTGAGGCTGTCCGTGACAGTGGGATTCACTCAGACGAGATCCTGCAACCCTACCCATCTGCTCCTAGTTCTGCCTCAGCTGTCACGTAAGCACCTGTTGCCATGGAAAGGTTAACGGCAATGCCCTTGGGTTCCAGGCAGTTTATGTGGGTTAGCAGGCCAGCCTGGATTAGAAATATGATCTATAGAACTTTCTCCTCCAGCGCCCATAGGCCAATCTCTGACAGCTAAGCAGTTGTCCAGATGCTTGGATCCCAACCAGAGGCACTCATAAGGGGCAGACCTAGAGAGTGGGGATAGAAGCAGAAAGTAGAAATTTACTTTGTGGATTACTTCAACTCTTGAGACAGTGAGAAACTTTTATCTTCCTTGAAATGCAATAAAGAGCCAAAAAAGAGAAATCTCTAGCAGTTACATCGAGACTGAACAATGTGGTTGGCATTACACTCTGTAGGGAAAATAAAATCCAGTAACAGTTTTCCAAGGTAAAAGAGAATTGAAGTCTCATTATTTCATTTCACATCTGTAAATGTGAGATCTAATTTTTTTTTTTCTTTGCGGTACTGGGGGTTGAGTCCAGGGCCTCACGCTTGCATGCTCTGTAAGTGCTGGACCACTGAGCTGCATCCTCAGCCCATTTTCTTACTTTTTTGAGACAGGGTCTCACTAAATTACGCAGACTGCCTCTGGTCTCGAACTTGGAATTCTCCTGCCTCCGCCTCCCAAACTGCTGGGATTACAGGCATGGGCCACCATGGGCTCCTAATTTTCATTTTAACCCTTAATTGGTCTCATGCTTCTGGGGTCATATATAACCCAACGATGCAGTACCTGTGCTTAGGTAAGTGCTACAGTGGCCCATGCCCAGCACCTACTTGGTGTGTCTATTTTGACCCCCACAATACAAGATCACCCTCTGTTAATCCCATAAACTATTCAGTGTTAACACTTATGTTTGAATTCTTCATGAACTTTTTTTGATTTTTTGTATGAGACAAGGTCTCACTATGTAGCCCAGGAGGGCTTTGAACTCACTATGTAGCCCAGGCTGGCCTCCAACTTGTGATCCTCTTCCTTAGCCTCCTGAGTGCTGGGATTACAGGCATGCGCCATCACACTCGGCTCTGTATGCATTTCTGAGGTAGAATTAAAATATGAATACACAGATCAGAAGAATAACCACTTTGGGTCAGTGTGCAGTTCATTTACATCTGCCTGGCTGCTAAAGCAAAAGTGAAATCTCTTATGATATGCGAGGCTACTTTGTAAACTATGCAAATTATTTGTTATCCATGACACCCTCCAACAAAAAAAAACCTCTCCATGAAATTGGACATATTCAGAGTGATAGCTTTTATGTCTATTAATGCTTTGTGGGTGGAAGTCTGAGATGACACAGAAAGATGTTTTATAGCCACAATTTTTTAAAAAATTTATTATGAAATATTTAAATTTACACATAAGAGTACAGTGAGCCCGTATTCCATCACCCAGATTCAGCAGTTATCAAGGTATGCCACATTTACTTCACCTAGGTACATAAATTGTTTTTAAGCATCAAGAGCCATCAGATCTCAGAAACTAAGCAGGGTCGGGCCTGGTTAGTACTTGGATGGGAGACTGCCTGGGAACACCAGATACTGTAGACTTGGGAGAAGGACCTGGCAACCCACTCCCAAAAATCAATCCGTGATCGAAAAACTATATGAATAGCAAAGCAGCACTGACAATAGTGTTTAGCCTGTTGTATGTAGGGTCACTATGAGTCGCATACCAACTCAATGGCACCTAACAACAGGGCAAGAAAGGGCTAGAAGAGGATTGAAAAGAGATGCCTTGGGACACTGACCCGTGGTGGGGAGGGCCAAAGCTTCCACAGGCGAGTGATGATGGTCCTTGGCCCGCCAGCCAAGCACCATCTTCACAGTGCCTCAGTGCCATGAGCTCAGGCATCTGCTTTCCTGGAAGCCATTTCCACTCTTCCACTCAGGGACAGAGGTTCTTGGGAATTCCTTAGTCAAAGTTTTCTGAGCTCAGCAACAGGTGTAGGCACCTGGGAGGGGAAGAGAGGGGAGAAGCTGGCAGGATGTGTATGGCTTCTAGCCTTCCACTAGCTTGGTGAGAGGTCAGCAATAATAAACAGTAAGCACAACTCCTTTGTCTTGTCTCCCCCTTACAGACATTTGATGCCCTCCACGAAGAAAAGCCAACAGCAGCAGAGCTTGATGGAGAGCATGCAGCCGGGGAAGCCCAGCGAGTGGGAGATGGAGAGCAGAAAGCACGAGAGGCCCGAGAGCCTGCTGGCGCCGGCGCAGTTCTGCGCGGCCGAGCAGGACGTGAAGGCGCTGGCCGGGCCGCTGCAGGCCATCCCGGAGATGGACTTCGAGCCCTCCCCCGCCGAGCCGCTGAGCAACGTGGAGCGCTCGCTGCGCGCCCCGGCCGAGCTGCTGCCGGACGCGCGCGGCTTCGTGCCGGCGGGCTACGAGGAGTTCGAGTACGGCGGCGAGATCTTCGCGCTGCCCGCGCCCTACGACGAGGAGCCCTTCCAGGCTCCGGCCCTCTTCGAGAACTGCTCGCCCGCCTCTTCCGAGTCCAGCCTGGACATCTGCTTCCTGCGGCCCGTCAGCTTCGCCATGGAGGCCGAGCGTCCCGAGCACCCGCTACAGCCCCTGCCCAAGAGCGCCACGTCGCCGGCGAGCAGCAGCGGCGCTTACAAGCTGGAGGCGGCGGCGCAGGCGCAGGCGCACGGCAAGGCCAAGCCGCTGAGCCGCTCGCTCAAGGAGTTCCCGCGCGCGCCGCCGCCCGAGGGCGTGGCCCCGCGCCTCTACAGCACGCGCAGCAGCAGCGGCGGCCGCGCGCCGCTCAAGGCCGAGCGCGCCGCGCAGGCGCACGGCCCGGCCGCCGCAGCCGCCGCCGCTCGCGGCGCGCCGCGGACTTACTTCCCCCAACAGAGGTCCCAAAGCGAAAAGCAGACCTATTTGGAAGTAAGGAGGGTAAAGTAAAACCGAGCCGAAACCCACAGCGCCTGCGGCCCCGGGCCTAGATCTCAGGGGCAGCCCGAGTTCCCCAAGAGAGAAGGCGAGGAGGGAGTGGGCCGAGGCAGGACGGCTCCGAAACCGACCTGCTGCCTGGGGCCCTGGTTAAAGGCTCCTGCCTCAGTGGCCTTCCGAGGCGAGTGGTAGCGCCCGTTCTGTAGTAGCAGGACACAAAGAGCGTGGCACGTATGTACGTATATGGGGGCAGAGAGAGTGGAGGAGACCCCAACTCTTTAAACCCGCCCCCATTCCTCTCTCTCTCTCTCTCTCTCTCTCTCTCTCTCTCTCTCTCTCTCTGCCTGTCTCCTCTCCCCCCCCCCGCCCCCCATTGATTGCTCTCCCTAAGAGTTAGGTGATCTCTTCCTGCTTAAACTTGTGGCACCTGAGGGCTGCACGCCACTCCCGGGCGTGTCTGTTTTCATCTTCTGCCTGCGAGGTGCACCTCTTTCCTCAGAAGTTCAAAGTTATGAACACTGTGCCGGCCTATGCCCACCATCCTTGTTTGTAGCTAGGGACCCGGCAAGTTGCCCTATCTCAAATGTAGGCTCTGCGAAGTTTGTTGCGAAGCTAAGCCATTTCTACTTGCTTTCCTTTCGACCAGAAAAGGTGGTCAATAGTCAAAGAAGCATTGATGCAAAAATACTTTCTTTAACCTCAATGAATGTTGAGGCATTTTGATGCCTGTCCTTGGAGTCTGGAAGCCTTGGCATTTAAAAAGGTGTTTAAATATGTATCCACGAAAGGCCAGTAGTTAGCAAATGCTTAAGTTTAAAGGGAATTTCTGATTAATCAGAGAGTAGTAACAGGATTGGGCTGGGGTTTAGCTCAGTTGATAGACTGCTTGCTCTGAGCTTTCTGAGGCCCTGAGTTCAATCCCAGCACTGCAAAAACGAAAGAAAGACCGAGCAGCCCACTCCTGAAACAATCAGCCATTGAAAACCCTGTGAATAGCAGTGAAGCACTGACACGGTGCCCAGCATGGCACAGTATCGGGTAGTGTTTCCTTTTGTTGTACATAGGGTCAGACTCAACTCCACGGCACCTAATAACAAAGTAACAGAATAGCTCTCACTGTGCCACCACCCTTGCCTTCCACTATTCTCATTTTCACGCAAGTAGAGAGAGACTGATGATCACTGACTCCTTTCATCAATCTTACAGCAAATACTGAGCGCCTTCCTGGTATTAAGCTTTATGCTAATTGCTGAGGACCCAGAAATAAACAGTAGCCAGAGTCTGTCTTACAGGACTACGTAGAACAAGAGGGAGACACAAAAACACAGAATTACAAACTGGGGGAGCCCACAGGAGCGGTATTTAAATCCTCTTAGGGTGGTGGTGGTCAAAGAAGATCTATATACATTGAATATCTGAATTAGACTTTAAGAGGTGCCTAGAAGTTACCTGCCTGCAGTCGTACCACTGTGGTGTCAGATCCCATCAGATCTCATAAGCTAAGCAGGGTCAGGCCTGGTTAGTACTTAGATGGGAGACCACCTGGGAACACCAGGTGCTGTAGGCTTGGGAGAAGGACCTGGCAACCCACTCCCAAAAATCAACCAGCCATTGAAAACCCTATGAATAGCAGAGAAGGATGGACAATAGTGTTTTGCCTGTTCTACATTAGGTCACTATGAGTCAGATACAGACTCCACAGCACCTAACAACAACAACAAGTTACCTGGAGGAAGAGTGAGATAGTGAGTCATGGAAAAAGACTCCTGGGCATAAATCAGTTGGAGATGCTTTTCCTTTGGGATCCTGGGCCAAGTGGGAAAGGTAGAAATAGGCTAGGGACAGGAAGGGCCTGGATCATAAAGAACCTTGGAGGTTACTGTCCCCTGGACTCCGGGAATCAAAGATTGGTACCAGCAGAGGGCAAAAACACCTACTAGTGTGTGCAGGTGAAGTTCCTAAGGTTTTGCCAGGGTTCTTAAATTCTCTTCTGGGTCTGATTTTTCAATTCTAAACTTTATAAAATTCTATTTAGGCAAAATTTTTTGGACAAGTCAATCTTTGGCATGTGTCACAGTTTAAAATTCCACTAACAAGGGTAATTGTTGTTGAGTCATGTCTTACAGTGACCCTTATAGGGTTTTCAATGGCTGATTGCTTCGGGATTGCCTCAGGAGTGGATTGCCAACAAGGGAAATAGAAGGGACATAATAGTGTCAGTTCAAAGTGACTTGGATGAACAGAAATTTATGTGCAGATTTATGTGCAAATTTATTATCATCTGGGTTTTAAAGAACACTCTTATTTCATGTGTTCTTATTAAAATGTATTTTCTCCCCTAGTTGATGTATGAAAATTTGGAGGTTCAACAATTGCCAGGCAAAAACTATCATGGAGAAATAATATATCTGAGAATCAGATGACAAGTAATATATTTGTGGTAGTTTACTAGATATACCAAATAATAAAAACCCAATATATTAGGAACTTAATCACACTAACATTGTAAGACATGAGTCAAATCAGTTTGGGAAGAGATACCAAGGAAGTATTACATGGAAGTCAAGTTTTAAAAAGGCTTTTTCTCTTTCAGTATGTATCAGCAAAACTTTCTAGTATACAAAGTTCTCATTGCTTATTTCTGCTTTTTAAGACAATGTTTTTCTATCTGAAAGCTTAGAAGGCCTGGATCTCTGGGAGTCCTAAAGAGGTGGTAGGCAGAGTGTAGGTGGGCAGAGGCTGTATGTGGGTATACATGTTCATTCATGTGTGTATATGCACACGTATATGTGTGTGTGTGAGGTGGGTGCAGGAAGAAGATTTTATTTCCAAAAGATAAACTCTACAAAACTCTGTCCTTAGAGGTGTCAGCTTTTGGTTGTTGAGATGTGCAAAACTCCTGTTCCATCTCTTCAAACATATTTTGCATCTCCTGCCTGTGCCCAGGAGAACTAGCTAAAGTCTAGTTCTTAGTGTCTTCTCAAGAGTCAAGAAAAAGACACTGTGTTTTAGTGTCTTTAGTGTCTTTACTGTCTGCCTGGATGATAGGAGCTCTAGGTTCTGGCCCTGGCTCTGCTATCAAGTAGTTGGGTGCTTTTGGATAATTCACTTGGTTTCTCTATATCTCCAGTATTCTTATCCATAAAAATAAGACAATAAGCCAGGCATGACAGTGCATGCCTGTAATCCCAGCAACTTGGGAAGTGGAAGCAGGAGGATTGCAGTTTCAAAGCCAGAGGCAGCCTACATAACTTAGTGAGACCTTGTCTCAATTTAAAAAATGAAAAATGACCTGGGGGTGCATCATAGAGGCAGAGTGTTCACAAAGTATGTGTGAGGTCCTAGGTTCACCACCCCAGTACCAGTATCCAAAAAAAAAAAAAAAAAAAAAAAGGACAATATTTATCTTACTTATCTTACAGGTTGTTAAGATCAGGTCAAATAAGATAAAGTTTTTGAATATCCCTTGTAAAGTATGGAATGCTATACAGATGCAAGATACCATTAAGATAATGGTTCCACAGATTTTTCTTGAGTAATTAATAAATTTAGTTTCCCTGAATGAATAGATTTGGCTTGGAGTCTAGTTAAAGATCACTTTAATGGAGTATCTATAGTCTGTAGTAGGCAAAAACAAGGCATTTCTGTCTGTGGTCTTCTGACAGTCCTTATTGTATGAAACATCACTCAACAGGTGTTTGGGCCTTCATTGTAGGCACTTTTCAAAACATGGTCTTGGAGCTAGTTTGTTATTAGTTGGTCCAACTCAGAGTGACCCTATGTACTACAGAGCGAAACACTACCTGACACTGTGCTATGCTTTGCAATGTTGTCAGCACTTGTCTGCTATTCATAGGGCTTTTAATGGCTGATTGTTTTAGGAGTGGGCTGCCAGGTCCTTCTCCCTAGCCTATAGCACCCAGTATTCCCAAGTAGTCTTCCATCCAAGTACTAACCAGGCCCAAGCCTGCTTAGCTTCTGAGATCTGTTGAGCTTGGATGCCAGGGTATAGTGAATACGTTACTTGGGAATTTGTTATTAATCCAGATTTTATAGCAGCCAGACCTCCTGGATTAGAATCTGTAATTTAGGATTCATTCTTAGATGATTCATATAAACATTAAGTGCATATAGGTAGAAGCATGCTTTAAACCCCTGTTTTTCATATCTAAATGTGCATAAGAGGCTGGGATTTAGCTCAGTTGGTAGAGCGCTGCTCTGCAGTCTCTGATGGTCCCGAGTTCAATTCCCAGCACTGCAAAAGTGGGAGAAGGATGTGGCAATCCACTCCCAAGGCAATCCCGAAACAGCCATTGAAAACCCTATGAGGGTTGCTGCGAGTCAGACATAACTCAACAGCACCTAACAACAACAAATGTGCATAAGTATTATCTAGGATTCACTTCAGAGATTCTGATTCAGGAAGTCTGGGATGGGGCTCAGGAATCAATATTTTCAATAAAAGCCCTAGCTGATCCTACGGTCCCAAGACCATACTTTGAGAAACACTGCACTAAGCCATTGAGCCATTAAAATGTTGATCTTCATGGTTTAGTTATGAATCTTTTTTTTTTTTTTTTTTTGTGGTACTGGGGGTTGAACCCAGGGCCTCGCGCTTGCATGCTCTGCAAGTGCTGGACCACTGAGCTGCACTCTCAGCCCATTTTTTTTACTTTTTGAGACAGGGTCTTGCTAAGTTATGCAGACTGCCTCTGGTCTCGAACTTGCAATCCTCCTGCCTTCACTGATTATAGGCGTGCGCCACCACGCCTGGCTCAGTTATGAATCTAAGTAGAATCTCAGAGAATTTCTAGATCTATTACTAGAATCCCAACTTAAGTTCTTGAAGTCAAACCTATATGTTTCCTAGAAAAAAATTGATCTTCATGCTTTGCTTCTTTACCAGCAAGCAATTCATGAGACTTTCAGGGCATTCTCTGCTTTTGTTGTTGTTGTTGTTTGTTTGTGTTGCTTTGACTTCTTGGATACTCTTAGGATTATTCAACATTAAGCATCTATTTTTAGATTGCTTTTAAATTAGTCACCTCAAGGTAAATAATTTGTTCATATAGAATATAAATATACATGCATGTCTAGCTTGTATGCATATAAATATGTATGCTCTTCACTTAGCACATCTTACATTTAAAAAGAAACTAGGAAGTTCACAAAACAGAAACCCTTATTTTTAATCTATTCTACTTTACACTCCAAAAATGGATTATGAATTGTAGAAATAGGATTAAAGGTACATTTACAATTTGGAAATATTAGGTGACATTTCTCAACTGGTCTGACTGCTCACAAACTCCTTTCGTTTATGCATAAAATAAAGTTAGGAACATGATTTTAAAATTAATATTGTAGTATGGCATTAACATTCTGATTGGTATCCCTGTTAAATCCTGAAGTAAAAACAATAATAAAATAAACAAAAATAGAAACAAAACTAGTATTTTAATTAGGTAACTTTCTTATTTTGTAGAAGATGTTAGGGAATTAGTACTGTTTTTGCAGCAAGACAGGGTTGGTGCCAGAATAAGAATATGCTTTCTATACTTTTTACCATTAGCTAAATTCTTTTATTTCCTTATCTTTAATTTTTATTTTACCCTAGACTGTTTCCCTTGATGTGTAGAAGTTCTCATAAAATTCTCCTCTTTCTACCTATTGATTTCTTCAGTAGCCTAGGTTTGCTTTAGTTAGGATTAGGTGCCCACTGGTAGTCTTCTGGGGTAGGAAAGAGAAAAGCCAAAAAACTGTCCCACAGTCAGGATAGGTATTTTTAGAACTGAATAAAAAGCTCTCACTCTTTTGTGTTTTCAGGAGATGCATTTAGAGGACACCACCCGGTTCTGCCCAAAAGAAGAAAGAGAAAGTGAGCAGACGTCCTTCAGCGACCAAAACCCCAGGCAAGACCAGAAAGGGGGCTTCCGCAGCTCCTTCCGCAAGCTCTTTAAAAAGAAGTGAGTAGCCCTCAGGCAAGACAGCGCTGTAACTCATTTCCATTTGGGCAGAGTCTTGAGGTTTTCACAGTGATAATTATCAAGTAGCCTGATCTCACACCACTGCTTCAAGCTCAGTGCCTGTACCTGGTAGCCATGGTTCCTGTGGGGTGAAGATGTTTCTCATTGTCATCTCCCAGAGTGAAAGCAAACTCAGCTCTCTCCCCTCCCACTTCTTTTGTCTCTCTTTCCTTGTCCCCAAAGTCGTGTGTCCCGAGTGGAGTAATCAGAGGGAGGTGCCCTGGGAAATGAGCTGGGAGGAGTGGGGTCCTCTGTGGTAGCTGGGCATAGTGAGTGCTCTATTAGAATCTCCCCACTTGTGGAAAATGAATATAAGGGCATCTCAGCACTTCTGCCTTTATGGGCCTATAGTTACCCTGGGTGCTCATATTTATTTCTTGGGCCTTCTGTTAGTATTTTCTTTGAACGAATGGATTTGCCTTGGGTCCTAGTTAAAAGTCACTTTAATAGAGTGTATATACTCCACAGGAGGAAAAAACAAGACATTTCCTTTTGTGGTCTTTCTAAGCCTTTTTTGTTGTTGGATGAAACATCATTCACCAGGCATTTTGGCCAGTACAGTGTTACAGTCTGGGAGACAGGGCGAAGCCCATCATAAATGTAAGGAAGAGAGAGGTTAGTGTTAACATTTGACCTTTGAGGGATTCAGCAGTCCAGCCATTCCTTGCTGGAGGGACTGCTGTTTCTTTCTCTGCTCGTCCTTTGGCCTACCTCCCTCTCCCTTATCGGGTTCTCGTTGCTACTTAGTTTCTCATGGTAGAGGTTCTGGTAGTTAGTTTTAAATACAAATATCAAGTCTTCATATTTTACTGAATGGATAAATTAAACAGTGGTGTGTCATTGCTGCCTTTGGATACTGGCTGGGAAATCACTTTTGCCTTGAAAGTTATTGATTTAGATAATGGTCTTGATGGAAGAAGTGGAGGAAGGCCTGGAGTGTGGGCTTTTTTAATGATGGTTTGTCTAACTCTCCTCCTGTGGGGAGGGTGATACTAAGATTAGTGGGTCTCTGTTGGTTCTTGCCTGTTGTTACTGAAAGGAGGAAGAGGAAAGAAGAGCAACAGTTCTATAGTTAACCACAGCCCGGAAGTCCCCTTCCAGTTTTGCTAGGTCACTCCAATGCATGCATGATGGTTCCTGGATCCTCAAGCAAATTTATTCAGGGATTGAGGAATTAAGAATTGTTTTTCTCTCTCTAGGATCATAGACTTAGATCTTTCTTGACTTAGTGACTATTTCTGTTAAGTTTGATAATGATGGGAAGATCTGGAAGCAGACAACTTTCCAGTCTGAACTTGGAATTTAGGTGTCTAAATCCTTCTAAGGACTCCAAATTCCTAAGGGCAGTGCTTGAAATCTCTCTTTGTCTGTCTGTCTGTCTGTCTGTCTGTCTGTCTCTCTCTCTCTCTCTCTCTCTCTCTCTCTCTCTCTCTCCTCTTTCTTCCTCTTCTCTTTCTCTCTGTCCCTCTCTCCCTCCCTCGTTGTTTCCCTCCCTTTCTCTCTCTCTCTCTCTCTCTCTGTCTCTCTCTCAAAACCACAGTATTCTCAAAACAAACAGCTAATTTTCCTCACTACCATTTATAATGACTGGGTACTGTCTGTTGGAAAACAATGAGCAATAGATCCATCACTGGTTCCTTTAAAAATTCCTATTTGTCCCAGAGATATAAAAAAAAAAAAGTACTCTTCCGGTTACATGAGGCATATGGAGTGGATATGTCCTCTCTTTATCTAGAGAGCAGAACTAGCAGCAATAAGAAGAAGGAAGAACTTCTTAAAAATGCACCTCTCGATAACTGGAACTGGTCACCTCACAAGAGAGTGGATTTTCTCAAGTGGAAGCTAGGTGACTCTGGTCAGGAATACTATGAAAGAGATTCCCATGCTGGGTGGGAGATTGCTCAAGAAATTACCAGAGTCCTTTGGGCGGGGGCGGGGTGTGTGTGTTGCTTTGTCTGTAGTGTGACTTTGTTGTAGCTCAGAGCAATCATATCTTTTTATTGCCTGAAACAAGAAATGAATGTGGCCTTGGCCTGGAAAATTTAAAGACCCACTATGTAGAAGGTCAGATTTTATCTTTCTATAGTGCCCTCAAAGACCTTGGGATAATGTAGAGGCTCTCCAAATTCATATTGGTTAATTGCTTTCAGTCCTCTTGCAGCTTTTTGGGATTCTCCTTAGGTAAAGTGCCAGTGAATTCCTCATTCCTCTTGTTCTTTCTTATAGACCAGTCTGGATCAGTCTTATTGCTGTCAATAATACTGGCACTGTGCCCTGGATTGATATTTAAAATCTGGATTGTTATGTGAGTGGAAGTAAAGGTGAAATCCCTCAGGTGACTTTCCCTCTGGAAGGCTTTCCTGACCTGGTAGATCTGGCCTAGGACAGTCAGCCCTATCAGGTGATGCCTGCAGTGGCTTTATGCTTAGGTTGCCACAGTGGGCTTTTGGGATGTGGCACAGGTAAAGAATCAGCTTAAGTAGCTTCTTCTGAGTGTTTTTACCTGAGGACCATGGAAAATCCACTGTGGATCATGCTCCAGTATAAGACTATGGAGAGTCAGGGCAAGGAGGCCCCACTATAGCATGGAAGGTACAGGGCCTTTTAACTCAGATCAGAACATACTATTCTCTGCGTGCACTATTCCACAGAACCATAGGGTCATGGAAGTTGTAGCCTCAGTTACTGCGTAGGAATTTGCACTCTGAAGTCAGGCATGTGGAGAAGTAGGAATTTGCACTCTGAAGTCAGGTATGTGGAGAAGTACGGAAAGGGACCAGGAAAACATGCAGCCCATTCTCCTCCTGTGTGTCAGGAAGACAGGCTGGCAGCATGCCCAGTGACCTCAGGAAGTGGCCAGACCTGGGTACTGGAACCACTCCAGAGCCTGGCCTCCCAGGTCCAAATGGGCCAGGGCCAGAAAAGCCACCTGTGTCTTGTTTGGGGCTCACTGCTTTCCTCCCCTACAGCCTTCTGGAGGCTCATTTCTGTCTACACTGACACCCTTTTTGTTCCATAGGGGCTTGTTTGGCTGGTGGCCCCACACACCCAGAATGCTGCTTCGGGATGAAGCTAGGCATGGAGCCAGATGCAACAGAAAACCTGAGAAAGGGTTCTCTTCCCTCTGAGGCTGGGAGGGCCGAATGCTCAGACCCACAAGGATTCAAAAGGGAGAGTCAAGTTGACATCATAGAAAAAGTCCAGAAAAATGCTCATGATACTTGGGGAAAAGGATGACTCTCTGATGGTTGCCATCTGAGGCACATTTGTCCTAGGTAGAGCCAGGTCACATATCCCTGAAAGCTGTCCACAACTGATCAGAATAAAGTCAACATATCTTAAAGTCTGAAAATGTTAAGTGACTTTACACATTTTAAATGAAGAGTCTAGAAGCCAGGAACAGACCTAATGTGCAAGGCTGATATTGGACGGAACACTTATCCCCCTGTCTGAGCAGGATGCAAGCTAAAATGTCCCTTCTAGAAGGATCTATATGGAGATTGTCAAAGACTTAAACATAGATTATTATGAAGGCAGAAGCAAATGTTACTTCATCTTTATATATAAATCTTGCACTTAGGTAAATGAGTATTCTTGGTTGCAGGAGTGGTAGTGGGGAAGATCATTATGTAAAACAGTGTAAGAGTAGGGAATGTAGACGGTGTTTCCTGTTTTTATCCATAAATTGAAAGGAGTCAAAGATGAAACATATGGCATTCAAATGATTAGTTCTATTTCCTCACTCATTCATTTCCTTTTTTAGTACTTTATAACTTACATGCCTCAGAGTGTTTCTACCCCTATCACCACCTCCCTCCACCAATCACATCAAAATCTATTTTCTTAATCACACACTCAGAGAGTACTTCTAATAGGGCCCATATCATTGAATGTTAGTGAATCCTCTCCTGTTGGTGTCTTCTCAAATGTTTTTGTATATGCCCATCCTTGGCCATGGAACAGACTATGTAATAGAAAGCAAGGCTGCTGAAGTACCCATTGATTCTTATCTCTTCACTTTCTTCTCTACCTCCTTAAAGCTCAAGTCCCTCATATTCCTACCCATTTGGGGGATTCTCTCCTATCTCACTTCATTTCCTATATAACTTTAAAATTGAAGGGAATAGTTGAGGAGATAAACATTTTTGAGTATTTTACCCTGATTATAAATGTTTTTCAATAGGTTATTTGAAATGAGTCAATAAGTTAAGAGTCTTCAGTATACTAGGTTCTATCCAGCACAAAGGAAGTAGAATAAATAGTTCCTGCCCATTAGGAGCTTACTGTTCAATGTAAGGGTAACCTAGCAACAAGTGATAGTATCTAGCCCCTAGTAAGCACTCAACAAGTTATTTATTAGATGAATGCTTATTTGACACCCTTTTGATTACTGGGGCTGACTGATTTGGCTAAGAAGACAGGTGCATACCCCAAGCCTACTCTCTTCTCCATCTGCACGTCTCCTTAAGCTTTCAAGGAGGGTAGTCTTTTTGATCGGAGAACCAACTCTTAAATAAGTTTTGGTGGCACTGTATTCTACTCCTCTCCCTTCCTCAACTCCAGACAAGTTTATCTGTAGCAAATGTATACTTGTTGACCTACCTGACTTGCAGTTTTCTTTGTTTCTGTTATTTGAATAGAAGGAAAGTTAACAATAGTCTGTTATTTTTTCCTTTCTTGGATGGCTATGTGTCAGAATGTACTGGCAAGCCATTGTCCCCTTCCCCAGTAGGTGTTTGCCTGCCTGCCCCTTTAGTGTCTGCTCAGATGTACCCGACAGTCAGCCAAGATGGCTCTGGGAGCTCAAAAACTATTTCTACGTTTTATAGAGAAAAGGAATAAAAGCAAATATGCTATCTCTTTCTCCTAAATTCTGCATTTTCTTTTCTAGTAATTTAGATATGCATTGTTTCAGGCCCTAACAGCCACCTTTTGGAAGAGTCCAAGGAACCAAGTGGCCAAATAGCATGTTAAATTTTTACTATTATTATTATTATAAAGAGGTCAGTTAAAATTGTCTTTTAAAAGATGAAAATGAACTTTTCATCATGGCTACTGCAGAATGCTAGATTTTGAAAAGGATTAGTAAGTTAGCCATTAGTTAATTAGTAGTTAATATTAATAAAAATGCAGAGACATTCAGGTACTGGAGACACAAGGAAGGTACGATTTGTGAGAAGAGCAGTTAAAAAAGAAAAAACTAAGCTGAGTTTGTGGACTTTAAAAACTAGACAGGGCGATTTTGGCATTTGTTTCAGAAATGGGAACGCAACTGGTGAAGATTTCTGTGGTCCTTGGGGCTGGTGGTGACATCAAAGCTTTCCCATTTCCAGGTAAACAATAAACAGTTGCATGTGGGAACATCAAAGTGTGACATGTCGGGTTCTGGAGAGATGAGATGTAGATATGAGGGGAAATGTGAGGTAAAGATTTTAAGTTTTGATTAATGACTTTCTGTGGAGAAACTGTCATGGGGGGAGAATAATTCAGGAGAAACAGCAGCCCAGTTCAATTCCTGCTCCCTAATTCCTGCTGACAAAACACAAGGCATTCCTAGGCTTCTAAATAACAGAAGTCAGGGAGAGAATGAAATGGTCAAAATGTATCTTCTTAACATTTTCGTGGCAACTGTACTAACCAGGGATGATCTGAACTGGAGGTAGACAAGAGTTCTGAGAGATGAGAGAAGGCCTGGAGTTTTAGGGAGGGGCATGTGGAATCTTTCCAGGAAGAGGTCGGGAGATACCTGACAAGGAAGAGAACTTTGCCTCACCCAGATATCATCTTATTTGATGAGCACCAGATGTAGTGAGGTTGAGAGATAGACTAGTTTTTTCCTCTCTTCACTGGGATGCAGTGAAGTGTTGCTTACCAACCAGAAGTAAAAGCAAGGTGGGTATCTGTGATGCCAAATATCAGGGTAAAAAGTGAAAATATCTAGTCAGTCATCAGATTTCTAGGTGTCAGGATTTTAGTCTTTGTGTGGATCCAACTTCTTTCCTTGAATAATGTAAAGGGATGTTTGAATTCTGCCCAATTAATATAGCAAATGTTAGAGTCATAATTAACTTATCTAATAATAACAATAAAGACACTTTGGGGCCCACTTACCCTTTTGTGGCTGGAGGAAGCACACCTGGCTCAGCCTCAGCATATGGAGACTTTGTTTCGTTCTATAGGAACTTTGGTCAAAGAATGTCATGTCTAGCATCATTTTCAGACATCTTGCATGAGGTCTTTTGATACTGGCTCTTGGTTACCCAGGCTAGTTTTACTCATTCTGGTTTGGATTTTAAACTAGTGAAAGGCCCCAGTCTAGCTTATCAGAGGTTATTTCCCAAAAGCCTCCTCCCTCCAGGGACTTCTGACATGAACAAACTGCAGAAGGTACAGAGCTGGAATGGATTACCCAACTGGCTTAACCAAGATAAAGGAAGAATGTACCCTCGATTGGGGGCTCATATGGACTGATATGAGTTGACTATTGATTGGCCTTGGTCTCCTTTGTGGTGGTTGAGATTATAGTATCTCTCAATCTGATTACTGTACTGATTTCTTCATTCTACCAAATGTAGCATATATGTGTGGTTGGCTTCAATAAATCTTTCATTTAAAAAATGAAAACAAGCAAAAGCAAGAGTTTGTAATGTAATGCTTAGATTCAGTCAAGGCCCTTGATAACCTTGGTTGAGAACAATGAGTTCTGTACATTTTAACATAAGGGTGTTGGTAATTTTTGGAGTAATTACTTCACTGAATCAAAAATAGGATTTGAAAAAAATTTCTGAGCTTTTATTCTCCTATTGCAATGTTACTACATAGTATCCTACACTGACATATACAATTGTCACAACTGTCCCTATGAAGTATTTAGCAAGATACTCCCTTTGTGTTCACTGCAAATCTTAGATATGCATATCCTGAGTCTTGAAATCCAGGGGAGTAAAAATTATTCCAGACCTAGGAAGCAACTGTTTTACAAATGCAAAACAATTTCGATAGATAAAATACTTGAAAACAATTAAAACCAAATCAACCTGTACTTTATCTGTGTGCTGAGATTTTAGGTCCAGTGGATCAGAATACAGGGAAAAAACTAATGAGAATCCCTCAATGGATCCTTCACCCACCAAACAAGATTTCTTCAGAAACCGACTTGCTCTTGCAAATGACCTTGACCAAGGAACAGCTGTGTAAAACATACTTAAAGTTGTATTGTCAAGTGGTAAGATGAGGATAAAAAGCTTGTTTTTATCTGTGTAGGAATATATATATATACATATATATATATTGATGTATAAGTCCCTGAGGAAAACTGATATAAATACTTACATATGAAACTAAATCAACATACAAGACATTGAAGAGATGAAGATTAGTCTATGGTTAAGATCTGGCTTTTTGAACCTCAACACTTGGAAAAAAGGGAAATGAAGACTTTTCACATCATTATAGAAAAACCCAATAAATTTGGAGGAAAATAAATGTTTGTAAGAACAAAAACTTGCACCTTGAAGTCATTCCCCAAGCATAATATTAAGCATGTTCATATTTAAAATGGATGTGAATTTTGTGCTTCCTAGCAGTTTAGCTTATGAATTCATTCCAGTGTGCTTAGACTAATATACACTATGTTAGGAGCCAGTTGTGTTTTCCCATATGTTGCCCAAAACCCCCATGGTGATACATAAGATCCCTTAAGGAAGAGGATTAACAGAAGTGTATTTTATATGCTGCAAATCTGGGTTATGGAGAATTTGTGTTTAAACCATGATACTGAAGGTTCAAAGCTTAAAGACACATTGATCTTCAAACTTGTTCTGTGGTTATGGAAATCAGTAAAGAGAGTGATGACTTCTGTAGAAATGGGCCGGGGTTTGGGTGGGACAAAGGAACATTTTCCCTTGTGTGAGTTGGGCTGAGGATGGGAACAATCCAGAGTATTTGTTTATTGAGTGTTTGAGATACACCAGCAATCCTAAGTATCACCCACACTCATGAGCAGATAGAGAAAAGCACTGATTGAGCCACATCCTCTGCAAAAGACTTTCTTCAGTCTGGATAGAAGGTGCCAACAGCACCAATGCTTTAATGGCTCCCACAGCGGTTGCTGCAAACATCAGGTCAGAATAAAAACTCAGGGATCCAGTATGTGCTTCTAAACCTCAGGTAGAGGCCTGCCTGGCTGTGTGGCAGTAAAATGTGCTGTTTCCACATGCATATGTCCTACATGATCAGCATTCTTGATAGGTCCCAAACTTCAGATTCAGAATAAAAAAAAAAAAAGGAAAAGAATTAGGTTTAAACTATTTGTCTTCATTCCCAGAAAGTTGCCTACATTAGGGGTATTTACTGTCTGTTCATTCACAGTCTGTTTTCAGATTTTCTTCAGATGCTGTTCCTCTATGAATGCACTGTTAGGTAAAATAGGAAAAGTTTCATTTCTAAGTATTGTACCTTTTCTTCTTGTCTGATGATTCATTAGGAACTCATCCATTAGCCTTTTGAACAATAGATATCTGGAACATGTAAAGGAACACTGCCAAGTTTTTGAAGTTTGTAATGTTTAAGCCAAGATTTTCATTTCCCTGAAATTAATGGATCCATTTGAAATTAGATTTTTCTGTTATCAGGCCCAACTCAACTGGACATGTAAAGTGAAATAGAAGCCACAGCCTCTTAAATTAAAATGTAAACAACAATTTTCCTTTCCCTTTCACATCCTGTTTATCATCAAAATGGTCAATTATTGGGAAGGTTTTAAAAAACAACACATACCTTCCAAAATTTCATCTTGATATCATCCTCTGAAAAATCTTGACGCTGTATGTGTAGCACAGCTCATAGTTGTATTTTATGAAACCTATGAAACTAATAATGCTGCTACTCTGGGTCCCTATCTCCTGATATCTGGAGTTTTGGTAGCTTTCTAAATGCCTCCAAACACTCCCTGCCCCCATTATTCTACATGTCTGTAACATTAATATTTCCAAACACTTCTTTAGATGAAACTCTTAACTGTTCTTACGTATCTACTATCAAATTCCAAACTCTTTGACTTCACATTTCTGGCTTACCCTCTCCAGTATGGCTCCTACTTTTCTTTCTGACTACCACCTCATACATCACAGTTCTGGGTGAACTAAATAACCTCAACTAAACTGGGCTTCTGTTGTTTCCCAGTAAGCAATGTACCTTGATTCATGCCTTTTCTCTGGCTTCTTCCTCTGTGTTAATAAGATTTAAGCCCCTTTATCCTTTTGTGACCTCTTGTTGTGTGACCTCTTATGGTGTGACTAGTTTATCTTGTGATGTATTTGTCTTGTCTTACCAATGAGAATGCAAGTCCTCTCAGGAGCAGGAACTGTACCATCTCTTTAAATTCCTTTCCACCTCTAGAAGAGTACATAGTCAGTGCTCAGTAAATGGTTGATGCCAACCTTAATGGTAGTGCTGTAATGGAGGGCTACAGAAAATATCTTTTTTTTTAGACAAAGTCTCACTATGTATTCCAGGTTAGCCTTAAACTTGCAGTGATCCTCCTGCCTCAGCCTCGGATTACAGGCATGTACCACCACACCATTTCTACTCTTAATTTGACAAAGAGCTTCAGGGTTGTTACCTTTTGCATTTTTAAAGAAAAAATATCAATGACAAAGGAAATAAAATACAGTTGTCTTTAGAAGCAGTTGAAGGCACCACTGCTACTTTCATGGCACCTATTACTAGAAAACTTCTCTAAATAAGGTTGCTATCTTTTTGTCATCTCAGCTCATTTTATAATCTCTCTAGGTAGTACTACACATAAGGAAGACAGGATCCTTAGTGAGAGTAATGGTATTTAAATGTAGTGTTCCATTAGGGATGATGTCAGGCTGGGAGAGTTTGACAGTTGGCTACATCTGTAAACTCCAACCTTCTGGAGAAATGCAGTATACATGAGAACACAGACATCTTCAGGACATGTTTGGGTTGATAAGCAGAAAGAAACACTCCAACAAAAGATGGAGATTTTTGCATAGGCTACAGGGTTGCAACAGGTCTCTTCTGCAGCCTTATAGAATCTACATACAAACCCAAACAAGGACTGTCTTTGTTTCTTTGACTTTAGAACTGAAATCTTCGAGAACCAGGGATTTGTGGAACAAAATTCTATGGTTCTCCCAGTGGGCTATTTCATCGAATCACAGATAAACTAATCTGAGACTTGAAACTGGATTGTCAGGGAAACTTTTGAATGGTATTTTCTATTAACACCTCATGCTGCATCCTTTCACCTCCTTCAGGTCTTTACTCATGTCACCTTCTCCATGAGGGCACTTATAAAAATGCAGGCTCCTGGCCACTATTTCAATCCCACTGTATTGGGATATTTGGGGATGGGGTCCAGGAATCTGTATTTTAAGTGCACTCACGTGGTTTTCTTTGATCCACTGAAATTTTAGATAAAGATCTCATAGACTTGTAGATGATCTAGGATGAAAATTTCAGCACTCACATTCTTTTTATACATTGAATTTTAGGATAGGATAAAGAATCTATTAGATTTACCCTGAGATACAGAAAACTAATAGTTCCTTGAACCCCAAGTGAATATTTTTATATTCTTAAGCTTATTTATTACCTTTACTATCATATACAGTAAAATTTTGATTAAAAATATATGTACACATGCAGAATACATGTTATACTGGTAGAGCTGGTTGCATATTCCAGAGAATCAATTGCATACACTTAAAAATGACTAAATGTCTTACATTAATTTGTATAATAAAGTTAAATCTTTAGTTAGTTTAGACTAAACTTTTTCTTAAAACATTACCATTAGTATCTTTCCTCAGCCTAAAATAACATTTTCAGTATAGTTGGGTTTCTCATATCCTAAAGACGATTTTAAGACATAAATGTAGTACTCTTGGCCACTAAACATCCTAGTTTTTATGGTATGTAGGCCAGCCAGTCTCAACATGGGGGGAGGGGAGTGGGAGAAAAGAAAGGGAGAGTTTTTCAAAAAAAGGACATAGGTTAAAACAAGGTTAAGAAAATTGATGGAGACCTATATAATTTAAGGGAAAAAAGTAGAAATTGATGTGTGACACTTGAGTTTTGAACAAATGAGAACATGAAGATATGAAATTAGGGAATGCTAAAAATGCTATTTTGAGAAGTTGTTAGATGTTCAAAATAGTCAAGATCTTTATCCTCAAGCCAAACAACTTGTTTTCTAAAATCTGTTGTTTTCTATGAGTTTAGCACATAATCTGTAAGCCATCTAAACTTGCCCCTTATTCATATATCTTTTTATCATTCTGCCTCATTCCTTCCAGACATGGTAACATTATATGTTCTTAATTCTTACCAGGAAACTGAATATATTATGTTTCTTTCTCATGTATATAATCCTATCCATCTGAAGACAGTGACATCTATTGTAGATACCATCTGTGCTTCTGAGTGTGTTGTTTGAAATTAACACTGGATTCCATTCCTTTCCCTCATTGTCACATTTTTCTTCCTACTTGGTGCAAACCTTTCAGCATACAAACATGCTCTTATTTCTCCCATTTTTAAGGCAAAAGAAATCCTCTCTTGACTCTTCTAGCCACGCCCAAATTCTTTACTTCCCTTTATTATAAAACTTATAAGAGGAAACCACTCCAGTCCCTCCTTTGCTTCTCCCTCCCCCCCATACTGGGGAGTTGAACCCAGGGCCTCAAGCATACTTTCCAAGTGCTCTACCAATCAGCTGCATCCTCAGCCCATTTTTTATTTTTTTAATTTTGAGACAGGGTCTTGCTGCCTCTAACCCTGAACTTGTGATCCTCCTGTCTTAGCCTCCCAAATTGCTGGGATTACAGGTGTGCGTCACCACACCCGCCTCCTACTACATTCTTTCTTAAACTCACTAGGCCTAGGCTTTTGGCCATATCACTCCCCGGCATTTCTTGTGTCCAGCTTACCAGTGAAGGGCTGGAGATGTAGCTCAGTGATAGAGTTCTTGCCTAGCATGGTCAAGACCCTGGGTTTTATCCCCAGCACTGCAAGAAAAGAAAAAAAAAAACACTAATGACTGCTAAGTTGCTGAACACATTGTCTTAGTCATCTTACTCTTCCTATTCGGTAGCATCTGATCACTTCCTCCTTTGGAAATAATTTCTTTACTAGGCCTTAAGGGACACAACATCCTAGTTTTCATTTTTCTTCACTGGCAGTTCTTTCTTGGTCCATTTGCCACTTCTCTTTCCCCTACTCTTTTGATGTTAGAGTGCCCCAGGGCTCTCCTTTGCTTAATGATCCTTTTCTAGTCTGTATTCACTTCCTTTGTGATCTTATTCAGTCTGCTGGCTTTAAAATGACCTTTATGGGTTAGGAATGTAGCTCTGTGGTAGAGTGCCCGCCTAGCATAGATGAGACCCTTCGTTTGATCCCCAGCACTGCCCCCTCCAATAAATATTTATGAAAGTGGCTGCCAACTTTGTATCTTTAGCCTAGACATCTTTCCCAAACTAGAGACTAACATCTCCAACTGCTTCTTTGGCTTCTCTTACGATGTCTGATTTATTTATTGAATGTTCAAACTTGTGTTTAAGCCTCCTTCAACTATATCTTCCTCACCTTAGCTAATGGTAACCAATCCTTACAGTTGCTTTGGCCAAAACCCATGAAAACATCATTGACCATTCTGCTTTTTACCTCACACCCAATCTATCAGCAAATTGCCTGTCCTCCAAATACACCCCTAGTCTGACTTCATCATCTCCTTTGCTATCACCCTCATCCAAGCCACTTTCTGTTAGGCTGGCCCCTCTACTCCTACTTTATTGCTAATTATTCTCAATACAGCAGCCAGAGTCAGATCACATCACTTCATTTCTCAAACCTTCTAGGGCTTGCTTTATCTCGAAATGGAAGTCAGAATCATTACAGTGGCTTTTAAGGTTAAGTTAAAACCTCCAATGGCATCTCTTTCTTGTCTATCTACACATTCCTCTCCACACATGCGGCCTCATGATTCCTCAGTTATACCAAGTATGCTCCTGCCTATGGTCTTTTGAACTGGTTGTTTTGTGTGACTTGGCATATTCTTCTCTCAGATACTTGCATATCTCATTCCTTCACCTACAAGTCTTTAATATATCACCTTCTCTATGAGGCAGACTCTGACCATCTCATTTACATTTCATCTCCCTTGCCCCCACATTCCTGGTCACTTACCCTTTTTCTGTTCATGGCAGTTACAACATTCTAATATATGATATCCTATTGATTATGCTTATTACTTATTATCTGCATCTTTTCAGTAGATTATAAACCCTATGATGTGATGTTTTTTTGTGAACTGTACCTGGAACAATAAATATCTGTTGACAACTGAACATTTAGGCCCTTATCAAATGCTTATGATCTAATGTCACTCAAAACCAATTTAAGTGATAAGTAGCAAAGAAAGCTGTAAAGTATCAAATCATGGAGTCTTCAAGATAAACAGCCATCCTCTTAAAAGTTTTTTAAAAGCAAACTTTGAAAACATATTCCTATAACTTTAGTTACAATTTGTGAAGCTACTCTGTGAAAAGCATTGTACTTTGCACATATTATCCTTAAAATTCATATTAGTCCTAGATAGATGTCACCTTCCTTACATTGATGAGAAATAGACAATCAATAACTTCTCCAAAGTTGCTCATGTAGTAAGCAATGGAAGCAGAATGTTAACAGGTGTGATTCCAAAGCACTTGCTTACTCTATCACATTGCTTCTTCTCTTTCTTGATGAGTTATTAAGGCACAGACTATATAGCTTCTATATAGTCTGTAGTTTTTCTTGGCTCCGTAAGTATCAAGAGTCCTAAAGTGTTAGAATGGACAGAAACTGCTATTTTGGGATTGTAGGTTATCAAATCTGCAAACAGGCAGGCTCAGCTGTGGGGCTGGACTGCCTATTCCTGCTCTTGAGACTTAAGCATCCTCAATCTGTGATGACCTAACATGATTAAGAAAGCAAATCACCTGATTGAGGCTCAAAAGTAATATTTCAAGAACAAACTTAGAAATCAACTTTGATAATAACAATATTAACATTATTTGTCAATGGCTATTGAATTGTTTATCTAGAATATACTCAATAATACTAAATCAATAAATTTGTGTCATTAAACCAGGGGGTGGGGGGAATCACCAATCCATTGTAGACATTCCTGAAAGCTGTCCTCCAAATGCCTGGAATCAACATTGGGTCAATGGCCTCAATCACATGCTGCTGGTCATGGCATGTCACTTCTCCAGGCCTCACTTGCCTCTATTTTTTAAATAAGTGGATAGGATTTCTAAAGATTCTTCAATTTTCACATTATATAGTCCACTTTGAATGACCTCGTATTTGCTCTTATCTTTTCATGTCAAACCTAGAAAGAACCGAAAAGTCAAGCTGCTTCATTCCAGTAGGTCTTAGCAACAGGTGCCTGGCAGGGAACTGTGGAACCCTAAAACTTCTTTTAGAAATGTTACGGCCCTCTGAAACTTCATCCAGGTACACCTTAGGTCACTTTCCTAATTTCCATCCTAAGTGCCTCCCACTCACTGCAATCGTAGGATCTGACACAGAAGGAAATATGGAACTTCTTTTATCCTTTTATAATAACTTGTTACAGGAAAAAGTGCCCCCCAAGTAAGACCATGGCAAAATGCAAAATACTTGCAGATAGAACTTATAAGCTAAATGTCAATCACTAATGACTTTAAAAATATTGCCCTCTAAAATAAATACATGCAAAAATAATACACTAGTGGGCTATGTAAGGCATTTTTCTTTATTATTTTTCGGTTTGTCTTAGTAATGCCAGAAAAATAACAGCCATTATTTTCACTTTAAACGCAAACCAAATACTGCTGCACACAAAGTACAAAGATTACCTATGAACATGGTTAGGTACAAAGGTCATATTAGATGTATAGACCACACTTTGTTCTTACATCAAAGTAAGACAGACAGAGCATTTTTTGACAATTGTTTTAGCAAATAACCGTGCTACTAAACAAAGGCAAATACACATATATACACAGACACATCTCAACTAAAAGTATACATGTCACTTTGACAAACAAATTCTCTGGTATGTCCACCAGATATTTGCACCCCAAAGTCCCCTGCACTAGTCCCGCCCCCAAATGCTGACTTGATCTGAAGAAATAAATTAGAGATGTTCTTAATTAAAGGCACATTTGGCAGCTACTGAAAGTGGCATGCATCTGGCACAGGTGCACTCTAAGCCACACCATGTGTAACTTCCATTTTTTATGCATCTCGATTCTTTGAATGGTAGTCCAATGTGACCCACCTTTAGCTAACTTGCTTTATAATTTTGCAGCAGTTGGCTACTTAATGCACTATTTTCATTAAAGGCAAAAGGGAAATTTGCTCACAGTTGACAGAAAATGCACTTTACGGTGTCAAAAATGGAAAATAAGGCATGAAATTTATAAAAGAAGTTACAAGTGCTTTTGTTGTTTAGATTTACCATCTAGACTTCATGCTTTATTTCTTAACTAGAACTCAGAATATTTCATTGGCTCATGTATAAGTGATTATGAAGTAATTTTAATAGTAATGAGATGTTTCAAAAGAGAAAAATATTGAATAGTCATCACTTTCCCTTATAATTTTCCTGCATAATTCTCTTTCAGCGAAATTGATATTAATCTTATGATGTGTACTTACTGGTAAAGCTTAATGTGCGATACAACAGGACCTACACTTATACAATAATCACATAATAGAGATCAAAAGAATAGGTAAACCTATTCACAGCAGCAGAATACCAAGAAATAAATGGTTACATTGTTTCTGAATCTGATGGAAAAAATGTTTTCCCCAATACATACAACATCAGTAAGTTGGGACAACTCTCCCCCATTTGTTTTGCTGAGCCACTAATCTGAATTTAACTCATCATATTAAAAGACAAAGGATGAAATAAGACTGAAGTAAGCTAAACTTGAAAAATACAGGATCATACCATCTAATTTTTGGTTTGCATAAAGTAATTCTGGTTTATGAAAAAACATTAAGGAAGACCTTAGAACCACAATAGAGCTTCCAATTGAAATAGTACTTGTTTGCTAGATTGTTCTGCTGATTATGTTAGTGCAGCATACTCTCTTTCTCCACTAAAACATCTTCAAGTTTGAGAACAGTAACCTACTAAACATAATTTGACGCCCAAGAATCTTTAGTTAAGCTAACTTTTTTAATTAAGCAAACTTTCAGTATTTGCATATTTAATGATCATCTGTTGTCTTAAAATAACATATGGGGGACTGGGAAGAGTAACCTCAGTTTTTAGTAAATTTAGAAACACTTCTTATCATTCCTGTTTTTAAAGGTGCTTAGATGTGAAAAGCTTCCCCTCCAAATATATTGGGTATAAGCCTACTAAGAGAATTCAGCCTTGAGGTATTCCCTTGATTTTATGATCCAAAGATAATGAAACATTTAGGAATATTTCCTTTTCTAAAAGAAATGTTCCACATTTTGGAATGTGCCTAACAAAAAGTCACAATGCATTAACTGTCTCATAATGTCCTGGATCCAAATGAATTTGTAATGATGCATTTATCTTCTGCCACTTCTTGTCCCTGATTAAGTACATTTTAGTTACTACTAAAATTAAATTTGTCAGCTAGATAATATCTCACATGAGAAGGTAAGGATATATTCTTCTCATCTCCATCGAAGGGCATCCCACTGGAATTTTTCTAATCAGTTACCACTACAGAAAATATTTTTATCCAAATGTCACACTTCAGAATAAAAATATCCTCTATCCACAATGCATTTAAGACTGTTGCACAGTGAAGTGGTCACCTAGAACACTGGGTAGAAGAATAGTTCCTTTTAAGAGAATTATGATTAGAACTGCAAATCTGAGGTTCTCCTCTGTATAGGATCAGGCAGGACGAAAAGGGCTCATCACTTTATTGAAGGCTAACATACTAGCCGGAGGGAAACTGAATGGGCTTCAATGTGACTTTTCTCAGGTTCTCACTGGGAGTAGGATAGGATAATCAAAAAGTGATCAATAAGCCATAAAAAGGGAAATCCTAGGGACAGTTGGGCTGGTCCAGTAAAAAGTCACAGGAGATTCTGGAATGTGTATCATAATGAATTGTAGCAGCACTAGTAAGTAGGCTTAGATAAATATTTCTTGAATGAATGGTCTTATGGACACTGCATCCAAGAGAGGATTTGAAATCAGCTGTTTAGGACACTGAAAAGAAGAGACATTTTACAAAGAGAAAAATGGCTACCATGATAGGAATAGTACAGATAAATAAAAGATTCAGGTCTTAGCAAATAAATAAGAAAGGATATGATAGGGTGGACTACTTAATGATGATGCAGTTAACATAGTTTCTGGTCTTAAAAGACTATATACTGTACTATTGTGATGTACATTTAATGCTCTAATAAATATCACAGGAAATTATTAAAGTACTAGGTTTCCACAATGATGCAGCACTTTTAAGAAATGTCTAACTGCATGGTTAACAGAATTACTGAAATGTTGCTTCATTATTCAGAGGACACATGCAGATATTGATGAACTGATGACTCTCTAAGGATGGAATACTGCACATTTCAAAGACATTACAGTGGAGATTAATAAAAAATTTTTTCTCTTGCACAAGCTGCATGCATTTCAGTCACAGTATTTGTTAGACTCAGAAAAGCAGTACATAGGTTTAATGAATAATCCATACTATGATATTAAGGATGCAGGTAGATGTTCTATAATGAATAGTTGAGCAAAAAACCTCAAGCAAGGTAGAATGTTCAGCATAAAGCTTAGTAAATGATATACATGTGGCTTAGGAAATTAAAAAACCTACAAAGTTCTGCTTAAAAGATACCCATTCTATCCTAACCAAATATTTTCCTACATGTCAAACTGCAAGTTTAGATCATTCCTTAAGGTTAATACATATACCCAGGACTAGAAATCAAAGCGTACCACAATACGTGCTTTTATGTTTAGTGTTTGTGTGTGTGTTTTTCAACTGAAAGAAATAAGAATCGACCATTTTCTTCATATAATAATTTAATATATGCCAGCCAAACAAAGTATTTGTATCTTTATTCAATTAAATTAAAACAGACCTGCCAGGTATATTCTATAACATTCACTATATACACATGATTTAGGCAATGCAAGGTAATTCTAGGTATGCTGACTACTCGACTATTACTAAAACATGAATGGTGTCAGTGATGCCCAGCCAGTGCTCCTTTTCACATTGGGTGCCTGCATTTCCATAGTATGGTTAGAGGGACAGCTACGAGCCAGGACATGTATTACGAGTAAACCTTTGTGGGAGAAGGGGGGGGGGGGCGTGGAATGACAATCTAGCATAGATTAACAGTCTCCTAAATGTAAATAGTATACTTGACAGTTACATTTTTAAAAAAATTCTTGTCATGTTAGTGACTCAAAACTTCTCTTGTTTGAAGGCAACACCACCACAGTTTTTTGTGGAGGGAGCAGGTGGGGAATGTTCTTAAAATTGGTATAATTATTTTTAAAACAACAACAACAACAACAAAAAAAGTACCTCTTTGGTGAAGCCTCGGTACCCATTCAATTCACTGTAATAATCTGTAAACAGGTCTGTAGTACAGTGCTGGGCCTTGATTTCAACAAGGTCAGGTACTACAGCCTTTCCTCACAGTCCTTTGAATGATTTTTTATGAAAATATTCTAAAGAAGAAGAGTAAAGCAAAGGAAAAAAAAAGGACAATAGTAAGATCCCTGTTTAAGATTTTTTAAAAAGTGCATAATATTTTGAATTATAAAAACTGTCATCATGTGGGCCTGATGGACACTAGACTGTGTTTTCCATCCCTTTAATGATAAAGATCACTTCACAAAATGAAGATTCTTCCCTGTTGGCCAGAAAAAGTCCCTTCACTTGATTTTCAGGTGCAATCAGTTGTCCAGTTCCTCTAGATCAGTCTTTCCATATTCTAAACTGGAATACCATTTCATTTTATAATTATGCCTAGGTTAAAACTCACTGTCTCATACTGCATCTTGAAGTAGAGTCGTTAGTGTCTGGAGTTCTCATTTTAACTCCTCAGTGCTGGCACATTCAGTGCATCCATTGCCAGCAATGGATTTGGGGGCAGGAAATTGTACATCCCAGTATAGAAGAACTCAGGAAGAATGGGCGTTCTCCAGCAGTGGTGGCCCATCTCTGTGCATGGATGGGTGTGTGTGCTCCCTTTTGTATGTTTTTGGAGGGAGTTTAGGGATGTGTTGAGAAGTGCTTTGTCGTGGAGGAACAGGTGGCCCAGCAATAGAATGGAGGTCCACTTCTTGTGTCAATGGTGGTGACGGTAGATGCCTTCTCGTGCCATGAGGAGAAGGAGTTTGAGGAGGTGGTGGTGTAAAGGGGGAAGGGCTGTTTGGGAAGAAGGCATTGCCATGGTCACTCTTTTTTCCCAAAGGGGGAGGTTGGAGATGTAGTGGTGAGCTTGAGAAAACATCAGGTGTCCGCACAGGTTCTCGTGGTGGTAATAAGGGAGGGCTTTCAGGTGGGTCTGATATAGAGGTCCGGTCTGATATTGAATATCGTGGTGAATAGACTTTTGATGTGGGCTGCCTAGGAGGAATGGCTGGGGGGCTGTCCAAGTGCTTAGACATAATCTAACATGAAAAAAGAATAAAACATTTATTAATATTTTGTGTAGTATCATAAATATATTAAGAATTAAGCTAAGGTTTTCAAACATGCTACTGGCAGAATAAGAGATGTAGAATGGGGAGTTTTGCCATATGTTTTCCATGAGAAGTTTTGCCAATTCATAGAAAAATACTGATTTTGCCAATGTTAAGTTTTTTACCTTAACTTTTTCTCAAAATTTTGTTCACTGCTACTGCTTGCCTATCACACAGTGCATTATAATTTCTGATTTAGCATAAATTACCTATTCATTTTTCAAATTTAAATTTACTATATTAACATTTCATCAATATGCAAAGTGACTTGACTTGTCCAGGTACTCTGTTACCTGGACAGCTTAAGAACCAATGAATTAAGTTAACAGCTGGCAAAACAAATAAATGAAAAAAGGAGAAAAAAAGAAAATTAAACAAGTGGAAAAAATATTTATTATGAGTCTTTGGGGTCTTTTTAACCCAGAATTTTCATGGTACTCTACTGAAAAGCATGCCAGATTCCCTAGTGAGGGCTCACTCAGATAAGTAATTTTTTGTATATGCTAAGATAGTTTCACTGATGTACTCTTACATAAAGCTTCAGACCTCTTTCTTTCTTTTTCTGTGTGTTTTAAAAGCACTATCTGAGACTAAATTACTCTTTTTATAAAGTAAAACTTGTTTGTGCCTTGAAAACACTCACAATGAACTTTAAGGTTACAAAGGTTTTGCATACATACCAAAATCTACTTTAGAAGAAAAATAAAATCCTGCATACTAAATTCATATTTAATCCTTGTTTAAACTAGTAAGTCCAAATACTCTCAAATGGTAACCTATCCCAGGAAAAAATAAACTAGGCTTAAGTAACTGACTACAATGTAATTAATGATTCCAAGTAACAAGATTTGCTCCTTTACCTTAGATGGCGAAGACTCCACTGGAGCAGATTCCGGTCGTCTTCGTGGAGGAACAGGAGGGGGAATGGGCACTTCATCGGTGCCCTTGGTTAAACTTATAGATGAGACTGAAGCAGATCCTGTAGGATTTTAAATTTTTTAAAAAGTTTATGGGAATTTTATTTCACTTATTAATCCTGAAAAGGCTTAGCTGGAAACTGCTTGTATTTATTAAATTAAATGTGTAGAAGTATCAAAAGCAGTTTAATAAACCAATGCCCAATAGTATTTAATTTATTAAAGCAAACTGCTATAAAAGCATGCAGAAATTTCTTAGCAGAATTTTTAGAAAAAATGCTATCTAAGATACTTACTCCCACTGTTAATCTATTATTGGAATTTTTAATTGGGCCTGACTCTCAGATTTCTGTTGAGATGGTACTTGAAAATCTTTGGAATTGTAATTTTTGCCAAGCTTTGTGATGGGCTCATTTATTCTCTGACTTTATGAGTATAAAATTCCCCTGCCCTTTGCTAGAAAGTCCCTGAGAATAGTTCTGATCTCAGTAGTTTTCCCTAAAGCAGTGGTCCTCAACCTTTTTGGCACCAGGGCTGGTTTTGTGGAAGATAATTTTTTCGATGGACTAGGGGATAGTTTCAGGAGTCAAGCAATGGGGAGCAATATAGATGTAGTAAATATAGATGAAGCTTTGCTTGTTGAGCACACCACTCATCTGCTGTGTGGCTCAGTTCTTAACAGGTCACAACCGCGTAAGGTTCTGTGGCCTGGAGGTTGGTGACCCTGTCTTAAAGGATAAAGGGGAAAGAAACCAGTTCCTGGGGAGGGTCTCTTCTCATTTTCCTGGGGTAATAGAGGCTCTCTTTAGCATGTAAGCAAAATCAGGTTCATGGTATGTAGTCCAAAACTTTTAACTGTAAGGAAGCTCTTCAAGATAACTGAGGCAGCCTTAAGAATGAAAATCTAAGCCGGGTGTGGTGTCACATGCCTGTAATCCCAGCGGCTCGGGAGGCAAAGGCAGGAGGATCACAAGTTCGAGACCAGAGGCAGTCTGCGTAATTTAGCGAGACCCTATCTCAAAAAGTAAAAAAATAAACAGACTGGAGGTGGCAGCTCAGTGGTCCAGCACTTGCAAAGCATGCAAGCGTGAGGCCCTGGGTTCAACCCCTAGTACAGCAAAAAAAGAAAAAAAAAGAAAAAAAAAAAAAGAATGAAAATCTAAAATTTAGTGAACCTGATTTAAATTGGTGAACTGGCACAAAAAAAGGTAAGTAAAGCATCTAATTAGAACCCATCTTACAGACATTTATGATGACAAGGGTATAATGTAGGTATATAAATAGTTATACTTTGAAAGACAAACAACACATGTAAGTTGTTAGCTAGTTTATAAACACTATAAAAAGATATGAAAAATACTTAAACATTCAAAATTGTACTTGGCAGGTTCTTTTTATTCCTTTAAGCGTTGAGCTTTTATTTTTTCCATTAAGTGCTATAACATAGAACTTAAAATGTACTTTGTGTACTAATATTACTCAAATGCTCAACATTTTGATCACTCACTTTTCAAGAGACTATAATAATTTACCTTGTATTTAATATTTTACATTGTACACATTTTGAAATTAGTTGTATGAAAGGATAGCAAAATTATTAATTTATTAGCTTAAAATAATGAGGCTTAGTGAATTGTTAGTTTACTTTTAAAATTGAAAGCAAACAGATAGAGTGGTATTTTGCTTATCTGCGATGACTATTTAGGCCGTATAACTTAAATGGTTACAATTTTAAGACAATCCTTCTAAAGTCAAAAGCGGTTATTTGCCAACAGCCTATGCTGTCACCAGGCTAAGTGTATTTTGTAATTTAGACACCGAATGTAGCTGCCAGCATTCCCATATGCGCATGCATGCTCTTGCTTCTGTTTTTCAAAGTTGAGCAACGAAATATATTTAGAATTCTACAGTTGGAAAGGAGAAATTTGGTTAAATGTAGAAGCCACTCACTTAATATGTTCTTTTACAAGAGAAAAAAAGGTTTACAAAAAGCATGAAAAGTATAAAAATTTAAGCAAACCATTTATGATCAAAGGACAGCACAAGTAAAGGCCTCACTTCTAAGATGGTGCAAGCAGGTACCAAGACCCAAGGAAAGTTTTAGCAGGAAAGGTGACACTTGGTTTGATTTTTAAAGCCAAAGCAAGAATTATGAGTCTTAAACCGAATATACTAACTTGGGCCATGGGGTAGTGTAACTTGGATAAAGACGGTATCGCTGCCTGTGAAAGGAAACAAGAAAAAGTAGATTTTTTTCTTCCATTTTATATGCAACTCATTTTTTAAAATTTACTTATGATGAAAATGTTATTCTTGTCATTCTAGTTCTAAAGAGTGCTATAACAGTTTTTAAGTAAAAGCTCATTACTACTTACTTTTGGGGCTGGGATTTAGCTCAGTTGGTAGAGCACTACTCTGCAGTCTCTGAGGTCCCGAGTTTGAGTCCCAGCACCACAAAAATGGGAGAAGGACCTGGCAATCCACTCCCAAGACAATCCAGAAACAACCAGCCACTAAAAACCCTATAGGGGTCGCTATGAGTTGAGCACAACTCAATGGCACCTAACAACAACAACAACAACTTACTTTTGAGAAGAAAAAATAATTGAGTTAATATGGAGAATTTTGAAGATTCCTTTTAGGTTTACAACTTGATGTCATAATTAAATGAAAAGCATTCTTGAGAAAATGAAACTATCCTGCATTATTGGAAGACTTTTAAAAATGTACAAATCCAGTTTGGCACAGTGGTGCACAGCTGTAATCCTAGCAATTTAGGAGGCAGAGGCAGGAGGACTGAAAGTCTAAAGCTAGAGGCAAGCTGTATAACTTATCAAGACCATCTCAAGATAAAAAATGAAAAAAAAAAAATGGGTGCAGCTCAGGGATAGAGCATTTGCAAGGCCCTGGATTCAACCCTTCAGTACTGCAAAAAATAAAAAACAAAATGTACAAACCCAATTCAGTTGAAGAATTTAGCAGGACTCATGTTGTTTATTAAAGAATACTGTGAAAATTTAAACTTGTGAGACAAGTAATAAATAAATTTACATTATGTAAATTGAAAATTAAAAGGGGGCTTCTTACTAATATTATTATTATATACCTTTGAAAATGTTTTTGGGGCCAGGTGATGTAGTGCACACCTATAATCCCAGCAACTCATGAGGCAGAGCCAGGAGGATTGCAGGTTCAAAGCCAGTGGTAGCCTGTATAACTTAACGAGACCTTGACTCAAAAAATAAAAAATGGGCCGGTGTACAGTGGTAGAACTCTTGCAAAGTATGTGCAAGGCCATGGGTTCAATCCCCAAGCACTTAAAAAAAAAAAGTTCTTGGGGCCTACATTCTCATTATAAACTAAACAGACCTTTGGATAGTGAAACAAGCTTGAACATGATATAGCTTTTTTCCTTCTGTATTCATAAGTGCTTTTTTTTAAAAAAAAATAATAAACATTGCGGCTTTTTATATAGAAAACTCCTTGATAAATTTAGAATGCCTCATTTAAAAAATGATAATTCTTTTAAGAAAAAAATTGAAAGTCAAAACCCAAAGAGCATTTAAGTAGAAAAACTGAGAGAGAAGGCTAGATGACCTATACTGGTTCTAAATCAACACAGTTGTTTACGTTACACTGCTTCATATTACCAACATATGGGACAAATAATATCCAAAAGGGTAAAATAATTTCTGCAACACTAGACTGAACTTAATTATTAAAAATTCAGATTTCCCCTTCTCTTTATTTTTGCACAATATGCAAAAACTCAATTTAGAACATTATTTATTCAAGCTTATTTGGTCAGAAGAAAGATAGTTTTACATTCTCAGTTAACTTGATGACTGACTCTTGTTAATTTGATTGTTTACATAGATACAGTGGGTCGTATTTGCTAGGCAGCCCCAAATAAAATAATCTATCCCATTATCTCCTTTCCATATGTAATATTTATTTGGAACCCATGATTAGTAAGTGTAGCAATCTAGCTTATTCTAGTAAGTTATCTCTCAGGTTAAAGTTCATTTTTATACTCTAAAATTACATAAGTGGTTGCTCTGTCAATGACTTTCTTCACAATTAGGCACCTATGACAAAATAGTGACTAAGGGGGTATCCAGCTCTAGTGTTTATTTACTTATATGTTTCTCATTTTTCTTGAAAAGGAAGTAAATACACCTCTTAGAGATAAGAATATGGTAGAGTAGGAATGAAGTAAAAACACAAAGTTCATGACTACCAACTGCAGTCTTTTTGAAAGAATATTTATACATATGCATACACACTTGTGCATACAGATGTAAACCTGGCCTTTCATCATATTTATGTATGGCACAGGCTTAAATTCATGTTTTGATAAATTAGGGGCAAGTCTTTTTGATTTTATTTGCTTGGTCTAAGAAATGCAATAAAAATTCTTTTAGAATTTTACATGCTCTAATCAAGGAATATTTGGGACCAGGTGCTGTGGCCCATACCTGTGATCCCAGAGACTCAGGATGCAGAGCCAGGAGGAGTACAAGTTTGAGGGCAGAGGCAGCCTCTGTGACTTAGTGAGATCCTGATTCAAAATGTAAAAATGGGCTGGGAGTATACTTTGGTAGAAATTCTTTTCATCTAGATACTAAGAAAATTTACTGACAACTTAGACCTTAAATCCAATTAATTAAAAAAGTAGGATTATTGAGCTGGGCGCAGTGGCCCATGCCTGTAATCCCGAAAACTAGGAAGGCGGAGGGAGGAGGTAGGAGAATCACAAGTTTGAGACCAGATGCAGTCTGCATAATTTAGCCAGACCCTGTCTCAAAAACAAAAACAAACAAAAAAACCAAGGCTGAGGGTGCAGCTCAGTGGTCTAGCATTTGCAAAGCATGCAAGCATGAGGCCCTGGATTCAACCCTCAGTACTGGAAAAAAAAAAAAAAAATGTAGGATTATTAACTTGGTAAATATAAATCCTAGATAACAGACCAATGGCTCTCAATCTTGGGTGTGCATTAGAATCTCCTGGTGAATGTTTTAAAAATACTGATGCCCAGGTGACAATGCCAGTGTGGGCTGGGCCTAGGGTTGTTTTTTTTTTTAGCTCACTAGAGGACTGTATTATACAGCAGGTTAAAACCACTATTGAAGATACTTCCCAGTTTAAAAAGGAATTATTTTTGAAAATGAAACATGGCTTTTCCTGCAGGAATAAATGATATAAATAATGGATAATTTCTTCAACTCACAAAAGACTGGCAAATACAAATGCATTTGAGATTACAAACTCATCGCCTATAACAATCTTACATTCTAGCTTGAAATGCTTGCAGTACATCTTTTTCTTGCTAAAGCTTCCTCTACTTAACGGTAATGATAAAGCTCATTTCCAGCACATAGGTAAGTCAGGCCTTGGCTCCTCTTTAGGACTTGGCAATTTTTAAACATGAAGGTAACGGCATTTCGTCATTCTGCCCTCTTTGCTATAGCAGCAGAAACAAAGCCATTAAGCTGGTAGCCTTTCTTCTTTTTTCAGTCACCATCAAAAACATCTCAAAGGGGAATCTGACCAGGGCAAGGTGTGGAGCAGGAAATTGAATACCCCAGGGTGCATGTGGCAACACTAAGTACGTGGCCAGTTCTCTTCCCTGTCTGTCTTACCACAAAGCTTTCAATGACCATTCTTAGGTCATTTTTCTGTAGACTCCCATAGCATTTATGATTAATCACTCATTGGGCATTTAAGTAATATTCTCTTTGTGCTATCAGTTTTTTCATCTCTCAGTAAGACTGCAAGCTTTTCCCAAAGAAAATGTGTAAGTGCTTAGCAAGGAGTAAGATATACAAGATGCTGGCTTAATTAAATAATTATAGACATCACAGTAGATTATTTTGGGAAAAAAACTATGAAAAGAGGCCAAAAAATAGAACCATTATAACTGACAGAAAAATTCTAGTCAAATTTGCCTTTTGCCTTTTGAAAACTTAAGCAATGGGACTTTCTGTCAGTTTGTATTGAGTGAAATGTGTTCAGATGACAGACTGCAGTCAAGACAGCTTTTTCCTAAGAGAGAAACACGGAGTAGCTATTCAGTCTGGTGGCAGCACAGTGAGTAGCATGTTGGAGGCTTTGATGATCCTCACAGCAGTAGCAGATCAGTTAAGAGTGGAGGCAAATGCCGGGAGTGGTGGCGCACGCCTGTAATCTCTGCTCTTGGGAGGCAGAGGCAGAGGCAGAGGCAGGAGGATCGATGCAGTCCAAGGCCAGCCTGGGCTACATACATAGCAAGACCCTGTCTCCAAAAAATCACATCAAAACAAAACAAGAAGGAGCGTCAAGAGCAGATGAGAATCTTTAAGACATATAGGCTACTGATAAGTTTTAAGTGAGGGACTGGGCACAAGGATGGTTTTATATCATATTGGATTATCTGATTTCAAAATCAGTTCCTTTCAGTTTTTACTAATAGCAAAGGGAGTAGTAAAAGAGGCTTTCTTTATCATAAAGAAAGAGAAACTGAGAATACCCTCAAGTATAAGATTATAAAGTTTAACTCCTGGAATCATGTTTTCTCTACTTGTCCAACTGTTTTATATTAATGCTGTTCCACTGGCACATATACCAAAGCATGATCCAAACCACTGAAATCCAGAATGACTTTATTATCTTCCTTGTTGGACTAATCACTTAAATATTTAACACCAGTGAAGAAATTAATGTGTTTATCTCCTATTTTTCTACCTCTTCCATTTTTAGTGACAAACTGAGAAAAGTAGAATTTACAACTGTTGACTTTCATGTGGCTTCAATAATTCATTTATTTGGGAATCCTTATTACATGGACTTATAGCTGTCACCTCTAGGGGAAAAAGTCCTGTAAACAGCTAAATGGGTACAACAAATAATGATTTCAGGTCAGGTATATTTAAAAAGTGCTAGATGCATTTTATTACCTAATTTAGGAGGTTGTTGAGTTGGAAAGAATATGATTTTTTTTTAATCTAATGTCTATTTGAACTTATCAAAAGCACATATCTGATAGCTTACAATGTGTATAACATGACTTCATGATCCTCAGTCATAGAATAAAGCCAAATAAATTCTCCAGACAAATACACTTTACTGTAACCTCAGTGACTCGGGAGCCTAAGACAGAAAGACTGAGAGTTTGAGGCCAGAGACAGCCTGTACAACTTAGTGAGACCTTGTCTCAAAATAAAAAAGGGCACTGGGGGTGTAGCTCAGTGCTAGAGTGCTGGCCTACCCATGTGTGAGGTCCTGAGTTCATTCCCAAGCATTAATAACAACAACAACAAAAAGACAAATACACTTTAAATGGTACAAAGACAAGACAAACTGCTGGGTAACTAAAAATATATGTATATCCCAGGAATAAACAAATAGGATTCTGGACCAAATCTCAAAATAATATGCCTCCAAAGAATTACTTACAACAGATTTTTAGTGAGATTCTCTGAGTTGGGAGAAACCTTTAAAATCTAGAATGCACAGAAAAAGCATTTTATCTAAACTCAGAACATGTACTAACAGACTGGGATGACAAACCAGGATTCTTAATTCATAGGTTAATGCTTCTCAACCTCTGCCTCCATAATAATGTCATGCTGCCTCTGGTGCTTGAATTATGTCAGATCCTAGGGTGTAGCCTGATCAGCACATAAGCTAAGATCACCAAAGGGAAGAGCATATGGAAATACTCATGAGAAGACTAGAGGTGACTGGATTCAAATTTTGATTTAATGATGAACAATTGAATAAAGGTGATGCATTCTTACAAGAGTTTTAAAGCTCCAGATGAAATAGGTGAGACAATTAATGTCAATCTAGATTTAAGAGGCAGCTTCTTTGAAAGGCTAGACCTGAGTTTGACAGCAATTATTTTTGCTTGTCCTAATGTGGCTACTGGAGGTTTAAAGTTATACATGTAGCTGTCATTGTATTTTTGTTGGACAGTACTGGTCTAGAAATAAGAGAGAGATAAGGAATAGTATGCAGGCTGTGAGCTTTGTATGGCTGCATTGAAAAGCATAGTACCAGCAGGTACAGTATACCATATGCATACCATAGGTAGGTTAAGCAAGAGCTTAGTAGGAATTTGATGTACTGCAAAATTAAAAGCAGAATCTGACGGGAAGGGAATAGTGTATCTTGAGTTGTATTCAAATATATTAACTTTGCAGTCAGTACTAAAGACACAAGACTGATATTCCTTGTAGATTTTTAAGAATGATCTTTGTTTCCTCTTGATACGAGAGGTGTATTTGCAATGTTCAAATGAAGTGCTCAAATGAAGTTTAATTACCAGTTTTACCACCAGGCCTTTATAGTAAAGTATAATAAATTTAAAGAGGGCTGTTCTAGCAGATTTTTAAAAAATGTTAAGTTCTTGGGGTTTAGGATTCATTTTTATAATGATACTTTTTGAAGTGGTACATGACTCGTGTACCAGTTCACACACACACACACACAAAATCAGAGATTCTTTGTTACCTTTGGCATATATAATACTAACAATTGCTTTAAAGCTCTTAAAATTTTGGCACCTACTTGAGTGAAAAGGGCTTGAATGATCAGAATCAAACACGCTGCAAACATCTGTGGTACTGGAAGCACCGGAAGCAGGAGGAGGTGTTAGTGGTGTTCTTGGAGAATTTGGTGCAGATGCTGTACTTTCTGTTTCACTTTCAGGGATCCTACTATAACTAATTTTCCTTGGCTCCTGTTGCAGAGGTGTGGGATGCCTCATGGTACCTGGTCTTGGGTTTGATGGACGAACACCAGGAGATTTTAGGGGATAGCTATATTTTTTTGGCTGTAGACATATCAAAAAAAACAAAACAAAACAAACAAACAAAAAAACCACAATACTTAAAAACACCATGGTAGAAAGGAAAGTTTTTCTATTTGTGCCTGGTAAAATTCAACTAAAAGGATAACTATAAATTACCAATAAGGAAGTTACATAATGATTCAGATCAAAGTGCCCAAGCATTATTTTCTATTTTACTGATGACCTATCTAAACTGCAAAAACATTATTTTCTATTTTACTAATGACCTATCTAAACTGTTAAAAAATAAATTATTTATATTAACTGAGTTTTAGTTCTACAAATACCAGAATACTTATTTTAATATTTTGGGGGTAAACATTTTTCTAAAATACACTGTATATTTCCTTGCCCTTTTAAATGGACTACTTTGAGCAAAATTAACCTTGTTGGAAAAGCCAGGATGATCATCATGAATTACAGTACATTACCTTGCTATAACACAGTGATGCCATCAGGACCATTTGAGCTATTTAGAAATGCATTAAATTGCCTGGGTTTTCATCTGTATGCTAATTTTATGGCACTTTCCTTGCAGAGTGATCATTTGTCAGTGATATCAGTGTGCCTCCCTGGAGGAGATCAGATGCATATTTCGAATTTGCTGTTTTCAATTCATGTTGTTAAAAATTGTTTTAGGGCGTGAAAAATTGGCCTGTGAGGCAACTAGATACGCTTTAATTCACAGACATTATTCTGATCACTTAGAAACCACCTACCTTTTTTTTTCTTTTTTCTGTGGTACTTAGGGGTTGAACCCAGGGCCTTGCACATACTTTGCAAGTGTTCTACCACTGGGATGCACCCCCAGCCCAGTTTTAAATTTTTTATTTTGAGTCAGGGTCTTGCTAAGTTATACAGGCTGCTTCTGGCCTCAAACTCGCAATCCTCCACTCGAGTCGCTAGGATTATAGGTATGTGCCATAAATTACTTATGTTTATTTCTTGATTCTTGACTTTCTCATGAATGAGAGAATATTCAGGTTCATGAGACGATGATGCTATACATAAACTGCGCCATTACTGACAACCAATACAAAACAATGGAACTACTGAAGGTATTTTTTAGCCAAACCTGATATTTCTATGGCTAATGATTTACAGTTAGAAGTTCCAATAAATCTGGGCTGGGGATGTAGCTCAAGTAGGAAAAAAAAAAGATTCCAATAAATATTACTTTAAAAAGTCCCAATTAAATGTGTTTATTACAAGTGAACTAATATAAGTTCAATAAATTTCCTACCCTTAGAATAAATCTTAAATAACACTTTTTTTGGTTAAAAAATAAAAACTATATTTACTGTTTCATCACATATCATATCAGAATTTATTCTAATAAACATTAATGTTCATTTATTTGGAACCAAGTGGGATATTCCTCAGTATTTTTATTAAGTGTTTTTTCATTACTTTAACTATCACATGTGCACTTCATCCTTGAATGCCTTTACAGAAAACTAACCTATTTAACACATATGGTAATAATGACATCACCAGATGCAGATGACAACTGCAAAAAGTATACAAATATATAAGAAATGCAAATATGTGAATGCTTACAAATCTTGGGAGAGGTTTGGGGTTTCGTGGTTCTATTTCTAGAGATTTGTTGAAAAGATAATCTGTAAATTCTTTCTCCATGCTATTTCCCATTGGATTCAAGTTTTCAAAGAACCTCTAAAATAAAGGCAAATAATAATAATTATTAAATATTTTAAATTCATTTTGAAATTTATGAAAACAATTTAGAAAAACATTTACCATAAGAAAACATGAGTTACTTCTTTTAAATGTCATTTTTCTCCTTTACAAAATAAACCTGGCTTTTATCAGGTATCTTATAAACTTAATTGGAAATACATATCCTCACACAATTCAACTTACTTTGATATCTGATTCTACTCGTAAACAATAAGGCTGATTTTGGTACTGCTGGATCTCTCCTGTTATTTCTGCTACTTTCCTCCTCTTGCTAAAGTTTATAAGCTCTTTTCCATGTCTTTTTAGGACCTCAGGGTTGCCTTCTTCTGTTTTCAAGATATTAGTGAGATAAATCCCTAGAAAATACAATGAAATTATTTTAAAGACAAAGAAAGTAAAAGCAATGTTTTTCTTTCTTGTTGTGGGCCTCTATACTGTACTTAGCCATCAAAACTAAAGAATCAAGGCTCAGATTTCTATGCATTGAAAAATAACAAACTCATTCAAGAGAAAGATTCTTGTGACTATCAAATTCATCTGTGTAAAGACTTAAATCTTATAACTATCTAAGGAAAAGGGAGACCAGGTTCAAGTACTTAATAATTTTTCAGGAAAAATAACCAATTTTCCATATTCCCTAAATCGCCATTACTTAACTCACAGTTTGTTAAAGGAACTTTAAGAATAACCTTGTCACTGACAACACATTTTTAGCAAAAGGTGAAAATGTTAAACTCAGAAGATCACATTTTCTGTTTATTTAATTCTTGGTCTCACAAGAGATCATTATGATTTGTAGTTTAGAGCTGTTCCTGTGTGAATAAGTTTACTCCCAGAAATATGGAAGGATTTTAAGTCTATCAAACACAGGATTGCATATAATTTATGTACATTCAAGTCTCCAGTACTTCCAGATTTAGTGGCAACCTTGTAATTAAGCTCCTGTTTCCTCATCAGTACATGTTGGGCACTAGTAACAGGCACTTTTAGCTCTTTATCCAGCCCCCTGGTACCACTTGTATTTTAGTTCCTTTCCTTTCTAGCCCAAAAGCCCTGAAGCCAGCTCTGCTACTTTGTACTTGTGTGATCTTGTGCAAATTGTTTAGTCTTTCTGTGCCTCAGTTATCACATATGTAAAATTTGAAGGCAGGAGGTTTGCTGTGGGAAATAAATGTTGTGAATAGGGCCTGATAAAAGTATGCAATTACCAATTACCAGTTGTTAATGCTGTTATTGCTTATCCTATTATTTTTTTTCCTGTGGTACTTAGGGGTTGAACCCAGAATGCTATTATTCTTATCCTATTCTCTTATGCTTCTGCCTTTTCTTTCCAAAGTACCAAAGTACTGACTGGTGCTTTAGGGGAAAAAATGATGTGTGGATAATTGAATTTATTCACTCAATACAAATATACTGAGTTTCTGCTGTATGTCAAGTACTGCATTAGGTACTGCAGATACAAAGATGAAAAAAACCACAGTCCTTGATCTTAAGGAATCTAGAGCTTTGAATAAGGGATACTATGGCACTATTTGGTAAGCACTAATTGTTGTTAGGTGCTGCCAAGTAGGGTCTGATTCATAGAAACCCTATGTACAACAGAATGAAACTCTCTGATACTGTGCCATGCCTGGCACTATGTCAGTGCTTCTCAGGGGCACTATGTCAGTGCCCCTATTCATAGGGTTTTCAATGGATGATTGCTTCAGGATTGTTTCAGGAGTGGGTTGCCAGGTCCTTCTGTTTTTGTGGTGCTGGAGATCGAACCCGGGGCCTACAAGAGTGCAGAGTGGCACTCTACCAAATGCTAAACCCCAGCCCCAAGTGCTAATTGTTGTTGTTAGGTGCCATGGAGTCGGTATCTGACTCATAGCGACCCTCTGTACAACAGGGGAAACACTATTGTCAGTGCTTCTCTGCTGTTCATAGGGTTTTCGATGGCTAATTAGGAGATGCTATATTAGTAGTAATGTACAAAATGCTATTCGAGCACAAAGAAGGTGTGCATTATCCTGCTTTGAGCTAGAAAAAGCATGACAGATGAGGTGATGCTTAGAGTAAGTCTCAAAAGGTAAACAGAAGTTTAATGTGTAAAATAAAATAGAGGGCATTCTAACCAAAGCATGAATGTGACATCAATTTGTGGTAAGCTTGGAAGGCATACTTAGAGATAGCATATTGTTTGGTATGGGTAGACCATAGGGGTTTACTATGTGGTGTGGAATAAGAGTGGCAGGATATGAGAGTAGACATAGGCAAGGGCTAGATCAGTAGTACCGACACTCAATACTTTTGTGGTAGAGGCACAATTCTAAATAATTTCTAAATAACTTCTGAACTTTTTACTACATCCTTGGACAGATTAACTGACCCAGATCAATACTAAACAAGTCAACAATAACAAAATATGACTGACATCAATGCCTATTTGGTTTAAAAAAGCATCCAATTATTAGATACATTGGTACTTGTGTATTTTTCAGCCCTGAGGCCACTCTTAGTGATACATTCATAGGGCAGTTAATTCTGTATTCTTATAAGCACAGGCTCTAAAACAGGTATATGAGTAAGAAATATTCCTGTTTGAATAGGCTATGGGAGGGTTTACAAGCCTGTCAAACAGAGGATTGCATATAATTTATGTACATTCTGGTCTTTTCTAGATTTAGTGGCAACTTGATAATTGAGCTCCTATTTTCTCAGTCACCACAAGCTTGACACTGGAAGAGTCTTATACCTTTGACTCTACCTCAGCCAGTTAAAATCTCCTCTACCCAATTTGAATGATCCACTTAACTCAATGTTCAGTCTGGCAAGCATGTCCATAAGAGTGCATATTCAATGACAGCCAAAATCAGCTTCCCATATTAGTTATAAATTGATGGCTCACCTGTGAATAATTTGTCGGTAATAGCACTTGGATTGGGTCATAAAATCTCTTTTGTTAAGAAGCTTAACATTTATTTGCCCAGGAGATTTTGCCCAGGAGATAAACAGAGGTATGTGAACATGTTTGCATTCTAGGATGACTCTATATTTACTGAAAGCCAGGAAAGGGCAGTTTGCAGGCTAACAACAGTCTTTATGAGATGATAAGAGCTGCCCTAGGGTCTATGGGGATACAGTGGAGGGGTAAATGTTTAAAAGGTAGATTTCTCCCCCTAAAAACTTATTAACTGCTTTGGGAAAGGGGTGCAGGCAGCAGGATGGGAGACTCTGAGCTTTGTGCTTGGGAGACTGAATGGATGGTGCAGTGACCAATAGTGTGAAGGCACGGGCAGAATAAGTTATGGACTATCACAGGCGTTACAAGAACAATTGAATGAAGTTGTGAAAATGCTTACAAGTAGCACTTTGAGGAGAGTTGAGGACAAAAATTGGAACCTATTTTATGCCTACCTGATGGCTAATAAAAAAGAACAAATGATCATAGTGTGATGACCAAACTTTGTTGATCATCAGTAAAAAATGTGTAAGCATATATGCTCAATATATATGTAACCTTTGAATTAAAAATGTAGAACCTACATATGTACATACATATTATTTATATATCAATATTATTGTATATTGTCAAATCTAATTCTCACCCTTTCAACAGTTTTAGTTGTTGTTGTTAGGTGCCGTCGAGTCGGTATCCGACTCATAGCGACCCTCATAGGGTTTTCAATGGCTGATTATTTTGGGATTGCCTTGGGAGTGGATTGCCAGGTCCTTCTCCCATTTTTGCGGTGCTGGGAATTGAACTCGGGACCTCAGAGACTACAGCGCAGCGCTTTACCCACTGAGCCAAGTCCCAGCCCGTAACAGTTTTAGAGGGCTACAAAATCAGATATGGATTAGAATCACATGTGGATTGCATTTGAGTAAGAGAACTCTCCTGAGATTCTAAGCATTTGATTTCAATCAGCATCTGATTCTGTAGCCCTTTAAAACTGTTGAAAGAGTATAGATTAGATTCAAGTATATATGGTACATACTAGTAAAGGTTATGCCTGCAGTGGTAGCCCTGTGGCATCCAATCCCGTCAGATCTCGGAAGCTAAGCAGGGTCAGGCCTGGTTAGTACCTGGATGGGAGACCGCCTGGGAACACCAGAAGCTATAGGCTTGGGAGAAGGACCTGGCAACCCCCTCCCGAAAATCAATCTGCCATTGAAAACCCTATGAACAGCAGAGAAGCACTGACAATAGTGTCTCCCCTGTTGTACAGAGGGTCGCTATGAGTCGGATACTGACTCGACGGGCACCTAACAACAACAACAAGTAAAGGTTAATTTTTTTCTTCTTTTAAAAAAATGTAAATAGAAGGTCTAGTTATTCGTGTATTTCAACAAATCACTTTACATACCCTACTCTGAAGACATACTCTACTCTGGAGCTGTTCTTGGGAGAGGGAAAGTAGAACATTATGACATAAATAATGAAGAAGGATGAGGTTTCCTCTTTTTGCTTATGCCTTTCCCAACCTTCCCAGGAAAAAGTGGCTGTTCAAGACTCTATGTTCCTATTGCACTTTATTTACAGTTTTTTTTTTTTTAACACATCTCTACGATACGATGTTATACTTAGAACACAGTACTATAATTTATTTTTGTGCTCTTTCAAGGGAGCAGAAACTCTGTGACTGTTTTTGTCTATTTTATGTACCTAGCCTTAGGCCTGGCACATAGGGGCACCCAACAAATGTTTTTAAATGAATGAAAGAAGCACATTATTTCAGAACAGACCGGAGAGCATTTGGTGACTTATACTATATGTAACACACAGTCAATTCTAAAATAGCAAGAAAGCAAGAATGGAGATGAAGCAAATTTACAAAAAAACAGAAGAAAGACAAAGATTAGAGCTGTGTAAAAAGCAAGAGTAAAGCCAATGCTATAAGCTTGGAGGCTGGTACATGGATCAGAAACTTGGTTCAAGTACAACCTTTCCCTTTGAGGAAATGTTAGTTTGTTCACATATGTAGGCCAGAAGTTTGGATATACACCAGAAGTCTGGCAGAGCTTTATAAGGAAAAATTGCCCTACTTTTTTCTGTAAATAGTGGCAGAACTAGTAAAAGAATAAGAATTCTGGTGAGAGGACACATGAAGTAAAAATGTTAGCTTTTACCCCTGAGTCTCCCTCACAGGAAGGGTACAACAGTATCCAGAATTAAGGACAAAAGTCTGGAAGGATTTTCTGTACACTACCAGATAGACAAAATGGAATTCAAAAGCAGCAGTAACAGCTGGCTCTACCTATGAGGTTAAAACCGTAAAAGGCCACTTGGCTAACTGCAGGGATTGTAAAGATTCAAGTTGAGAATAACAAAGATCTTCTTAGAACAGGGGGACTGACCAGGGATGGTTTCAGGTAAACTAGCTTAGAAGTGCAGAGGCTCAATAACCAAGTAGAAAGGGTAAGGAGGCTGGCAGGTAGGCTGTCTCTATACTTACCAACTATATACACATGTCTATATTCACTCACTAAATCACACAGCTCACCTGAAAACATTTAATGGAATTATACTCTAAATATAGGCATGAAACTTCTTTTTGATTTAACACTATGAAGATCTGTATTGCCAGATTATGAAGATCTGAGAGTCAGTATTTTAGAGAGTTAAGTTTATATGAATAAATATCTACCAGTCAGATTGATAGAGCAGTAGGAGCCAAACAGGGAGTCTGGTGCATGGGCTCTGAGGTTTCTTTCCATCTGTGTACCAGAGGCCACAGAATATTATAAGCAGTGTGACTATAAGCTCAGTGAGCATAGTGACTATTTTTCACTTTTCTAAGCACTTGATATGGTTCCTGGCACATAGCAGGTACTCAGGAAATATTTGTCAATAGATGGGATGAAATGAACATCAGATGGCTTGGATCCTTCCTACTCTCTTAAATGAACTAGTATCAGTCACCATACTTAAGAGTAACTTTAACTTCCACCAGAAGAAGAAAAACAAACTCAACATTTTTATCAAGAACTTAGAAGAGTTGAGGGCTGTCAGGTGTGGTAGTGCAGGCCCGTAATCCCAGCACTTGGAAGGTGGAAGCAGGAAGATCATGAGTTCAAGTCCAGCCTGGGCTGTGTAACAAGACTTGGTCTTAGAAAAAGAATTTAGGGGGGCTGGAGGGGGAAGTCCTCAGGAAAAACAGCAGAAATTAATAATAATGATGAAAAATAACACATGACATAAAAAATGAAATCAGTAGAGAGTAATTAAATTTAAGATCTTATCTTCTGAAGAAATAAGCAAATTAAAGTAAAACTAGTAAAACAGAAATGGAAAAATATTGCAAATAAGAATAATTAAAAACTTTTTTGTACATATAAATAAATGCTAGTATTTAATTCTGTAGCAAGAAACATACAGCAAAAAGCATCTAATCAAGCAAGTTGCAAAACTATACTTTTCCCTGCTAAAACCCAATTTAAAACAGGGCTGCTTACTTTTACCATTTTTAAACCTTTATTTGGGAAGTTAATGACCAATTCCATAGAGCATAACTCAGAAATAAGATCAAAAGAAATACTAGGTCATTATTTGTTGACATATTAAATATTTAGAAAACTGAAGGAAATTAAATATTCTTAGAATTAAGGGTGATTGAATGAATACCATTCACAACCAAAAATACTCAGGAAAAATGTTGTTGTTGTTGTTAGGTGCCGTCGAGTCGGTATCCGACTCATAGCGACCCTCATAGGGTTTTCAATGGCAGACTGTTTCGGTATTGCCTTGGGAGTGGATTGCCAGGCCCTTCTCCCATTTTTGCGGTGCTGGGAATCGAACTTGGGACCTCAGAGACTGCAGCGCAGCGCTCTACCAACTGAGCTAAATTCCAGCCCACTCAGGAAAAAATAATAAGGGGAAATGCTAAAAATCATAAGTGTTCTTTCCAAAATAAATGATTGTTCCAATTGTATTTTGTGGCATTTTCTTGGCTCTAGCTCTCAAAATTACGAAGTTCATTTGGAAAAATAAAAACAATTCAGAAAGAAAATACTGAAGAAACACTAAAGAATAAACATTATCATATATAAGGATACTATAAAAGCAGGGCTTCTCTGCCTTGGCCTTAGCGACGTTTAGGACTAGATACTTCTTTTTGATGGGTGCCTGTCTTGTGCACTATAGGATGTTAGTAACACCCTTGTCCTCTACTTTCTAGATGCTCATAGCACCAACTCAATTAGGATAATAAAAAATGTCTCCAGACATTCATAATTGTTCCCTGGAGGGCAAAAATAACCCCCAATTGAGAATCAGTAGTTATAAAATGGCAATCATTAAAATAGTGGCACTAGTGTAAGAAATCAGTGGGAGACAATTATGTATCAAAGAAAGATATCTGATTTATAAGTGGGAAAAAATAAGAATTATTCAATGTACCTGGATTGACAAATAATTTGGTGGAAAAGTTTGAGTATTTCATATGACATCTAAAAAGGACTTCAGTTGATAAAAGAATATTTTGAAAATCAAATCACAAAAAAGCTAGAAAATATGATTAAATATTAAATTATTAGATTAGATAAACTGGGAAAGGTGGGTAGACTACAGAATTTAAAACTAATATATGTCAACAAGGATACAGATAAGAAGAGATGCAATTAATAAAACAAATCAATAAAAAAATGCCCATAGTAAGCAAAGAATAAAAATTATCACTACAAATAGGCAGTAGTTTTTATCTGTGAATAGAAATTTAAAAAAAATAACTGAAGTTAGAGAAAATGGGATGGCACATGCTTTGTTATACAGTTTTTTTTTGTTTTTTTTTTTTGGTGGTACTGGGGGTTGAACCCAGGGCCTCGTGCTTGCATGCTCTGTAAGTGCTGGACTACTGAGCTGGACCCTCAGCCCATTTTTTTACTTTTTGAGACAGGGTCTCACTAAGTTACGCAGACTGCCTCTGGTCTCGAACTTGCAATCCTCCTGCCTCTGCCTCCCGAGCCACTGGGATTACAGGCGTGCACCACCGCACCCAGCATTATACACTTTTGATAATAGCATTATTGAGTATAAGTCTTTCAGAAAGCAACTTACCAGTATGTGTTAAGTTAAAACCTGACACCTTTTAACCCCTGTAATTACTCTTTTGGTTATCTATCTCAAGAGGATATTTTCAAATACAGAAAAAAAGATATAAATAAAGATATTAATTATAACATTATTTTAAAAAGAAAAAATGCCAGAAACATGTCAAATCACAATGTAAGGGTTAAATAGTCATGTTAATTTTATGGAATATTATATAGACATTATATATGATTATTATGAATATAATTTAATAAAATACAAAATACACTTAGGATATGTTACATTTAAAAAGTAAACCATAGTATGTACATGACATATAATAATATACACTGTGCATAGCAAAAAGATTAGGAGTAATACAAAAGTCGTTGAGTATAAAGCCAAAACAATAAAATATGAGAAAATATGACATATTAATTGTAAATATCAGATATAACATTGTTATATACAGCATAACTTAAAACTACATAGGAAAAAAATGGACACAGATGAGGAAAGGTTAGAAGAAAATTTGCCAAAAACTAAAAACATTAAACCCAAGAGGCGTGATGGAGATCATAGTTTCTGTAAACATTTGGAAAAAGGATCATCAAGCATACACACAGAGGAAAGAAGCCAGTGTGAAAAAGATATTGACAATATGAAATACAGGGAATAAATCACAGATGAAGATAAAGGAACCTACAGAAAGGGAATAAATTTAGATAGCAGATTCAATCTTATAAAGAAGGCATGGGTGAAAAGAATAAAATTTTGGTGTGCTGAAGGTGTGGGCTGATTGTGATTCTTGTTGTTGTTTTGTTGTTAGGTGTTGTTGAGTCAGGTCTGACTCATAGCGACCCTATGTACAACAAATGAAACACTACCTTACACTGTGCCGTGTCCAGCACTATTGTCAGTGCTTCTCTGTTATTCGTAAGGTTTTCAATGGCTGATTGGTTTTTGAGGGGTGGGTTTCTAGGTCCTTCTCCCAAGCCCACAGAACCTGGTATTCTGGTTTCTCATTCAACTACTAACCAGGTCCAACCCTACTTAGCTTCCATGATCTGACAGGATTGGACACCACAGTGGTACAGCTGCAGGCCTTGTGATTCTTAGCTATGTGAAACTTTTTTTTCTTTTTAATATGTCTCATTATAAATATGGATGAGTTTCGTCATGCATCTTATGTTTTGGTTTAAATTTAAATTTAAATTTAAAAGGTTCCTATGACTATATAAACATTGCTGGGCATGGTGGTGCAGGCCTGTAATCTCAGCATTTGGGAGGCTGAGGCCAGAAGATCATTAGTGTGAGACCAATATGGGCTACACCATGAGTTCTAGGCCAGTCTGGGCTACATAGCAAGACTGTGTCTCAAAATAACAACAACATTAAAAACATAAATTATAAAATATCTAATAGCTGTGAAAGATAAAAATAGAAGTGAAAATTGAAGTGAAATGTATACACAGGTTGAGTATTCCTTATCTGAAATGGTTGGGATCAGAAGTGTTTTGGAATTTTTGGATTTGGAATATTTGCATTTAATGAGGTATCTTGGGTATGGGACCCATGTCTAAACATAAAATTCATTTATATTTAGCTCAGTTGGTAGAGCACTGCTCTGCAGTCTCTGAGGTCCCGAGTTTGATTCCCAGCACTGCAAAAATGGGAGAAGGACTTAGCAACCCACTCCCAAGGCAATCTGAAACAATCTACCACTGAAAACCCTATGAGGATTGCTATGAGTTGGACACGACTCTACGGCACCTAACAACAACAACAACAACAACATATCATATATACCTATACACATAGCCTGACAGTAATACAATTGTTTTTTTTATCGCTTTTTTTTTTTTTTTTTTTGAGATAGGGTCTCACTATGTAGCCCAGTCTGGCCTCGAATTTGTGATCCTTCTACCTTTGCCTCCCAAGTGTTGGGATTATAGGTGTGTGCCAGTGGACACAACAACTGCAGGTAATTTTATAAAATATCTATAATGTGCCCGCATTTTGACTGCGAACTGCCACATGAAGTCAGATGTAAGATTTTCTACTTGTGGTATTATCTCAAATGGTTTCAGATTTTGGGATGTTTTGGATTTTCAGATTTGGGATGCTCAACCTGTTTTGGGCTTTTATCTTTAAAAATACTAACAAGCCAGGTGTGGTGGCACACACCTGTAATCCCAGCGGCTCAGGAGGTGGAGGCAGGAGGATCGCAAGTTTGAGACCAGAGGTGGTTTATGTAATTTAGCGAGACCCTGTCTCAAAAAGTAAAAAAAAAAAAAAAAAAAAAGGGGCTGGGGCGCAGCTCAGTGGTCCAGCACTTGCAAAGCATGCAGGTGCGAGGTCCTGGGTTCAACCCCCAGTACCACACACATCCAAAAAAAAAAAAAAAAAAAAAAGTACTAACAGAGAAAAATTCTAAGGGGATTCAGGTGCTAAACATTTATTAAATAAGTATTTTCTGTGGTACATCACACATATCTATACTCAGATATTTAATAGAGTGTCTTATTTTATCCAGAATAATAACAGAAGACATACCAAAGAAAGGCACACATGGTGGATTAATAGACCTGAGTTTTGCCAAATATTTCTTATAGTGATCTTCACTCAATTCATGAGCTTCTTCTAAAATTTTCTTTTGTCGACTTGGTATTTGCTACAAGGAAAAAAAAACAGGAGGCCTTAGTTTATACAAAGAATCATAGTTCTTTCCAAAAAAATGACAGGCTAACAATTAAGGCTCAAACACAGCATGTCAGCTTGACTCCAAGAATATAATACTGTAAAAAAAAAAACTATCCTTATAGACTCTAGTACAAACTTAAAAAGCATGTGTGATATAGTTTATCTTGCCATCCCTCACACAATTATGTGAGCATTTGATTGAACACTGTATGACAAATTAAATGCTGAGCTTTTATTCTTTTAATAAACTGGGATCTATGAATGCATTTTCACAAGAATACCTAATTTGAAAGGAGCAACCAATTCATTACAAAAATTAGATAATTCTATCTTTCAATCTGCTACTGGAAAGACAGATGAGCCATTTAAAAATGAAAGATTGCATTTGTTAAAATCCTGACTTTTACAATAGGCAAAGGATGTTCATTTAAAAAACATGTACAAACCTACCTCAAATGTATGGTCTAATCTGTAAACAGGTGATGAGTTCATAGCACTGACAACTTCAAGGACACCGTTGAAATTGTTCAGCTCTTGAAAGACTTGTAGGATCTCAATTATTCGACTCACCACAGCTACTCTTTCTTCTAAATTTTCGGTTTCTACAATACATCTTGGAATCAAAAACAATTAAAATTTGAGTTTTTCCAATATTGCTGTGCTTTCACAAATTTGGTAAATACAACAATGTGGAGTCTGAGGGGAGTGGCTACACTAACTGTAGAGAATACACATTTAGATTGATGGACAGGAGACTGAAAGGTAATGTAGTCACATTCTAGTCAGGCATGTTGGTCTTTACTGTTCTTTAGACTGCTACAGTCAACCATTTTCCTAATATATTTGGTACATCCTCTATCAGTATTAGATATTAACTGATGGAACTAATATCTTGTTGAATGTATGCAAATCTTTGTCATTCAGGTATGTTTTAGTGGAGTTTACTCTAGAATTCAAGAATTCTGTTGCAACGCAGGGCGCGGTGGCCTACGCCTGTAATCCCAGCGGCTCGGGAGGCGGAGGCGGGAGGATCTCAAATTCCAGACCAGAGGCAGTCTGCTGTAATTTAGCGAGACCCTGTCTCAAAAAGTAAGAAAAAATGGGCTGGGGGTGCATCTTAGTAGTTTAGCCCTTGCAGAGCATGCAAGTGCAAGGCCCTGAGTTCAACCCCCAGTACCACACACAAAAAAAAAAAAAAAAAAAAAAGAAAAGAAAAGAAAAGAAAAGAAAAATAATTTTGTTGCCTCCTATTCTTCATCTAACTGCAAGATTTCAGTGACGAATGCTTTCTTTCTTTGGTATATAGTAACAATTGGCTACATTTCTAGGAAAAGCTCTTAAAATAGGCACTGTTGGGTTAAATAGTCAGTTAAAACCAGGTGCATTAGTCCACAGTTGTGATAATCCCAGCAACTCAGGAGGTGGAAGTAGGAGGATTGCAGATTGGAAGCCAGAGGCAGCCTGTATAACTTAGTGAGACCCTATCTCAATGTAAGAAATAAAAAGGAGGCTGGAGGTGCAGTTCAGTGGCAGAATGCTTGCAAAAAGTATGTGTGAGGCCCTATGTTTAGCCCCCAGCACTACAAAAACAAAACAAAACAAAACCCAAAAAATATTTTACCATAATTAAAAATAAAATAAGGGCAGGGATGTAGCTCAGTGGTAGAGCACTTGCTTAGTGTGTATGAAGCCCTAGGTTCAATACCTAGCACCATAATAAGTAAAATAAAATGAAATAAGATAAATATTACCTAGAAAGAAAAAAATGAATGAAAAGCAATAAAGCAAAAGCACTGTACATTTACATACTGTGAATACCTGGAAAGTACATCTACATATTATTACATAGTAATATAATTTATTGTATTAATATCAATAATATAAGATTATAGTATATGTACTATGTATCTATTATATATCTTTCACAAATAGTTAAAAGTGTGCTATGTCCAAAAAAAAACTACTTAAGTAAGGATTTATTCTATTTCTAGTATTTGAGAGATCTTTTAGTTATTAGTAGAGAAAAATATTTTAAACTTAGTTTTCAGTAATATAAATTGTTTATAATCTAAGAAAATTGAATACATAAATGGAAAAACTAAATGTAAACATTTAAAAAATATAGATTACATTACTTTTTGATAAGGCTTAGTGTTAGAACACACTAAGAAAAAAACCCATTATACTTGAAATTATCAAAATAAACTTGTTTTATTATCAAATTAAAAATAACATATTTATATGCTTAAACCATTACTGAGATCTCTACATTCTAGCTAACTAGCTAGCTGGAAAAATTTTAAAAAATGACAAAGTATTATTTACAACTGTTATTTAACTATTTTAGTTGTTATTAACTAGCTATACAAACTAAGAACATCTGTAGATGGAGCTTTTTTGTGTGTGTGTGTGTGATACTGGGGGTTGAACCCATGTCCTTGTACTTGCAGGCTTTGCAAGTGCTGGACCACTGAGCTGCACCCCCAGCCCATTGTTTTTACTTTTTTGAGATAGGGTCTCACTAAATTACGCAGACCGCCTTAGGTCTCGAACTTGTAATCCTCCTGCCTCCGCCTCCCGAGCCACTGGGATTACAGGCGTGCGCCACCATGCCCGGCTTGGATGGAGCTTTTGATTCCAATTCTACTATGGACCCCTGGCAAATGAACAAGAGCCTCTCATACGGAAAAGGCAAGGAGTGGCCTTCATTTAAATAATCTACTAAAAAATAGGACAAAAATGGAAGTGATCTATCTTATTAGCTATGTTCCTCTTTTCAGATATAACATGTTTTAATTATTATGGTGGGAAAGGACTTTTGCAAACTGAAGTATAGTCATTTATCGTGAAAATGCAGAACTCAAGAAGCAAAATTTAGAGGGAAAATTCTAATGTTTTACCTTTTAGAGGCAAGTTATGTTTAAAAACAAATATAAATGGAAGGAAACTAACTTTTGAATGGTTCAGAATGTTTATTTCTTTTTAGAAACTGCCTTCAGCTTTTTATCTATTCTTTTCCCTTATATCACTGGTTGCTTATTCTGACACCAATATCAGAAATATGTGGAACTCTCATATCATCTTTATAAAATATTACTCAAATAATCATATTGCCTGCCAGGTGTGGTAGCTCACACCTATAATCCCAAGACTTGACAGACAGAGGCAGGAGAACTGATGTAAGTTCAAGGCCCACCTGGACTACATAGTGAGTTCAGGCTAGGCTGGGCTACACAGGAAGACCTTGTGACAAAAAAATAAAATAAAATAAAAACCAGAAAACTGAAACAAAAATAAATAAAACAACCCTCCCCCCTAACAAACCCAACCATATTGTCTTTACTCAAAAAATATAGTTAATACACAAAGCTCTAATCTCTGGCCCCATTTATAAAATTGCATTCAATTTTGGACTTTAGCAGAATAATGTAAGGAGTGCCACTGACCTACTCCAGTGAAACTGGTGAAAATTATTAAAACAAAAAATCCCTATCCCTAAACTCGTAACATATAAAGTGTCTGAAAATTGCCCTAAAAGAAAACCAGAGCCAAGCACGGTGGTGCACGCCTATAATCCCACTGACTGAGAAGACAGAGGGAGAAGGATTCTAAGTTTAAGGCCAGAGGCAGCCTATGTAACTTAGCAAGACCCTGTCTCAAAATTAAAAATAAAAAATGGGTGAGATTGCAGTTCAGTGGTATAGTACCTGCAAAGTATCTGCAAGGCCCTAGGTTCAACTTCCCAATACCAGAAGCAAAAAAATAAAAAAAGCAAACTACAAATGAAGAAATACCTATTCAGGAAAATCTACAAAAATTTGGTAAGACAAGGGAGAGTCTGTGGTATTTTAATTAAGACTGCTCCCTCCTTCCTGTTTTTCTGGAGCATCCACTCAAGATTGCTATAGCCAAGAACAACTTGCTACCAAGTTGGGAAGGCTTTCCTCCCAGGAGGAGCAGGACTCTAGCATTTCTCATCCTGTTTTTAGCTGGTTGATGCTGGGGCTAAGTCCTGATTGACTGTGGTTAAGTGGGGACTCTCCTCTTTAGTCCAACTGACTTATGGAATGGAGACTCTATGTAGGATGTCGAGTGCTGAGAACACTGAGAAAATAACCCTTTGTCTGGTTCTAAAAATGGCGGTTCCATGTCAAAAGAGATAAGTAAGAAGACTTGAGGCTATAGTACCATTGCCTGCCCCACAACTGTCCCTTGGCACCCCAAAACCAGCAATAAGATCTTAGAGTAGGAATGTCACTTAGAAACTTATTGTATTAGTCCCCTGCCCCAGAGCCCCATTTCACACAGATAGCTCCTAATCTCTTGTTATTTACAACAAAGTATGGGAAGTTTAAACATAAAGGTGTGCTCAAGAACAGTGGAGGCTGTGGTAAAAAGCAACTGGGAGAAGGTCTGGTGATGTAAGGAAGATACAGCCTAAATTGTAGGCCTGCTAGATTGTAGAAG
>VMDO01000749.1:228740-259037 GCA_007922755.1 Pedetes capensis
GGGGGGGGGGAAGAAAGGTGATAGGCTTCATTAAAATAATCCAACTAGTTGCTGAATAAATAAATGAGCAAGTACCAATAACAAGCCCTGGAAGAAAGGGGGCATACTTAAGAGTTGCTACAAAATATTATCTAAACCCTAACTCTCAAGTTTCCAACAACAACAAAAAAATTATAAAGCATGCAAAGAAATAGTAAAGTATGACCTATACCCTGGAATAAAAGTAGGGAACAGAATCCCCTGTGAGAGCAACCAGATGTCAAGTTAACAGAAAGATTTCAAAGTAGCCATTATGAATATGTTCACAGAACTAAAGGACAGCATGATTATGAAGATTTTTCCTAGATAAACAAAAACTGATAGAACTGGCAGCTAGCTGACCCCACTACACAGGAAATACTAAAGGAATTTCTCTTCAGGCTGAAAGTAAGTGAACTCAGGTAGTAGTTCAAATTCACACAAAGAGCATCAGCAAAGGTAATTATGTAACTATAAAAGTGCATATTTTTCTCATTTGTTGTCTTGCCTGATTTAAAAAGCAATTGTATGAAATAATATGTATGAATGTATTTTTGGGTATATGACACAGAAATGTATTGCCAATAATAGCACAAACAAATGGGTGAGAGTAAAGCTGGAAAAGGTTAAAGGATGATGTCAAATGGTAAAGTAATAATTTTAACAATGTATTTTTAGATTTCTACAATTAAGTTGATGTATTATAGTACCACAAAAGAGGAGAGAAAAGCAATAGAAATACAAAGGAGTAACAATTCTATGTTGTTGTTAGGTACCGTGGAGTGGAATCCGACTCGTAGTGACCCTATGTACAGCGGAACGAAACACTCCCCAATTCTGTGCCAGGCACAAGATCTTATTTCCATTTAAGCCCACTGTTGCAGACACTGTGTCAATCCATCTGGTGGAGGGTTTTCCTTTTTTCCATTGACCTGCGACTCTCCCAAACATGATGTCCTTCTCCAGGGACTGGTCTTTTCTGACTACATGTCCAAAGTTCATAAGACACAGGTTAACCATCCTTGTTTCCAAGAAAGCAAAATCATGGACAACCTCAATCTTTTCTCCATTTATTGTGAAGTTGCATACTGACTCAGTTGTTAGGATTTTTGTTTTGTTGATGTTTAATCACAATCCGTACTGAAGGCTATATTCTTTGATCTTCATCAGTAAATGTTTTAAATCCTCTTCATTTTCAGCAAGCAGAGTCATGTCATCTGCATAACGCAGGTTGTTAATGAGTCTTCTTCAAATCCTGATGCTAAGTTCTTCCTTAAAAAGTCCAGCTTCTTGTATTATTTGCTCAGCATATAAATTGAAGAGAGATAGTGAAAGTATACACCCAACACACACTTTCTCAACTTTTTTTTTTTTTTTTTTGCTGTACTGGGGGTTGAACCCAGGGCTTCGAGGTTGCATACTTTGCAAGTGCTGAACCACTGAGCTGCGCTCCCAGCCCTTTTTTTTTTCTTTTCACTTTTTGAGACAGGGTCTCGCTAAATTATGCAGACTGCCTCTGGTCTCGAACTTGAGATCCTTCTGCCTCCATCTCCCGGGGCCACTGGGATTACAGGAGTGTGCCACCGTGCCCAGTGCCACACTTTTCTCAACTTTAAACCAATTCTGTGTATCACTGGAATTAAGCTACTATAAATCTGAAGTGGATTCTATTAAGATGTATATGGTAAACCCTAAATGAAACCATTAAACAAACAAAACCTAAAAAAATATAATGCAAAAATTTTTTGCTCATTAAATGCCATTGAGTGGGTCCAACTCATAGTGACCTTATGTACAAAAGAACAAAACACTACCTGTCACCGTGCCATGCACACGATCCTTCCTATGCTTACCACCCATTGTTGCAGTCACTGTGTCAATCCATCTAGTGCAGAGTTTTCCTTTTTTTTTTTTTTTGCTGACCCACCACTCTCCCAAACATGATGTCCTTCTCCAGGGATTGATCCCTTCTAACACCATGTCCAAAATATGTAAGAGGTAGTCTAGCCATCTTTGTGTCCAAGGAGCACTCTAATTGCACTTTGTCTAGGACGGATCTGTTGGTTCTTTTTGGCAGTCCATGGGATATTCAATATTCACCTCCAGCACCATAATTTGAAAGTATCCATTCTTAAATGCTACATTAGAAAACTATTCATTCAATGCAAAAGAAAGGAGACTAGAAGAACAAGAACACATGACATATAGAAATAAAACTGCATTGCAATTCATAGGCCGATTGCTATAAAACATAAGAACATCAAAAACACTTACTTTTCAAACCACAGAGTGAGATTAGTGGTGTGTCGAATCATTTTCAGAAGATTAGGAGAATTAATTTCTTTGTCCTCTTTTGTCCACACACTCCCAACTAATTCTGATGGCTGCACAGCTCTAAAATTATCAATAAAAATGCCATATCATACTTTTCTCTTTAATAAACAGTTTTATTACAAGAGTGAGATAAATAAAAACTAAACTACCATATAAAATTTCCTTTCACCAATGAAAAGGTTTATGATGACAAGGTATAACAAAAAATTATAATTCTGTATCTTTCTCTGTAGATTTAAAAAATACCTATTTTTTGGATGTACCTATGTAGGTATATTGCTTTATAGTAGTATTTGCTTTAGGCAGGGTTGAGATTTCTATATCGTATCTTTCCTAGCACATGTTGTTGTTGTTAGGTGCCACTGAGTTGGGACCGACTCATAGCAACCCTATGTACAACAGAATGAAATACTCCCCAACACTACGCCATGCCCAGCACTATTGTCAGTGCTTCTCTGATATTCATGGGGTTTTCAATAGTTGACACTTTCAGGAGTGGGCTTCCAGGTCTTTCTCCCAAGCCTACAGCACCTGGCATTCTCAGGCATTCTCCCAGTCAAGTACTAACCAGGCCTGACCCTGCCTAGCTTCTGAGATCTGACAAGACTGGATGCCAGGGTGGTGTGGCTGTAGACTTCCTAGCATTTATAAATACTTAATAAATTAGGGAGAATAAGCAGTTATTTATGTGATATCTAATAATCAGTCCAAAGAGAACAGTAATCACTGGAATTCATGCCCTCCTCCCCTTTTTTTGTTTAAAGGAGATTTTAAAAAAAGCCTTACTGTAAGAGTCCTGAGAAAGAAATAAAACATTTAATTTGGGGAATATGATAAACTTTGGTGAGCAGAGATCTATAAATTTAGCTCCTTTTCTCATTTAGTGAGTTAAAAAAAATATGGTTTGAGACCCTAAACAGAACTTAAAACCAGAAACAGATATTTTTGAGATAACATTTATATCAATGTACAATAAGTTAAAAAGGGTTATAACTGGCTATGACTTAAGTCCACTATAGCAGTAGTTAACAGTTATTGAACTTTTACTTTGTGTTCAGTAGTGTGCTAAGCACTATAATACATACTGTTTTGAACTCATAACAACCTAGTTAGTCAATACTATTTTTAGCTTCATTTTACTCTTGAGGAAACTAAGAAGCAGAAGGATAAAAGTTACCCAAGGAGGTTAAAGTTGCCCAATGATACCAAGTCAGCCATTGGCAAAGCCAGGATTTGAACCTAGCTTCACCAACTAGGAGTGACTGCAGAAAGAGAAACATCATAAATTCAAGCAAAGCAAGGAGGACCAATGGAACAAAAGAACCAGAACTACATGCCAGGCCTTATTACTACTAAACATTTCATGTACTATCTCATTTACATCTTATGACAACTCTATAAAGCAGAAACAGTATTGCATTTTAAAAATTAACTCTTCTGAAAATGAATGTCAAATTATATAATGGAGCTGGGGGTACAGCGCAGTAGTAGAGTACATGCTTAGCATGCATGAGGCCCTAGATTCCATCCCCAGCATAGTCAAAAAATAAAAAAAAGCATACCGGTATAGATCTGATTCAAGTAAAGTAAGTTGTCGAGCAATTTCTATTGGGTGTAAGGTGAGCAAGTCAAAAGTCTCTATGTGCCCAGGTCTGCTTATATGCCATTCAACTGTGGGCGGAGAACTCTGAAAGGTAATGTTATGACCTGGTCCATTGTCTCTTGCGATTTTTTTCCTTTGGATTATTTTAGTGATGGATTCAACCCATTTTTTCATTGCTTTACCTGAAATACATCATATTTTGAAAAGCATTTAAATAATCTTTAACGTTTTATTTTTTAAAAAAATAGTTTAAAATCCCACAAGTGGTATCTGAATATATTGTTGCTATAAAGTTCAAATGATCAAAATAAAAATTGAAAGTTCCCTTTCCCAAGTCCCCCTCTCATTCTTCTCCACATAGGTAATCACTATTAATAGTTTGGTATGTATTCTTCTCAGGCATGTTCAACCTGTTGCTCATGGGCTGCATGTGGCCCAAGACAGCCAATAATGCGACCTCACAAAATCTTAACACCATAGGATTTTTGACATTTATTTTCTTCATGACCCCCCTAATCATGTACATGCACTAACTATATTATATCATTTATGTGCAGCCCAAGACAATTCCTCTTTACTTGATGCAGTCCAGGGAAGGCAAAAGTTTGGATGTCCTCTTTTTTGTTGTTGTTAGGTGCCATGAAGTCAGGCCTGACTCACAGCGACCCTTTCTAAATAAAACTAGGAATTTGTAAAGATTTTTCACCTCTATTGTTCTGAACTTTAGTTCAAAATATTATTTTATAATCCTCCCCAAAATGTTGTGTTCTATACAAACTGGAAGATTGGTAAGGATAGATTATATACATTATTAATCTAATTATCACTGCATTTTATAAATCAGTGTCAGAGGACTGATTCCTCTTATGAATGAGTTTTAATGTACAGGAAAGTAATATATTTAACTTTTTATTTTTTGATTTTCACTTAGAGTGTACAATGGAAATAAAAACAAGTTTGTCTAGGCCATCCTTGGAGCCATATAATCACAAAAGCTTTAAAACTAGAAGGGAAACCTTGGAGATGATTAAATTTAGCCCTACATGTTTCTGATAAGGAAACTGAAGTCTACGAATCTAAGTAATTTTACCCAAAGTCGTGTACCTGGTTAGTGGCAATGTTAAAAAGACTTTCATTATAATATGCTCTGTTACCTCTCTGATTGTCTTTATTCACCCGAGCTCCACATGAACTTCTTCAGTTGTGTTATGATGGCACAATAATCCCTACATGCCCTCGGATGTGTACATATACTTTCAGATAAGTAACTTAGCTTAAATTGAGATTTTTTTTCTAATCAGCTCTAAAATAAGCGGTAAGTTGATTCAGTAAGTGAAAATACATTGTGTCAACAGGATGATTACTGAGCAATTTGTAGATCTAAATGTTTGATGAAAATTTTTAACTTTTTTCAAATGGTTGTGCTGGCATTACTATAAACATCTCTTAATAACACTGAGCTATAATGACATCAATTAACAGTAACCACACAGTATTATTATTACATATAAAAGTAAGCACTTAGAAAAACATACCTCTTACTGTTCCAACAAATTCTTCCATTCGTTGCAAAAGATCTGGATCTCTTTCAAAATCATAAAAGTGGTGCTCTACCCAGTGCCGACATACATTTAATACTCTACAGCATTAACACAGAATAGAATTACATGGGAACTCAAATGTTTATCACAATGAACAGTAAAAATAGAGTAACTCTTACCAAATTAAATAATCTCAGTGGCTTAACACTTTTAAAATTCTATGTTAACTAAGATTTATAAATAGTTTCTGATAATTGCTCTTATTTAATTCACTTTTCTTATTATTTCCTCTTTGCTTGGAAAAGGTCATGATATACTTCATCTTTGAAATGAAAGTTTGATAAAGCCTTACTTCAGATATTTATTGAATGCTTACCGTAGTTGTACAGGTTGTATATATTCTTTTCTAAACCTTTTCAGTTCTGCGCTCAAGGGCTGATCTCCATTCTCTATAGCTATGCGATCAGCTTCTGTTGGCTCAGGCTCCGGAATTTCAAACCTAAAACAAAAAAATTAATAAAAGTATTACTTATATCATATTATATAAATAGAAATCCACCAACCTTTCCATTTGTGGCACTATCAAGAGAATACTATAAAAAATGACTAAGGATATACACATCAGTGAAAAACAGTGAGGCTACTATAATGTAAAGGCTAATATTTTAAAAAAAGAAATTAGTACATGCCAGTATGGGTTAAACTAACTAGAAATGTAATAAAAGATACATGTAAAATCTAAACATAAGTATGACTATAATGTTAAGGGGACTGATGTTCATTTTTGATTTGTAGAATTACTGTAAATCAGCTGGCAAATTTTTTAAGGATAACCAAATGCTTGAAAAATTGACTTTTTGTATGGATGGATGAAACACTTTCCTTGATTATTGTATCTGGTCATGACAAGTTCCATTTTACTCAATATGTGGTATATTTAAAAACCTTTGTTTAGAACATCTAAATAATCAAAAATTGCATTTCTGGAGTCTAAATGATACTTAACTATATAATTCTTTTTTTTGGTACTAGGGGTTGAACCCAGGGCCTCACGCTTGCATGCTTTGCAAGTGCTGGACCACCAAACTGCACCCCCAGCCCATCTTTTTACTTTTTGAGACAGGGTCTCACTAAGTTATGCAGACTGCCTCTGGTCTCGAACTTGTGATCCTCCTGCCTCCGCCTCCCAAGCTGCTGGGATTACAGGCATGTGCCACCACGCCCAGCTTCATATCTACACAATTCTTTAACTCAAATAATTCTATAAATTTGAAGTTTCAAATATTAAGTTTCCATATAAAAAATACCTATTTTTGTACTTAAATAACCAAAGCCAACATGGTATTAGAAAATAAATGGTTTTATTTATTTTAAAAGTGATCATGAACTACAATTTGAAGCTCACCCAACATTTATCTGAGAGACAGATAAGATCTTTGCTCAGTCTCTTTTAAAAAGTAAAAATCCTTAAAAAAAAGTTAATGTTTAAAGAACATTTAAAATTTGACAGACCTTTCTATTATAAGATTCAGTAGTTCTTGAGGTTTGCAAAAGGATCTGTATGTTGTGAGAAATGTCCGAACAAAATTGGGATCTAAGAAGAAAAAGGGAAAATATCTTATTAAAGTCTCCGAGTCAGAATGATTAAAGGTAATATTTACACTTTCAAAGGAGATCAAATAGTCAATTTAAAAAGTCCCCAAATGTTTTAACAAATAGAATGCTTTGGACTATATAATGCATTGCTAGCTTTAGTACTTCCTAAATCAATAATAAAAACACTGATATTAAAATTTTATATCAATTTATTTCTTGCCCTCTCTATATTCTGACTTCTTGTTATTAGATGCTGGCAAGTTGGGTCTGTCTGATAGTGACCCTATGTACAAAAGAACAAAACACTACTCCACATTGTGACTCACCTGGCACTACTGTCACTGCCTCTCTACTATCACAGGGTTTTTGATGGCTGATTGTTTAGGAAGTAGGCTACTGGTTCCCTCTCCCAACCCTACAGCATCTGGTATTAGTGACGGTTTCCCATTCAAGTACTAACCAGGCCCAACCCTGCTTATCTTCTGAGATCTGACAAGATCAGACTCCAGGGTGGTATGGCTGTCGATATTCTGACTAGCTAATCTTGAACTTATCATTGACCATAGGAAAGCACTAGGAAGAAAGGCAAAGATAAAACATTGAACCAGGCTCCCACCTGCTACCAGGATCTCAGTGTATCACCAGTTGTTTTATTTCCCTGGTAAAGAGAAAGGCAGTAGCAATAATTTCCTAATTTCCTGTCATCCAGATTAGTTTTCTGGCTTTTTAAAAGTCATCTTAAGAGAGCATACGATAGAAATTGGATCTTACCAAATATAGTTTTAAAATTACTGTAATTGCCAGAGGCCTCATTTAGAACTGTTTAAAACATGTTTACATACCTGTAAGCTTAAAACTATTAAATGTACTAGAACTATACACATTTTTGTCTGGGTCCTATTCCCAACTTTTAATTCCTTATATTTCAAGTAGTCACAATGACAGTTCAATCATAAAACCAAGAGTCTCCAACTCCTTCCATGAAAGAACCTTCTTTTCATTCTTATCTCCATGAAGTAAAACAGGAGTGAGCTCACTTGCCCAGGCCTGGCCTATGCCCATCTTTCTTGACAGTGTTCTCCCAAGCTGTGGAGAAAGGCTCCTGTCATCAGCACAAGACACCTGGCTGTTATCTTCTGCATAAAGAAGGGAAAAGACATCTTCCCATACTGGAAAAAAAAAATCACTCACTCCTATAACTTGAATTTCACCAAGGCCCACTCTTAGTTCTAATTTTAGTATATGTGCTGCCAAAGCGAGCACAAACCCACTCTTAGTTCTAAGATTCTTTAAAATGGAAGGGGCAATTTCATTAACTTGAGTCTTTTGTAGAAACATGCTCTTATTTACATATGGACTGGTAAATTAATTTGATGGTATCTTCATTGAGCATAGTCAATGCCTTTATTTTTGTTAGGCTACACACTGGATCAAAGTTTCACAAGAAATGCATGTCTTTTATTAGCATAGGAATTAGCAAAATCAGATGTATTTGGAGATATGTATTTCCAATGTATTTGGAAAATTTCTATTTGCATCTATCAGATTAAGAACTACCCCAAAGTTAGCTTTAAATAAAATATTTATAACATAGTAACTTTTTATCAAAAAGCAGATTCATGGATTTATCATAAAACAGGTATCTTCACCTAATCTATTGGTGTATGTGGTCACCAAGATGATGAATTGATTTAAAGATCAAACAATCTTGAATTTAAAATTATATATTTTTTTCAAGTTAAAGAAAAAAATTTACAGAATAAAAATAAAATTTTTCCTCCTTTGGTTTTTTGTGTTTTGGGGGTTTTGTTGTTGTTGTTTTGAGATGGGATCTCAAGTCTGACCTTAAACTTAATATCCTCCCTGCCTCAGCCTCCTCAGTGTTATGGATTACAGATGTGCACCACCATACCTAGCTACAAATACACTGGCTTTAAATGCTCCATTTCCCTTAGCTTTATACCTTCTGAGGCTAGAGTGGGTTACTGATAAAAGTAATTTAGATACATATAATCCTTTAATAATTTCCTTTCTGTTGGTATTTTATTGTTTGTCTTCAGTTACAGAGTTCCTCAGTTAAAGACTAATGTCTCATCCAGAAGAAAAGATTTTAAAACAGAAGGCTGTACAAGATTTTAAAACAGAGATTTTTATCGGTTTCATCACAATCCTCTCTTTCAAGAATCTTCTTCCTGTTCTGCAAATCTATTTGTAAGGTGAGGCTACTCAAAACAGCATGTGTTTAGGAAGCAACAGCAGTAGCCACAATAGGATGCTCAGCTGTCACTGCTGGAGAGAAAGCCCCTATCTTCATTTCAGAGGTTTCCAGCATCCCTGACCTGTGCTCCAAATTTAGGGTGTGTCCTCTCTCATTTTTAAAATAAAAGTTCATTTCAGTCTAATGATCTAAAATCAACATCTAGAACTATTTCTTCTCAAATGCATCCAATCCAGGCTAAGAAGTTGTGGGTTATCAAAGATACTTTTAAGATGAAAACACAATAAAAGCAAGCTCTAAGTGAATTAAAGTATGTTTTAAGAAAACTATCGTTATTTCTAAAAGCAAACTATTTTAAAAATGGATTTTTCATCTTTTTAAGCCATTTTAATACTTTAGGAACCAACAATTCTGGGAGTCATGATGTGCCTCAGTGCTGTATCAGTCAAATGGGATCGTATCAAGTCCTGATGGGTTATGTAATGTTAATTTTCTCAAAGAGCTTTCACCTAACTTACTCCATATGATTTCTGTGAGGTGAGCAGGGCAGGTGAGAGAAGTAATTAAGATTTATCTAAGGCCACATAATCAAGTGGCAGAGCTGGAACAAGAACCTAGGTCACATGATTACTGATTTGGTGCTCTTTTCTACCATATCATGTAACCTCCTTGGATCAAAGGATCCCTTAAGGTTTCCCCAGCATTGAGATCTAAATAGAGAAAATTTATCCATGAGTTATATAATCACTACAGAAATATTAAGTTATTTTTAGCTGGGTTGGAAGAGCAGTCTTGCCTCCTAAAAAACATAAAACTAAAAATTACCAAGAAAACTGGCAAAAACTTAAGTACTTTCAAAAAATATCTTTTCTTTTCTTTTCTTTTTTTTTTTTTTGCGGTACTGGGGGTTGAACCTAGGGCCTTGCGCTTGCATGCTTTGTAAGTGCTGGACTACTGAGCTGCACCCCCAGCCCATTTTTTTTTACTTTTTGAGACAGGGTCTTGCTAAGTTTTGCAGACTGCCTCTGGTGTCCAACTTGCGATCCTCCTGCCTCCGCCTCCCGAGCCGCTGGAATTACAGGCATGCTCCACCGCGCCTGGCTCAAAAAATATCTTCAGGGCTACCTATATTTCCAGGCTTGCCTTAATTTACGCAGACTCCATTTTAGTCTAAAACAATTAAAAACTGCTAATGAATAAAACACTTCTAATAAGGTTTTTTAAGGCATATATTTGACATTTTACACAGAAATGCACATACATTCCAAAAGCTATTTTTGTTTCTATTGCATTGATTTCTACATTTCTGTGACTGAAATATACCATGCCACATTGACCACTGAAGGCCTTTATCTTATCGATGATGTAAAAGGCTAAGATAACCTGCTATTTTAAAAATACCCATTAATAAGGACATGTTATACAACTTTGTAAGAAAACAAGTACCTACTTCCCTGTAACAGGCAATGATAAAAGCTAAGATACACTGCTTATGTGTGGGCAGGAGTTATCTACCTATATTTTAAAATGATGTTCCAGAGACATATGTGAGGCAAACAAATATACAAAAGCTAGTCTGGATTTGGTTTTAAAATACAAGCATGAACAAACACTCACAGGGAAAATTAAAAATAGCCTGACTTGATATTCTCCTTTTCCCTCTATACTACTTGCTCACAAAGGTTATTCTATAAACTTCTTTGAACATGACCCCCTAATGGATTTCAATGTGTGCAAATACAAAAACTTTCTGTGGTTTTTTCCTGCCTCATTATAGGTAACATTTCTTTTCTATTTGACTCGCAAATCCTGAACTCAGATTTGCAGCATGCTCACTAGCTCTGCTTCCCCCTTTCCACACCTTCTCTACACAAATACCTGCCAACTTGACCATGAAGTCCCTGAACTAGATACAGGTTATTTCAAACATATGCTATAGTTATTATCTGTTGGCCTTCTAGCTGCCTCAATCTCCCCCACTAGATAACCATGGTTGGCTGTTTTACTACATGAGTCTTTAAAATGCTATGAACTCAGTGCCGGGTATAGTGGCACATGCCTGTAATCCCTGCAGCTTGGGACGCAGAGGCAGGAGGATCCCAAGTTTGAGCCGAGAGGCAGTCTGCATAACTTAGAGAGACTCTGTCTCAAAAAGTAAAAAAATGGGCTGGAGGGGGCAGCTCAATAGTATAGCACTTGCAAAGCATGCAAGCACAAGGCCCTGGGTTCAACACCCACTGGGGGGGAAAATAGAATCCTATGAACTCAGAATTTTGTGTGTGTGTGTGTGTGTGTGTGTGTGTGTGTGTGTGGTACTCAGGGTTGAACCCAGGGCCTCGCACTTGCAAGCTTTGCAAGTGCTGGACCACTGAGCTGCACACCCAGCCCATTTTTTTAACTTTTTTTTTGAGACAGGGTCTCACTAAATTACACAGACTACCTCTGGTCTGGAACTTGAGATCCTCCTGCCTCCGCCTCCCCAGCCACTGGGATTACAGGTGTGCACCAGAGCGCCCAGCTTGTGAACTCAGAATATTTCTACACTAACCTTCATATTATAGCACATTATATATGAGGTGATAAATCCAGTCCTTCTTATCTCCTTGTTTTGTTTGGCACTTAATATATTATATGGCAAAGTTGATATTTATGAAATATGTATTACATTAAAAAACTATGAAAAACACCCCTCCCCCATCCACCATAGTGAAACACTGTTAATCAGGATGTCTGTTCATGTGATAATACTCTCTTTAATACAGTATTTAAAAGCTACAAGAAACAATAAGCTCCTCAGTAAAGATTTATAAACAATCACTGTTGAATTCCTTAAAAAAGGAAACAGCCGCTATGCTGACGCACAAACACTTAAAAAAAAAATCAGAGAGTTTAAAAATAGAATGGCACTGCCCTATAGATCAAAAATTGGACAAAAGCTTTAAAAAAAGTTAAATACCATACTGAACTTATTTAAGAAACAACCTCAAAAGAAATTTAATGCAGATTTTTGAGCATTTTATATATGAATACCTAAAACGGGTAATTACTTCAAGGAAAAATATCTTCTGACTTAAGTTTTTTTTAATTCCATCTCACATGGAAAACACTCTTCCTACACTTCAATATGAAAAGCTTTTATTTCCATGCCAGTTCTGAATTACTATCTTTACCTCAAGGTCATCTCATTTTTCTAAATTAGACTACTAAACTACCAACCATTTCTCTACTCGTGTTGTTTTAGGTCTCAATAATTAATTTGCTTTACTGCCTACAACAACTCTATGAAATTAACTTCCTACTCTCAACTTTTCCTTGTGTACATTGCTTTGTGATTGCTTACTGTAGGTAAAGAAATAGTCTCTTCATATTACTGCCAGATTTAGAATGATCCACCCAACTCACTAATTCCCACCCATCAACATTTAGGATGAATCCCAAAGCTCTGATATAGTTAGTGAATTACTATATATCCAGAAACACTGGAGTTGAAAGACAAGCTATAAATTAGATTCCATATTTACACAAGTTATCCACTTTCTAATTCACCTTAATTACAAACAAACAAACAAAAAATTCCCCCAGAAAGCTACGTTTTTACAGAAAAAGCTACATCAATAGACTAATGACTGGGTTATTTTAAAAAATAAAATGAGCTGAGTGTGGTGGCACACACCTATAATCACAGCACTGGGGAGACTGAAGAAAGGAGGATTGTGAGTTTGAGGCTGAACCAGGCTGGCTATTCAGTGAGACTTTGTCTCAGGAAATAAAAATAAAATAAAATAAAATAAAAATTTAAGAAGGGCTGAGGGTGCAGGTCAGTGGTAAAACATTTGCCTACTATGTGTGAGGAACTGGGTTCCATCCCCAACACTGCAAAAAATAAATTAAAAAAAAAAAGAAGGATGTGGCAATCCACTCCTGAAACAATCCCAAAACAGTCACTGAAAACCCTGAGAGTTGCTATGAGTTGGACTCAACTGGACAGTACCTAACAATCACAAGAACAACAATGTATTACAGTGGTAATTAATCTATAGTCAGAACTTATTATCTATTTCAATAAGGAAAAAATTTACTGACTATATCTTCGTAGTAACCTGTTTGCCCAGAAATGAACAAACATTATTTGCAACATATAGCTTTTTAAAATATATATATCTCATTCTAATAATGAAATCACCTTGAGTCACTGTGACATGGTGGACAATATATTCTGATGAGTAAAGAAACCTAATTTGTAGACCTCATTCTGCAATTAACTGATATGATTTCTAACAAATCATATAATCTTCAGGGGCCTTAGGCTTTTGTCTATAAAATGAGGGTTTGGCCATCTCTACTAGCATTAGACATCTATTGGTCCCTTTCATAAATCAATGTACAAACACCTGAGGAACCAAGATGGCTGAAGCCACATTTAGGTCTGAATTAAGCAAGGTTGAATTAATTTCTCTTGTTTTTTTTATGATAATGTTTGACCAACCTATAACTTAAAAAATATCTGTAAGTGGTATATCATTAGTTATTAAATTTTCTCATGTGTCATATACCATGTCTTTTATTATAATTCTATACAATAAAAATACGCAAGTTAAATTTTAACTTTTGTTTCAGTGTAAGACATAACCTGTACTGTATGTTCCCCAATAAAAACACCTACTAACCAACTAACCACGGGAGAAGGACCCGGCAACCCACTCCCAAAAATCAATTCATCATTGAAAACCCTATGAATAGCAGAGAAGCACTGACAATAATGTTTCGCCTGTTGTACGTAGGGTTGCTATGAGTCAGACACCGACTTGATGGCACTTAACAACAATAAAACCAACTAACCAAACCAAAAAATCTCTTTTGTATTTGGGGAGGCTGAAGAAAGGTGAGAGGAGAATAGACCTATAGTTCTTAAGGTAATGGTTAACTAGATCTGTTATAGGGAAGATTCAAAATCCATTTCAGCTGGAGGAGACCTTAAAAATAACTGCTTTCATGTTCTACAGGTTCATAAACAGTCTACCAAAAGCACCTTCCATATTGCCAGTAGTAAGTTCAGTAATAGGTCTAATAAAATAGCTGGCCTATTAAAAACACATTGTATACTACCAATAGTCAGTTTGTAAACTTATTATTTGGAAAGGCTCAAATAAACTAATAATTAACACTAACTTGTGTGTACTGCAAACCATAACTCATGAAAGCTGCTGGTGAATTCCAGTTATACCAGTAATACATTTGACATAAAATATTTAAGTTTCAAAAGAAGACTAAAAAGAAAAATGCCCCCCAAAATTTAATCACAACACTTCTTAAACCAACACTGACATTTTATTTTTCAAGAAAAGTACTGGAGAGAATTTAAAAAAATTTTTAAAGATAGGGTGTCACTATGTAGACCAGTCTGGTATCGAACTTGCGATCTTCCTGCCTCAGCTTCCTCACTGTGGTGATTACAAAGCATATGCCATCGTGCTTGACACTAGAGTTTAACTTTTTTTAAAAAGTAGAATCGTCTCTTCAATTTAAGTTTCAATAAGCTTAACTAAGGCAAAGTGCTATAAATTTAGAAATTTAAGTATTAACTGTAAGTAAAACTATACAAAATATTATTCTACTAAAAAGGTAAAAGCTGATGCAAAAGAGAACAATTATCATAACAGCATGACAAAAATGCCATATAAACACTTCTGATGGTGTAGTTCATAAAATGAACAGAAAAGTATTGTTAAATGCTATTCATCTTTACTAAAGTGGATAAATTAATTATTTAAAAGGCTAATTTAGTGCCAGAATAATTTCCAGAGAAAATTGAGAATCCATTTATGACATTAAAAAGAAAATGGGAGAAAAATTTCCCTAGAAACACACATTTCCTAGAAATAAAAATATATTTAAATTATAAGTACAGAGAAAGAGGTTACTTCTCACATTTAACTATTTAAGAATACTATTTTTTGTAACGTGTTAAAAGCAAGTGGCACTTGATTTTAAATCACTTATATGCCTTTTTAATAAAAACAATCTTTGAAAATTAGTTTACATTTTTATTTACATATAGCTTTCACATCTAGTATTTCATTCTTTCTTACAACATGTTAAGGGAGAAAAACTAGGGTTCTGTGACAATTAAGGGACTCCATCAAAGTGAAGCTGCGAAGTCTAAATTTAGTACTCTTTCCACTCCACCACTTTTTGAACTTTTACAATTATCAAACTTCCTGCTGTATGTAGAGAAGATGAAGGCTGAAGAACAGATGATTATGTTACCTTACTATAAGAAGTAAAATTACTTAATCATATATATTTTATACTGCTCAACTATTATACCTGATTTTGTGTATAGCAATCTTCCTAGGTTGTTTAGACAGATTTATCTATAAAAATTGCCCCATTAAGGTGAAATTGTTTTCTTAAGTAATATCTGGTAAAAGGAAAAAACAAAAAAACAAAAAAAAAAACACTGAATACTTGAGTGGATACCAGGATTACTACATAGATTCAGGAATGGAAATTAAGACAAAATAATGCTATGTATATTTTTACTACCAGAACAATTTTGGTGATGGATGCATAGTAAAATTTTTACTTATTTTATAACCTCAGTAATGGAAAAAGAAAAAAAGAAAGAAAGGGGTAAAAAATTTTTAGACACTATTAATGATTCATCATTAATTTTCATGTTTCTGCTGCTTTATAAATGGGTAAATTTAGCCAGCTGACCTTTTTTTCATCTGTAATTCTGATTATTAAGTTTAAAATGACGTGTGTAAAGGTGGTAGAAAAAGTATAAAACATGAAAGAACTATAAAGCAGTGGTTCAGCCAGAGAAAATGAACTCTGATAACGCAGAGGTCTTTGCTTGTTAGTTTGTTTTTGATTTTAGGCACAATAACTCACTTAGCAAAGGTAGTTAGCTGAAAGGAGGAAAACAAAGTAACAGGCAACTTCATATTTCTTACCTGCGTACATATGGTATGTAAGCCTCTCTATAAGTTTAATAACAGTTCCTGCTTTGATAATTGGAATTCCAGCCTTGGGTTGCATGTTCTCTTCAAATATAATATTCTCTTCAGAGTCAGGCTCTGCAAATCTATACACATCAGCACTAGGCAGCCTCATCTGCTCCTCTTTCTCTTCCTGTAGCATTGTTACATCAAGCATCCTTTCCAGTGTACTCCGGTACTGTAAAGATATCAATGCTGCCATCCAATTATTTTTCTCTTCAGCTGACTTGGCAGAAAATATAACACTATTTTCATCTTTTAGAATTATTTCAAAAGCATGCTTGTATTCATTGGTGTCGTCTTTGTCATTAATTTGTACCTTTCGCATAAAAAACTTTTCTTTAAGACGATATTCTGCATTGCTAGCACCAGGAAGTCTTGGTTGCCCGTGATTTGATTTACAACAAATCATTAATCCATCAAAGAGGAATATATGTCTCTCGTGTTTGGCTCCTACACGTGTAAGAGTTCCTTCCATTATAAACTCATTGCAACACTGTCCAATGTCTTTTCCCTCCCAACCATCAATATTCTTCTGAATCTCATTCATCTTCTTGATTGCTAGTTGTTTGCCCTTCATTTGCTGACTATAAAACCGACATGCAGATTCACTGGGATAAAGGAAAAGACAGTATTAATACAAGGATGACAGAGAATCTAAGTATTAATACAAGGATGACAGAGAATCTAGATTTCATGTAAATAAGGGATATGGTAAAAGGATTTTAAAAAGTCACACTGATAAGGTGTTCCCTAATTCTCCAAGTATATTGGTTACAAAATTATACAATTTTTGAAACTAAAATAACACAGAAAAATTTTTCAGTATTCTAAAAAGAACACTACTAACAAACTTTAACTCTATAAATTCAGCTACAAAATGATTACTTCTACCATGGCTACTAAATATTTAGAATGCCAAATATTAAAAAATATCCCCATACAGTGAAAAAAATAATTTAAGAGATTAAAAAATTATTTAGAAGTGTTTAAACAGACAAAATCTAAAGCTAAAAACATGTAGCACATATTATAATTAGGAAAGTGGAAGCAATATTATCTGAATTAATGCCTTGCGTTATATAATCCCTAAAAATAAAAGACATTGCTAATTCTGATAGAACAATGATGCTGACATAAACCTGCCCAATATATTTTGTTCTCTTTCTCTTTTACCTTACCAGTTGATTCTCAGGAGGTCTTGTCTGGGAGTATGCAAGGAAAATGCACAAATATGAAAGGTTTTTCAGACAATAACAAATTCTCTTGGCTTTGATGTCACTTCCTCTGAAAGACCCAGCTTGTCACTAAAACTATTTTCTTCATTGTTTACTTGAAGAGGGAACTGGGATCTCTGAATTTATACAATATTCAGTGTATTAAAAAAAAAGATATTTTAAAAAGTGAGAATATTCACCTCAGTCTTCGTTTTGCAAGACTTTTAGAACATATTTTTTCCATCCCACTCTGAACATTAAGCAAAGCTGTTATTGCCTGCTTTAAACATTCTTTGTCTTCCTGATCTTCACTCTTTTCTTCTAACTGCTGTAAAGTCAAAAGGACAAATGTGAATCAATATAACACTTTTGGACAAACTAAGGCTATTTTATTTAAGGATAAAAATAACGTCTGTTCAACTCTTTCTACCACAATAATTTTAAATGTGTCATAAAATACATTCTTCTAAAAAGCTTCTTTTTGTGTATTACTATCTATATTAACATGTAACCAAGTTTTCCAAAGTAGCAATGTTAAAAGACAGGTTGCACTTGTGACAGGGTAAATTGCATATTATGAAAAAAGACAAGGAGCATACACTGTCTTTTTTAACTATTGTAGGACTTAGCATAGCACTAGGCACAGATAAGATTTTTAAAGTTTGGAATTTGGTCTTAGGTTTCTGATCCCTATATTAATTATCATTGTAGGCCATTATGATGATAAAGATAAATATACAAAGGAGAATTCAGTATAGTGAAGAGGAACCTCAAACACAAACCTATCATCAAAAAATTTTAAAAAAATCTTTTTTTGAGACAGAGTCTTGCTACCTTGTCCAGGCTGGCCTTAAACTCCTGAACTCAAGTGATCCTTCTACCTCAGCAGGACTGGGACTACCAGCATGTGCCATCACATTTAGCTCTTAGGATCAAATTTTGACTTTACTTTTGTGTGACCTGGAGGCAAGTTTCTGGATCTCTAAGACTCACCTTTCTTCTCCCAAATGAGGCTTTTAAGAAGCTTTCCATGTCTATTTTATAGGGCTGATATTAAAAACCAAAGCACTTTGCAAATGGTAACATAATGTAAACATAAGTTGTTTTCTTTGTAGTTCTACTACAGAATTAACAACATTAGTGTCATAAAGAACTCTGTCAGCATCCACATGTTTAGATATTGGATAAAGCTGGGTACAGTGGCTCATGCCTCTAATCCCAGCAACTTGAGAGGGAGAGGCAGGAGGACTATAAATTAGAAGCAAGAGGCAGCTTGTGTTACTTAGCAAGACTCTGTTCTCAAAACACAAAAATTAAAAACGGGCTGGGGGGTGTAGTCCAGGGGTAGAACACCTGCAAAGTATGTTTGAGGCCCTAGGTTCAATTCCCAAGTATCATAAACAAGGAAAAAAAAAAAAAAAAAAGAAAAGAAAAGAAAAAGAAAAAGATATTGAGTAAAGATGAGGCTGGTGGCACATTCTTGTAATCCAAGCACTTGGAAGACTACGACAGGAGAATTAAATACAAGGCCAGCCTGGGCTACATAGTGACACCCTGTCTAAAACAAAAACCAAAAACAAGCAAAGATAACAGGTAAAGCTAGGGATATACCGCATACACACATTTATAAAACTTGAGTATATTTTCAATTAGTAGCAAATATCCATGTATGTCAGAGAGAGCTTACACTTAACAAAACCAAGTCATCAATAACTAATTATAAGTATAATGAGGTAGCTTTAATTCAAGCAAGCAATTAACAGAAGCATGAGTCACAAGTGATAGTAGTTCAGTAAACTTCTAAACCTGTTTCTGGCTACCAAAAAGGAAAAGTTAGGAAATAATATTTTATCAGTGGACCTTTCATACAACTATTTAAGAACACCTACTTTCTATCATAAAGGAAAAAGTTTGAGAAATAAAACCATAAAACAAGAGTAATTTAAAGAAGTTTACTTTTCAATGAACTTCATTATTCATTAGTACTTTAACGAATTTGTTCTTAAGAGGTATTCCTTAAAGGTTAACACATTCTTTTCTGCTTCAATTGAGAAAAATTAGTTACACACACACACACACACACACACACACACACACACACACACGATGACCTGTGAAAAGTAAACAAATTTTTTTTATTCAATGTCCCAAGGCATTTCTATTATTTAACATACTTAATGTTCAAATGTTTCAGAAGTAGTAAATATTATAATATTTAATATTCAGCTTTCATTATCCAAATTTCTTACATTATTAAAATTTTACCATACTTTCCACTAGAGGCATAATTTGCATTAGAAAAATACTCTGTATCAATTATATAAGTAAAAGAAAAATGTATACATGATAATTCCAAACATAGGAAGAGTAATAAAAAAGATTTTTTCCAAAGAATAGGAAACTTTAAAAATGTACATATTAATTAAAAAAACAAAACTCAAATATCTCTAACTTGTAGTATTGCTCTGTGCTATGGCCAGCGAGATTAAAGAAAGCCAATGGTCAGGTGTGCATAAAGAAAGATACTAAGTTTTCAACTTAGTGGATATTTTTGGTAGGTTGAAGGCTGGATTCTAGGTAATTTCTCAAAGTACTTTCTGTCCCTATCATTCTACACTATCTGCCACTTACATTGCAGAATTTTGGGAGACAAAATACTCTCATTCATATCATCAAGTTTAAGCCACTGGATCCCTTATCTGAGTCCCTGAATCTGCTGAATTCCCCAAATGGAAACTTGGATACATAAATCCAAGGTTGTTTTTAAAAATCACCCATGTAAGTAAAAAAAAAAAAGTACAAGATAAAAATATCTGACAGTTGCTTTAAAATTAAGTATTGAAGCTAGAAGAAAATATGCTCTTTTGCAGATTTACTTACAGTTGCTTTTGGACTGGAAGAAGAAAACAGGTATGTGTGTGGATACAGGTACATACAGGTACCTGTATGTGGATGCTCACATAATAATTTCCAAATGAAATGGAAAAAATAATCACATCTGAATATTTTATAAATACCAGTATGAATTCTCTTACCTTCAGAAGTTCAAAGTAATGAAGACAGTGATAAACAGGGGCTAGAAGTAGCCTGGGTAAAACATACTGAACAGCTTCTTTGAAACCTTCGCCTATTGACTAGAAAAGAAAGTGATTTAATTTTTTTTAAGTTTACTTTTCAGACATTGTAAATCTTGTTTTAAAAATTACTATACCTGCAAATAAAGTGCTGCCCCAGGCTTTGATAATTGACTAAGGAAATGATCATGAAAACCAGGTCGCAAAATATCTCGAGCATATGATTCATATGGATCAAATGCCAGTTCCTTAGAAAATAAAGAAAGTAAAATATAAATAATCTTTCTCCAAGGTAAAACATACATAACCTATTACCATTAACACAGAAGATTAAATAATGAGCATATTTAGCTAGCACAATTATATATTTTACAGCCTCTACACAAAAATTATGAGTATTAATTATAACAATAAATCTAAAATTCTCAAGAGAGTAAATCAATTTTTTTTGTGAGTAACAGAATCCTTATATGCTTTATCACCTCTCATTAAGTAATTCCAGTAGAGTATAAGAATTGGTACAGGAGATAGATGTGGTCGCCATACCTGTAATCCTAGCACTTGGGAGGCTGAAGCAGGACGATCATGTATTCAAGGCCAGCTTGGGCTGCACAGTGAGACTCTATTTCCCAAAACAAAACAAAACAAAACAACCAAAAAAACCCACAAATAAAAATAAAAACTAAATAAACTGCTATAAGAGTGGGCAGACTTGGTTCTGGAAAACAACAAAGCTTAACTTGAACAAAAAAGAATATAGATAACAACAACTGGGTAAGGTATAAACATTTATAATACTGGTGCCAGACATTTAGTTTCTCATAGTTTTTCTTGGTGGTAGACTTACTTTCATATTCTATAAATTAGAGGTTACAATTTCTATTATCTAAAACTGTCAGTTTTCATTGAACAACTTAATTCAAACTGCCAAAAATTTTACCATTATTAATATCACTATGAATAAACTAAATTCAAATACGTGGGTCCAAAAGAATATCAATGATTCCTGAGGAAAAAGAGAGTAGGTACATTGATTTTAGTAGGAAGAATAGGGCCTTTACTCTCTTTCAGCCTGTGCCCTATTCCAAGTATAAAACTATTATGAAAATGGTGCTCTAGATTTTAGCAAGAGTTTATTTCCATAATGGGTAGTTCTAGAAAGAGGAGGAGGACAAGTGAAGGAATGTAGTAGAAGGTGGTAGGAAGGAATGAGAAGACAAGTGATGTTTATGTATTAGTTACCCTTAACATATTGTTTTTGTAGTTGCTTTTTAAGGAAAGACTGAATTGTAATAACATGAGATCAGAAATTTTAAGACTTGAGTTCTGGTCATTGTGAAATGCAATACGGCACATAAGGTTCTAAGTAATCCTGGATTCCTAGAGTAGGATCCAGGTTCATTTCCTAATTTTAACTTCTTCAACATCTTCTTGACTAAAAAATTTTATAATAATGTAACACCAGAAATTGTGGTGCAGTGTATATTTTACAGAAATACATAGTACATTTTCAATGATAACAGAAAGGAGAAAGAAATGAATAGAGAAGATGGAAAAGAGGAATGAAGACTTAATTCGATGCCTATATCTTGCGCCTTTTTGAAGTGCTAGAAATGATTATATACAGTAGACATGTTTGCCTTCCTCCCCTTTCAATAAGTATCAATCTATTACAGAATTTTTATAAGTATAGACAAAAGATAGGCTTTATGCAGTATAGTGGTTTAAAAAGCATAGGTTCTGAAGTCATAGCTAGGTTCTAATTCTGACTTTACTACTTATTAGGTGTGTGATTTTCTTTTATTCTTTCTTTTTTTTTTTAACTGTTAAATACTGTATTTGATATTATACATAAGCCACACTAAAATGCCCTTTACAAAAACGCAGCATTTTAAATAAAGAATTCTAATTAAACTGGCATAGCCAAGACCAAAAATATAGACATTGCTTCCTTATCTTTAATCATTGTGTTTAATAACCTAATGAACACAAATTGACTCACAAGTAAGTCTTACTTGGTTGTGAAATAAAGAAGGGATTTTTCCAGTATTTAAACATAGTCCTACAATGGGAGACCACCTGGGAATGAATACCAGGTACTTCAGGCTAGGGAGAAGGATTTGGCAATCCACTCCCAAAACAACCAACCATTGAAAACCCTATTAACAGCAGAGAAGCACTGACATAGAGCTGGGCATGGCACAATGTCAGAGAGTGTTTTGTTCTGTTGTACATAGGGTCACTATGAGTCAGACCCAACTCCATGGCACCTAACAACAAACATATTCATGTAATCAGTTATATAAATCTAAATACAAAATCAATCTTCAAAAGGTTTTGAGATGACATTCTCCATCTTTGTGAAAAGTTGAACATTACTAATTAAGGCCAATATATCTTTTTTTTTTTTTGGTACTGGGGGTTGAACCCAGGGCCTCGTGCCTGCATGCTTTGCAAATGCTGGACCACTGAGCTGCGCCCCCAGCCCTTTTTTTTTTTTTTTTTTTTTTTGAGACAGGGTCGCACTAAGTTACATAGACTGCCTCTGGTCTCGAACTTGCGATCCTCCCCTCTCTGCCTCCCGAGCTGCTGGGATTACAGGTGCTCACTACTGTGCCCGGCAGTCCAATATATCTTTAGGAAGGGAAAACAGTGACAGTATTTACTGAATTGGAATTACTATTTTTAAAAAAGGACCATATTCACTTAACTACAAGCCAATTTTACTTAAATCAGTACTATCCAACAAAATATTCTGTCAATCATTCATGATCTGAATTCTCCTACAAGATTAATTAAATTATGGTACACATAAAAAAGCCATGAGACATTTGTTTTGTAATAAATAAGGCAGTGGTGACTACTCATTAGTCAGTTTTTTTGAGAAAAGCTAAGTCTGCCCTTTCTCCCTTCTCCTTAATGTCAGAGAAGATAATTTTTGTTCCAGGGATGTACTTTCTGGGATTCTCCAAATACTCCATCAGTGTATCCTCTCCTCCGGCGATGATTTTGTTTTTGTTACCATCTGTGTAAGAGAATCCAGAAGCCTGACCTGTCTTCTGTCCAAACAGACCATGGAGATTTGACTCAGTCTTGTGCTTGCCTCCCTTTTCCACAGTGTGGCACTAGGCACACTTCTGAATAAAAAAATCTTCTTACCTTTCTCAATACTACTCATTTTAAATTCGCTCTCATAGCTAACACAATGAAAGCTGTCACTTGGAAGCCAAATGTTCTGCTCTCTAGCCCAAGGACACACCAGTACATCCATATGTACCAGTGTTGGTGCAACTGCATGCCAGCTGTGTGATTTTCAACAAACTACACTCTTACTCCCCCACATGTCTGTCAGCTTATCATTCTAGGGGGGCTTTTGTGTTGCTATGATGCTGAAAGCTATGCCATCGGTATTTCAGATATTAGCAGAGCCACTCATGGTGGATAGGTTTCAGTTAGCTTCCAGACTAAGACAGACTGAGGAGAAGGACCCTACAGCCCACTCTTGAAACAATTAGCCACTGAAAACTCTATGATTAACAGAGAAGCATGTCAAACACAGTGCTAGAAAACGAGTCCCCCAGCCACAGGCTGGAAGGCATTCAAGAAGGGACTGGGATAGAGCTGTCTCTCAAAGTAGAATCGACCTTAATGATGGGAATGGAGCAAAGCCCCTGGGACCTCCTTTGCCGATGTGGCACAACTCAGAATGAAACACAGTGATTGCAACAATGGGCTCAAACAGAAAGATCGTGTACATGGCACAGTGTCTGATACTGTTTCATTCTGTTTTACATAGGGTCGCTATGAGTAGGATCTGACTATATCACCTAACAACACACTTACTGTGTTTCCTCATGGGAAAGTGTGGATAATATATACTTCACAGGTTATTCAAAGACTTAAATATCACATGTAAAGTGCTTATTGCTAGGCACATAGTAAGCACTGAATAAATGGAAGCGAGTATTATGGTAGTTAGTAAATAGGTAATCTCAAGAGAGAAAAATGGACAATTCAGTTGGAAACCAAACTCTCTTCATATAGTTTTTTGGTGTTGTTATTGTTTGTTTTGCAGTACGTGGGAGTCAAACCTAGGGCTTTGTGCACACTTTGTAAGTGCTCTGCCACTGGGCTGCACGTCCACCCCCTTTTTTATTTTTTGAGTCAGAGTCTTGCTAAGTTATATAGGCTGCCTCTGGCCTCAAACTCAAAATCTTCCTGCCTCACCCTCCCGAGGTGCTGGGATTATGGGTGTGCACCACTGCGCCTGGCTTTTATCATGTAGTTTTATTCTTCATGATAAATTGGTAGAATAGCATGCACTTCTAAGAATCCATGTATTTGTTAATAGGTGATTTTTATTAGTATACTGATTAAAATGTAACCTAGGATTCATAGAAAAATATAAAACTTAATTATCAGTACATATTATTGCCAGGAAAATACAGTGAACAGCCTAACTTAACTATACCAACCACCCAGCTCAAAAAAGTTCAACATTTTATAATCTTTGCCTCTGCTTTTTATAACAGGAAATAAAACAATATAGACGTAACTCATCCCCCAGGCTTCCTTTCACAAGTTTATTTCCACTTCTCCTGATCTCCACAGGTAGTCACTCTACTGCATTTGAATTTTATCATTCCCATGTATGTTTTTATATCATAATTACATGTTTATCAAAATACAAGGCAGTACACTATTTTGCATACTTTCAAACTTCACCTAAATATATATATATATATTCTTCTGCAAGTTATTTTATATAATCAAAATTATATTTGGGATATATCCACTCTGATTCATGTAGTTTTTTGCAGTTCATTTATTTTAAAACTGTATAATATTCTACTTTATGAATACATTATTTTTCTTTATTTTCTATTGAAAACCATTTAGATTATCTCCCACTTTTCATAATTATATACAATTCAGTAATTAATATATGGTATCTCTTATTATGCACATATGTAAGAATGTTTTTTAAAGCATATAAACTAAAGTTTGGTGCAGTAGCACAAGCCAGTAATCCCTGTGACTTGGGAGGCTGAGGCAGGAGGATCCCAAGTTCAAGGCTAGAGCGGTCTGTGCAATTTAATGAGACTCTGTCTCAAAAAAAGGGGCCGGGGAGGACTGAGGGTGTCGCTCAGTGGTAGAGCACTTATCTAGAATGTGCAATGTCCTGGGTTCAACCCCCCAGTACTGCCAGGGGACAAAACAAAAACAACAAAAACAAAGTAAAAAGGGGGAAGTTGCTTTCTGAACTAGTTGCAAGTTGTATCAACTTACATACTTAGCAGCAGTGACTTACCACTTGGCCACATCATTGCCAACATATGTCATTACAAAACAGTGCTTTAATAAACTTGGTGGTACAGATGTCTTTTTGACATTTCCTTTAGGTATATACCCCATAGTGGGATTGTTGGATCATATACCAGTAGTTCTAATTTTAATTTTGAGGAACCTCCATATTTTTTCCCATAATGACTAATTTACATTCCTACTAAAAGTATATAAGGGTTTCTTTTCTCCACATCCTCAACAGCACTTTTATCTTTTTGATAATAGGCATTCTATCTGGAGTGAGGTTATATCCATTATAGTTTTGATTGGCATTTTCCTGATGATTAGGGCTGCTCAGCATTTTTTCATATACCTGTTGCCATTTCCATATCTGCTTCTTTTGAGAAAAGTCTATTTAAGTCTCTCTAGTGTCAATTTGAAAATCATTGATTATTTGGCTTTTTTTCCCCTATTGTCTTGTTGGAGTTCCTTATATATTCTGGACACTAACCCCTTATCAGATGTATAATTTACAAATATTTTCCCCCATTTGTCTGTTTTTGCTTGTTTCCTGTGATTTTGATTTCTTATCCAAAGCATCCTTGTTCATTCCAATGTCCTGAAGCATTTCCCCTATCTTTCCTTCTGGTAGTTTCATGTCTCACATTTAAGTCAAATCCATTTTTAGTTTTTTTTTTTCTTTTTTTTCTTTTTTTCTTCAGTACTTAGGGATTGAACCCAGGGACTTCCACATACTTTGCAAGTGCTCTGCCATTGGGGCTGCACTTCCAGCCCATTATTTATTTTTTATCTAGAATCAGAGTCTTGCTAAGTTACACAGGTTGCCTCTGGCTTTGAACTCAACAATCCTCCTGTCTCTACCTCCCGAGTCACTGGAATTACAGGTGTGAGCTACTGTGCCTGGCTCTAGTTAATTAGAGAGATAAGGGTCTAATTTCATCCTTCTGCATATAGATAACCCAGTACTGTTTATTGAAAAGACAGTCTTTTCTCCCATTTGTATTCTTAGAACCTTTTTCAAAGCTTAGTAGGATATAGATGTGTGGGTTTACTTCTAGACTCTGTTCTTTTCTCATTGATCTACATGTTTATTTTAGTGGCAATACCATGCTGTTTTGATTACTATAGGTTGGTACTAATTGCTTTGACTATTTGGGTTTTTTTTTTGTGGTTCCATACAAATTTTAGAATTGTTTGTTCTAGCTCTGTAAAGAATATGATGCAGAGTGCATTGATTCTGTAGATTGCTTTGGATAATACAGACATTTTTAACAAAACTGATACTTCCAATCTATAACCATGGGATATTCAGATTTTTAATCTATTGGGAGTTTTTTATGAATGATGTAAGCTATGGAATGAAGTTTTTCTCCATATAGATAACGAGTTTTGACCAAGCATCATTCATTAGTTTGTTCTTTCCTTACTGATTAATGTTATCTCTGTCACATATCAGGAGTGTATATGTATATATTTTTTTCAGGGCTCTTTATTCTCTTCTGCTGTCTAATAGTCTACACTAGTACCAAAACTACATTATTATTTACTATATATCATAATATGTAATTAGGGTGAGTCCCCTCAATTTGTTCTTCTTCCAAATTGTTTTTTTTTTTTTTTGTCCCTCCACACTTTCATATGAATTTCAGGATCAGCTTGCTATGTACTGGATTTATAGCTTATCTTGGGACAACTAGCATTATTATAATATTAACTTTTTTGATCCATAAATATGGTATGGTATGTGTTTTCATTTATTCAAATATTCCTTATGAATCAATTTTCTTAACAAAGGTCATACATATCTTTAGTTAGGTTTCTTACTATCTAATAGTAAATGGAGCCTTTTGCCTTTAATGCTATATATTCAGTGGACTATAACTGAGCACAGTAATGCTATCAATTTTTATATGCTGATCTTTTCTCTAGCCACTACACTGAACTTGCCTGCTAGTTCTAATAACAGATAAACTTTTCTTAGATTTGCTACATAGATAATTATATTAACTACAAATGGGAAAATGTTATCTTGTCTATTCCTTTTCTGTCTTTTTTGCACTGCCTAGTGCATCTAATAAAATTGCTGAATAGAAACAGTGACAGTATTCTTTCTTAGTTTCTGAATTCTCCTAGTAAGTATTCATCTCTTTAAAAATTTTTTTTCATGAGCCAGGCACAGTGGCGCACACCTGTAATCCCAGCGACTTGGGAGGTGGAGGCAGGAGGATCGCAGGTTCGAGACCAGAGGCAGTCTGCATAATTTAGCAAGCCTTTGTCTCAAAAAGTAAAAAAAAAATGGACTGAGGGTGCAGCTCAGTGGTCCAGCACTTACAGAGCATGAAAGTGCGAGACTCTGGGTTCAACCCCCCATACTAAATAAATAAATAAATAATTTTTTTTCACAAGTTCAGCATTGTTAAAAGATAGAGTGTATTTTTGATTGAGAACACTGTAAGAGCTAAAAACTTCAGAACAACTATCAATGCTAACTTATTAGGACCAACTCATATTTTAACATTTGAAATATACAAGGTTATCAGATTTTCTATCCTATGAATCATCTAGGACTTGGGCCTAATTTTCCTAGTCACGCCATTCCTCCTATTCTAAATAATAATATTAGTTACCACATACTGACTAGAGTTTACTGTGTAAAGGTGGTCAGCTGAATGTTGGTTATTGTTAGCTGACAGCTTGTCGTAATTTTCACAAAAAGTATTGAGTTCTATTACTATCATCATCTTTGTTGTTATTGTTAGGTGCTGTCAAGTCAGGTCTGACTCACAGCAACCCTAAATACAAAATAACGAAACACTACCTGATTCTGTGCCAGGTACATGATCTTTTTTATGTTTAAGCCCATTGTTGCAACCACTGTCTCAAATCATCTAGTTCAGGGTCTTCCTTCTTTTTGTTGACCTGCCACTCCCCCAAACATGATGGCCTTCTGCAGGGATTGGTCCTTCCTGATGCCATGTACAAAATACATAAGATGCAGTCTAGCTATCCTTACTTCTAAGGACCACTATCGTTGTACTTCTTCTAGGATGGATCTGTTGGTTCTTTTGGCAGTCCATGGTATATTCAGTATTTGTCTCCAGTACCATGATTTAAAAGCATCAATTCTGCTGTCTCCCTTATTCAATGTCTGGCTTTCACAACCATATCATGTGGCTAAAAATACCATGACAAGAATCAGGCGCTCCTTCATCTTCAATGTGACGTCTATACTTTTCAGCACTTTAAAGAGGTCTTTTGCAACAGCTTTTCCCAGTGCAATGCATCTTTTGATTTCTTGACTGTTGCTTCCAACCTTACTTTACAAATACATGGAGGTTTAGAGACATGAAATAACTTACCCATACCACACAATTAATAAATAGCAGTGCTCAGAGTGGAGCACAAATAGTCTAACCCCAGATCGAAGTTCTTCACTGATCTATTAACTTGTCTTGGCTCTGCATGAAAGATTTTACAGTTGGACTTTGGGTGTCAGCTGTACTCTCTCTCCTCTGTGGGATCCGTTTTTCTATAATTTTTTTCTATGTTTGATAATGTAATAGAAACAAATGTTGATACTGACTGGATGAGGAAGAAGAATTAACAGATAAGTAGTCAGCAGTTAGTATCCATGACTTAAATTGGAAGAATTAAGATGCCCAATTTTTAAGGCAAATGTAGGCTTATATTTAGACTTGTTCAGTATATTATTGAGGTACTTACCTCTGCTAAGTCTTCAAAGCAGCTTCCCACTAATGGATGTGGACTGCCTTCATCTGTCATTTCTACAGTATCTTCTATATGGCCCAGTAATTTTACACTAAGTTCATGTATATCTACTATACGACTAAATATATTTTCTACATCCTGTTGGGAAGGGGGAAGGGAAATACATTAATTCAGTTAGGTTGTACAGTAATAGATGCATTGAGCTAATAAAGTCATTTCATAATCACAAAATTTCACAAAGCAAATACAATGAGAAATTTTAAAGACTTACAAATATAAATAAAATTCAAGAATTCCTTTTGCAGTGATATATAATTTGCAAATTCATTTCACTAGATCAGTGGTTCTCAAACTTTTACATTTTAGGACTCTTTCATACTCTTAAAACTGAAGACTCCAAAAAATCTTTTGCTTATATCTAGCAATATTTACTGTATTAGAAGTATACATGAAGAATTTTTTAAACATTCATTTAATTCATTAAAAATAATCTATTATGTGTTAAAATAATTTTTATGAAAATTAACTGTTTTTCTAAAACAACAAATAAGAAACATTTAGTATAAGAATGATGGGTTTTTAATTTTACATTTTTTTTTGCAAATCTCTAGCTCAATAGATAACAACAGGATTTATGAATCTATTTCTGCATTTGA
>VMDO01000750.1:0-246233 GCA_007922755.1 Pedetes capensis
ACCTGCACAGTGGTGAGGGGAGCCAATCAAAATTATGGTGGTTGAGGCTGGTCAAGCTGGCCGGGGGCCATCTTTGCTCACTCGATGGGAGGGGCTGCTTTGAGTGAGTGAGATGAGCCCTGGGGTCAGCTAGGGGTCAGCCCCTCAAGCTGTCATGAGGGACCCTAGCTGGGAAATATTATTTTAAAAATCCCCAACAATGAGGAAGACCTAGGTACTGCTTAAAGTAGATGCTAGTCTGATGTGGCCTGCAGCTGTAACCGTGTGGCATCAGATCTTGGAAGCTAAGCAGGGTCGGGCCTGGTTAGTACTTGGATGGGAGACCACCTGGGAACACCAGGTGCTGTAGGCTTGGGAGACTGGGCCCGGCAACCCACTCCCAAAAAATCAATCCACCATTGAAAACCCTATGAACAGCAGAGAAGTACTAACAACAGTGTTTCCCCTGTTGCATGTAGGGTCGCTGTGGGTCAGATACCGACTCCACAGCACCTAAGAAAAGCAGTCTGATGTGGGAGACCTAGTCCCTGCTCCGAGGGGAACTTCTGATCTGATAGGGGAGACGCCATCTTGGGGAGCTGCAGAATGTGGTAGAGCCATCCTGTCTCCCATGTCCTAAGGGTTTCAGGTTACCTGGGTGTGATTTGATGGATGACCTCTGGGAACACAGCATCTGTTTTCTAACACAAAAAGGCAACTGGATCCTGGCAGAACTCTTTGCCCTGGGTAATCCTCACTACTCTTTCTAGCTCACACTTAGATTCATTCAAGGGTTTTTCATTCTTGACCAGCTTCACATTTCCTCTCCTGAATCCCCTTTCCATAAATATTTATTATGAAATTTCTATATATGTAGAACATACACTCAGCAAGTAGATTCTGTAAGTGTCAACATTTTGCTATATCCCTTCACTGAATGCCTATGAATACATCTATCCTTCAATCTTATTTCTGATATGCTTGAAAGTAAGATGTAGACCATTGGTAGGCCTAACCCTAAACCAGGGGCTTCAAACCCACGAAATTGGTTTCAGATTCGGGTGCAGGTTCATTATGTTAAAATGTAGAGCTGGGATTCAGTTTGGGCTCAGGCTTAAAATTTAATCCGATATGTAGATGTTGTTGTCATTGTTAGGTGCCATTGAATCAGGTCTGACTCAGAATGACCCCCATAGGGTTTTCAATGGCTATTGTTTCCAGATTGCTTTGGGAGTGGACGGCCACATTCATCTCCCATTTTTGTGGTGCTGGAGATTGAACCCACGTTTTCAGAGAGTACAGCACGGCATTCTACCAACTGAGGTAAACCCCAACCCATATCTGGATTATCGTTTGTTGTTAGGTACTGTCGAGTCTGGTCCAACTCATAGAGACCCTATGGACAACAGAACAAAACACTCCCCGACACTGTGACGTGCCTGGCACTATGTCAGTGTTTCTGTGCTAGTCATAGGGTTTTCAATGGCAGATTGTTTTGGGAGTGGCCTGCCTGGTCCTTCTCCCCATGTGTCAATAGATGAATAAAACTTTTTTTCAATATTTTTTCAATTTTTATGTGTGTAAAATAGCTAATGATACAAACAAATAAACATTCCCCCAAAACAAAAACATTAAGAGATGTACCCAAATCTAGTTTTTCACTGGGTTCAAGTTCAGATTAAAAAAAAATTTTTTTTAATGCTTGAATTGGAATGGTTTCATGGTTCATGGTTGGGTTTGATTTGAAGCCTAGCTATCTACACATAGGATTTAAACTCAAGCTCAAACCAAACCTGAACCTTCTACATTTTAACATATTGAACGCACACCTGAACCTGAAACCGGGTTTTCACAGGTTTGAAGCCCTGCCCTAGACACTTCAGCAGGCATATCATTAAGTAGAGTTCTTATTTGTTTGTGGTTCTCTGTGTGTGTTGGGGGGCGGGGGAAGGGGAGTAAGCTTCCATCAGCAAAATGGCAAAATGCACCAATCAAACGTGTGTCCTTTGGGGAAATTTGAGAAATGCTTACAAACTGTGACACCACACTCTATGGTGGTACAGAACATTTCTATGATCTAGAAAGTCAGTTTCTGTCAGTTTCCAATCACTATTCTCATCTTGCAGTAACATCACAGTTCTCATTTTTTAAAAAGAACCCTCAAAACCCCTAAACCTTTCTAGAATTTCATACAAATGGAATCACAGGGTCTGCACTCATTATGTTTTTGAGTTTCATCCATTTTGTTGCACATCAGTTCTTTATTCCTTTTGTATTACTGAGTAGTTGTTACAATTTGCTCATCCTTTCTCCTATTCATGGACAATTTGTTCTGGGTTGTTTCCATTTGGGAGATATTAGGAATAAAGCAGCTATGAATATTTTTGTACAAGTCTTTTTGTGGGCATGTTTTCATTTCTGTTGAGCAAATACCTAGAAGTGGAATCACAGTGTAGGTATATGTTTAGTGCACATTTCTTATTGTAAGATGTCTGTCTAAATATTTTCTCATTTTCTTTATTGGGTTGTTTGTGTTTTTATTATTGTGTTGTAGGAGTTCCTTTATGTATTCTCAATACAAGTCCTTTAAGAGACATGTTCCACAAATATTTCCTCCTAGTCTGTGCCTTGCCACTCATTTTCTTAACTATGTTTTTGATGAATAGAAGTTTTAAGTTTTCATGAAATCTAAATTATCATTTTTTTCTTTTATAATTATTATTTTGTTGCTTCTGATCTAAAGAATTTTTGCTTATCTGCAGGTCATGAAGATATCCTGTTCTTTTAAAAGCTTTATAGATGTAGTTTGTGCATTTAGGTCTATGACTCATCTCAAATTAGATTTTATGCATTGTGTAAGATAGATGTCAAGGTTTATGTTTTTCCAGATGGATAGCCAGATGTTCTAGCCACACTTGTTGAAAAGATTTCACTTTATCTACAGGATTGCTTTGGTTCCTTATTGAAATCAAATGCCCATATAAATATAAGTCTATTTCCTGGATCTCTATTCTGTTCCACTGAATTATATGTCTGTCTGTCTTCTATTATCCTATCTTGTTAACAGTATGTTAGTGTTACATCAAGCCTTGGAGTCAAGTAGTGTAAATCCTCCAATTTTGTTTTTCTTTGTCAAGATTGCCTTGGGTGTTATAGATTCTTTGTATTTCCATGTAAATGTCAGAATAAGCCTGTCAATTTCTATAAACGAAGCCCGCTAGAGGTTGAGATTGTGGTTGTGTTGAGTCTCTAGATTTAAAAAGGAAGTCATTAATTGAGGAGAATTAACATTTAAAAATATTGAGCCTTCTAATACAGAAACATTCATTTTAGTAGTCCTCAGTTTATCTCAGTGGTTTCTTTCTTTTCTTTTTTTTTCTTTTTTGGTAGTTTTCAAGATATAGGTCTTGCACATCTTTTGTTAAATTTATTCCTAAATATTTTATGGTTTTTGGTCATATTATAAATGGAATTGTTAAAAATTTATCTGGGTGTAGTGACACATGTCTGTAATCCCAAGAGGTAGAGGCAGGAAGTTGGAGAGTTGGAGGCCAACCTGGGCTATGTAGTGAGACCTTATCTCAAAACAAACAAACAAACCAAACCCAACCAAACTGAAGCAATATTTTTTTTCCATTTTCAGTGGTTTGCTGCTAGCATATAGAAATACAATTGGTCTATGCATAGTGCCCTTTTATCCTGTGACTGCTAAATTGACTTACTAGTTCTTTTCTACATAAGCAATTGTATTATGTTCTATGCATAGGAACAGTTTTAGTTCTTGCTTTCTGACCATTGCACATTTTATTCCCTTTTCTTGCCTTATTACCATAACTAGCACTTCTAATAAAATGTTACATAGACATAGTGAGAGTGGAATCTGTATAATAGTTAATCATTTGAAATGATATTAGCTGTAGGTTCTTTGTAGATAATTTTATCAGATTGAAGGAATTCCTAATTTCCTGGTTTTTTATAAAGTGATAAATAGGTACAAAATTTCATAAAAATAATCACATGGTTTTTCTTCTTCACTCTGTTAATGGTATTAACAGATTGTATTAATGAGTTTCTGAGCATTCAAGCAGTCTTGCATTCCTGGGATAAGCCCAGATGGTCATATTGTATTATACTTTTTATATGTTGCTAGATTTGACTTGCTAATAATTTGCTGGGGGCTGGGGTTTAGCTCAGTTGGTAGATTGCTGCTCTGTGCTCTCTGAGGCCCTCAGTTAAATCCTCAGCACCACAAAATCAGGAGAAGGATCTGGCAACCCACTCCTAAAATAATCCCCAAACAATCAGCCATTGAAAACCCTATGAATAGCAGAGAAGTACTGAAAATAGTCCTGGGCATAGCACAGTGTTGGGTAGTGTTTCATTCCATTGTATATAAGGTCCCTGTAAATTGGACCTGACTTCACAGGACCTAACAAAAACAATGACAACAACAATGATTTGCTAGGAATTTTTTAAAAAACCATATTCCAAAGGAATATTGGTACTATCTCTCTCTGTCTCTCTTTCTTTTTTTCTTTTCTTTTCTTCTTTCCTTTTCCTTTCTTTTCTCTTTCTTTCTTTCTTTCTTTCCTTCTTTCCTTCTTTCTTTTAAATATCTTTGTCAGGTTAATCAGAGTTAATCTGATAAAAGGGTTATACAAAATCATAAAACAAGTTAGGAAAGTTCATCTTCCTTGATTTGTGTAAGACTAATACTATTTCTTTCCTAGATGTTTCATGAATTCATCATGAAACCATCCATTTATGGAGTTTGGTTTGTGGACAGGTATTTCGTAACAAATTCACCTTATTCCATAAATATAGATGGTCTATTTATCATTTATTAGTTTTAGTCATTTGTATTTTGAAAGGCATATGTACAGTTTGTCTAAGCTATTCATAATAGTTCTCCTTTTATTCTTCTAATGCCTGTGGGAACAGTAATGATAGTTCCATTTTCATTTCTGATAACAAAACATTGTGCTTTCTTTTTTCCTTCATCAAGCCAGCTTGGCTGATCTCTCCCCACCTTTATTTTATTTATTTATTTATTTTTTAAACTATTACCCTTGCCGTTCGCTTTTCTAGAAGGGAACTATGTAGATCTGCCAGGCCTTTCAATTGCCCACTCACTTTAAAATGTCTACTCTTCTCTTTTTTCCTTTCTCTTACCATAAGGAAAGAATTATCCTTGATCCTTCACAGTTAAACTTTCTATATGGATTTCCAACTCTAGACTCTCATTCTAAACTCCCATCTCCTTCCCCTTTAGAGTCCCAGCATTCCAAGTACAACACTTTTGATCCTTCCCTCTTCTATGTTGTGGCCCACGCCATCCATATCATGATCCTTCTAGGCATCTCCAGCTTAGCTCTGGCTCTGGTAGCCCTAAGTAGCCATGTGACTTACACATGTAGAAAATGCCATTGTTTTCTCTCATTGGTATTTTTCCTGTGATTTCCTCTCCACATGGAATATATTTATTCCCACATTCTTCCTGGACAACATCTACTCTGTTCATGAAGCACTTCATGAAGCCTGATGAAGTCAACCACTCTCTTGCTCTGCAGTGTACTTGGACATATACTGTGGATAGAAGCCTCTGTTATATTTCACTATATGCATTTTAAAAAGTCTTTCCTTCCCTGCCTGATTCCACAAAGACCCTGAGTGCAGGAACCATGTCTGTTCAAATTTACATCCTTGGTATGCACACACTGTAGGTGCTCAGGATGTTTGTTGTCTGGATATACAGCATTTGCCCTTTAGGAAAATCAAGGTTTCTGTGTGGAGCCAGTCAGCCTTCCCCCATTGTTCCCCGTTCTACTTTTCTCTCAGTCCCCATCCCTTCCCTAAATGTATGGAGCCATTGGTGATTTCTTGCTCTTCTCTGTAGTGACCAGCTTCTCTGCTGGACATTCCTCCAGGCTACCTCCTTTTCTTTTTCTCCCCTCAGTCTCTGTTGCCTCAGTCATGAACCACTATCTCTAAACTGATCTCTTGGTCTTTCCCTTGTCTCACTCCAAACCATCCTTCCTACCATTCAATGATGAATTTTCCTGAAGTGTATCAGGAAAAAGCTTCCTTTGGCTTTTCACTGCTCACAGGATAAGCAATAGCTTCCATTTATTGAGTATCTACTATATGCCAGGTTCTTCATAAATATTCCTTTATAGTTAATTACTCTTTTAAGGGACATGCATTAGTCTTCTTGAAAGAATAAAGAAACTGGGGTTTAGAAATATTAAGTAACTCGCTCAAGATCACTCACATACCAGACAGAAATGGAACCCAGACCCTGGTATTTTGTAGGAAGCTCTCCACCTTGTTTCCCAACTGTCTTCTCATCCCATCTTCAGGCCTGAGTAGAACCTCCACATCCACAATAAGCATGTGTGAAGATCTGCTGGCAGGGAGAATGCAGAGGGCTTATCTGAGATAGAGACCCTGGGGCTCACCATCATTTACCATCACTGTCTTCCCAAAAGGCCAACTGCACAACTACCTGTGTCTCTTCCCTCACTGTCTTCCTCCCTAGGATCCTACCAAACTTCCCTCCCATGTTTGGACACCCACCAAACTTATGCCCCTCCTTCAAGCCTCCCACAACTCTCCCATCTTCTGAGAATCCTGTCTGGTTGTACCATCAGGGATATGGTGACTCTTCTTTGATGCTCTATAGAACTTGCTGCTGTTTGCATTTCTCCCTGAAGTTGCTGGTGGCTTCAACTCAGTGCAAGTTCCCCCACTCAAGGATAACCCCTCTCACCATCCCTGCCAGCACAGGGATGCAAGCACAGCAGATCCTCACATAGGCTTACTGTGGGTGAGGGATTTCCAACCACCTCATCGCTGGTCCTTCACTCACTTGCTCTTTGAAGAAGTCTTAACAAGTACCAGGCATTGGCAAGAGGACCCAGAGATGAGGATGAGGATGATGACAATGGTGACGATGGTGTTGCTAGCTATCTTGGTCAGTGCTAGCTGCTATAACAAAGTACCACAGACTGGGTGACTTATTAACAACGGAAATTTATGTACCACAGTTGTGGAGGTGGGAAGTTGCAGATCAGGGTGCAGCATGGTCAGGTTGTAGAAAGGGTCCTCTTCTAGATTGTGGGCTGTTGACTTCTTATTATATCCCCTCAGGTGAAAAGAGAGAGGGAGCGCTCTCCTGATCTCTTTGTTAGGGTGGTAATCTTATTCACAGGCTGGGGTTTAGCTCAGTTGGTAGAGTGCTGCTCTGCCATCTCTGAGGGCCCGGGGTTAATCCTCAGCACCACAAAAATGGAAGAAGGATGTAGCAATTCATTCATGAAGCAATCCCAAAAGAATCAGTCATTGAAAACCGTATGAGGTTCACTATGAGTTGGACTCGGTGGGCATCTAACAATCTTATTCATGAAGCCTTTGTCCTCATGATGGCATCTACAACCTTATTCATGAAGCCTCTGTCCTCACAACATGAAGGCCTCACCTCCTAATATCATCATGTTGAGGGTAAAGATTTCAACAAATAAATTGGGAGGGGAACACAAGCATTTGGTTTATCGAAATAGCACATTGCTAGTGGTGTTAAGTTGTATTCTTTGCATTATTGTTAGGTGCCATCGAGTTGGATCAGACTCATACCGACCCTAAGTACAGCAGAACGAAACACTACCCAACACTGTGCTGTGCCTATGATCTTTTTAAGTTTTAGCCCATTGTTGCAGATACTTTGTTTCATCTCATTCTGAGTTGTGCTGCATCAGCAAAAGGAACTCTCAGAGGCTTTACTTCCCAACCGGTCAGTAAGGTTGACTCTACTTCAAGGGGAGGAAGGACCTGGCAGCCCACTCCTGAAACAATCAGCCATTGGAAATCCTATGAATAGGAGAGAAGCATTAATATAATGCTGGGCATGGCACTTTGAGGAGGCAAATCTTCTCCAGTTGTTCCTTCAATGCCTTCCAGCCCCAAGTGGCTCATTTTCGGGCATTATGTTTGACAGTTCTTCTCCGCTATTCATAGGGTTTTCAATGGCTAATTATTTTGGGGGTGGACTGCTGGGTGTTTTGCCCTAATATGTCTCAGTCTGGAAGCTTAGCTGAAACCTGTCCACTGCGGGTGGCCCTTCTGGTATCTGAAATACAGGTGCCATTGCTTTCAGCATCACAGCAACACACAAGCCCCGACAGCATGACAAGCTGACAGACGGGTGGGGGACTCTTTACATGGATTGTAGAATTTGATCCTCAAGCTAATTTTATAAGGTAAGCTCTATTTCTAGCCTCATTTTACAGAAGAAGAAATGGAGGCAGGGAGAGATATTTTTAAAGTGCCAAAGTCACATAGTAAATGGCAGATCAGGATCCAGGTATTCTGTCTTGAGTCCAATCTAAATTCAGTTTGAAGCCCCCATTCCTGTGCAGGCTTACTAATTACAGAATAATAATAACTATCTCTTATTGAGTGCTTAATACATATAAGATTCTGTGCTAAGCACTTTAGATACATTGTTTCATTTTAATCCTTTCCAAAAAAATCTGTATAAAGCCAGTATTATGATTGACATTTCACAGGTGAGGAAATAGAGGCTCAGAGAAAGTGAATTTCTTTAAGATCATTAGCAAGTAAGATGCAGAGCTGGGACCTGAGTCCAGGCCTAACTCCAAAGTGTGTATTCATTTCCACTGCATTCTGCTGCCTCTCCTATTACAAGGAGCCAGTTTTGGAAGTCACCAGACTCAATTTCCTCCTTGATGGGGAAAGCCCTTTTGCCATCCCTGACAGAGGATCCTCCCATCCCGGTTTGAATCCTTCTCGGGTTGAGGAGCTCACTGTCTCCTGAGGCAGCCCAGCTGTGTTTGCATGACGCTAGAGAACAATTTTGTTCCAATGAACTCAAGAAATGAATCCCTCCAAGGATTCCAGCTTTCCCTTTGTTGAGGGAGGCAGGGTTGAATCAAACCCTCTGGTCAGCAAGTGGGCTGGCTTGTGCAAGGTTGTGGGGGTGGGTGAGGAGCTGAGGCAGTTGCAGGCGTCTCTGGGAAGAGATGCACAAATGTTCCGGCCCTTTCATCTTAAGTGGTTTCTGATCCGTCTGGCTGAGCGATTGCCTGGAGCCACCCCTGTTTAACATTCTTGTGGATTCCAGGCTGGGCTATTGCAGAAGTAAATCACCCTGCTTGGTTCCCCCCACCCCCATCTCCCAATCCCCAGTCCCCCAGGACAAAGATTCTCTTGGTCTCCATGGCAACAGAGCCATCTGTTTCACATGGCATCCTAGGCCAGGAGAAGTTCATTCTGTCCCAACTCGGCTAAGTTATGGGTAGTGTAGCAAGGAGAAGGAAGGAGACGGGAGAGGAGCGTGGGGTTCCTTCTGATCCCATTGTTCTGAACAAGGCAGCTGATCAGAGTTGGAAGCGCCCTCAGAGATCACGGACCCAAGACTCTTTCTCATTTTTATGCATAGGAAACTGGGTTCCAAGAGGAAAAATGGTAGTCACACAATGCCTGAGCATCAGAGCTAGGTCTAGCGGGCAGCTGATAAACATTCGCTGGATGAATCATAGAGTCATAAAGAACTACAGGCAGCCAACATTATGCAAAATTCCCATGTAGTTCAGGAAAGTGTCCAGAAATCATACTCCAAATTATGCTTGGATGCTTCTGGTGTCAGGGAGATCATTATCTCAACTGCTTCCATTTCCAGACACTTTGAGTACAGAAAGCTCTTCTGCAAGCTTCTGCACCTTTCCAGCCTGCCTCCCTGTAAACTTACCCATCAGCCCTGCCCATGGCTTTTGGAGCCACAAAGGTTCATTATGTTGTCCTGTTGGCTATTTCTGGGGGAGGAGAGTTTGAGAAGAGCTGGTTCCCCATCTTCCAGGGGTGAGGTGAAGAGCCCAGGTGCCCAGATGTCCTGGTCTTCATGTGAGTAGGGGGAAGGAGGGTGGTCTTTCAGCTCCTCTGGATGCTTCATACTCTCTTCCCACCAATCAGGATCTTAGGGGCTGGCTCAGCCTGCATCTTGCTCTGTGTCAGCTGTGGAGTCAGTCCCTAAGTTGCTCTTTCCACCTGTCCCCTGCTCCTATGCATGGATCTTGCCTCTGTAAGGCAAGAAAGCAGCACCACCACCCCCGCCCCAACTTCATGCCCAAGTATTGTGCTTGCCTGTGGAGGGCACCCCTTCCACCGGCCTGATGCCTCTCAGCAACTCCATCACTGTGAGAACAGCCTCCATGTGCCCAGATGGTGTGAAGGCTGTAGCGATGAGGAAGGCAGGAGCTGAGGTCCCCACTGGGAGAAGCTGCTTAAAATTTGGGGGAGGCTACTAAGCTTCCCCTAAACATTTCCGCTCTCATTCCTTCATGCCCTTTAGTACGTTGAATCTCCTTTAAGAAGCCCTAAGCAGGAAAGGGTTGGTGGAGGTGGGCACAGTATAGAGTACAGGGTCAGAGGAATAAGGAGTGTTCAGGAGGCAGAGTTAGGTCTGAGAAAGGGAAGTAGAGGGTGGTCTTTGGGAAATCTACTTTCTTCTTTTCCATCCATCTTAAACTCTATCCCTTACTTTTGTCCTTCCAGTCAGGACGAGAAGCCCAGAACAGTTTTGCTCTACTCTGTACATTGTCTTTCCTAGTCCTCCAAAGGAGTCAACTGCCCCTAGACTGACAGGGGCCTGTGATTTAGCCAATCAGTGTAGGCATGCAAATAAGAGAATCCTGGATAACCTTTTCTCTGACCATTCATCAGCAGAGTCATAACCTTGGCTCTCTGATTGGTCCATCAGAAGATAGCTTAGGAATTTAGGCTCAATTATCTGCCTTAATGGGCCAATGGGCAAAGGCAGGAACAAAAGAGCATATAATTAGAAGGAAATAGCAACATGCTTTCAGTATGCATAGGGATGCATCATATCAGAATTTTGCATTCTGCTTGACTTCAAATAACATAACAATTAGTTGACTTGTGTTGAATCAAGTGGAGGAGAATAGGAGAGGGTGTGAGAGGACAGATCAGGACAAGCATGGGATGGGTAAGGTAGCTACCATTCCTCCAAATAGCACGTCCCCACCTTGTCTCCTTTCTGATTGGTGTCAGACCTTTCTATGTTGCTCCCTCCCTCAGATGTGTTCCCGGATACCTTTCCAACATTTAGCGCTAAGGCCCCTGGGTGTGCCTGGATCAGGGTTCTGTGTGCACAGACCAGACATGAAGATGGATTGTTCCTTGCAATAAATATCGACTATTCATAAATCTGGTTGCTAGATTCGATCAAAGTCTCTGCCTGCATAGTCCAGGAGTGGGACGCTGCCAGCTAATTCTGTGTTGGGCTGGCTGATTCCAAGCAGAAGGTGTATAAATGTAAATGGCTCTCAGCTCCCTGCAACTTGGGGGCTGTGTAAGGGGTCCAGAGGAGGACAAATTCTCCTGGCCAAGGGGCACGTCTCTGAATGGTGGTGGATGAGCCACAGGTTGAAAGTTCCATGGGGCAGACTGCTTCCCCCTCTCTCTTTCCCTTTGCTCTCCCCAGCTCAAACCCCCATCCTCCCAGGCTTCAGCTGTCTCTACAGCAACCACACTCAGGCTGAACCTAGGGATTGCTGAACATCTGGATGAAAAGCAGAGTCAGCCAGCCCACCGCCCAGATGCTACTAAATACCTACAGAGAACACGGAAACCTCCTGGCAGTGATCTTTCCCTTTTCATCCAGGTGTTGGACACCAGCTAACTGGAATGGTGGGGGCCCTTAACTGCTCTGTCCTAGACCCCCTCTTACTGACTCGAGGTCCCTCAACCTCCTGTGAGGAACATCATAGAAAGGAGATGGGTCATTTTAGCTGCCACTTTCCCTGTGGGGCTTTGGGGAAGTGTCTCCTTGCTTGTGGCCAGCTGCATCACTGGAGCAATTCGGGTTTTGTTAGCGGCAGGAGACAGAGGGTGCCACCCCTTGTGCCACCCACTTCTCTCCCTTAGGCCCTTCAGCACCTGGACTCACTCCCTGCTCGGCCTCTCTCATCAGCTGCCCTTCACCTTCCTAACAAGGACGCATGCAGCGTCTATCCTGGGCCAGCCCGCCTCCCCGGCTGGCTCTCTTTGAGTCATCTTTCTCATGCCAGGCCCAGGCTCACCCTCCAAACTGCTCCCTTCTGCTGGAGATTCTCCAGGAAACCAGCCCTGCCAAGCCCAACCCTGGTAGGGTCTGGAATTCCTTATGTGTCCTGACAGAGGAGAGGCAGGGCTAGGAGGGCTCAGGAGATCAGCATGCCAAGCCAGGGGTGGTGAGGCCCACAGCAGACGCAGGAGCTGAGAGATGGCCCCTAGGGCTGCCAGCCATCTACACTCCCATCCCAGCTTTGCTGCCATATCTGTGGCCTTGGGCAGGCTCCCGAGCCTTGGTGTCCTGTGTTTGGGAGGGGCAGAAATAGTGTCAGCTTCATAGGATTGCAAGGGATGAAGCGAGTTAATTCAGGCAAGAACTTGGCGGGCATTTCCCCCATACAGCCCATTCTCAGATTTTCTAACACCATCCCAGGGTTCTGCCATGGAATAGAAATCCAGTACTAACTACCCAGAGCTAGCCTCAGACGGCCCAGGTTCAAGGGCTCAGTCAACAAGTCTGCCTTCACTTCAGATGCCACTCACAAGTGCTGGGTCTTCTGTCGGACTCAGCTACAAAGTTGGGGGTTCCCACCATCCCCTGGCAAGTTTTTATAACATGCCACACTGACTCACAGAACCCAGGAAAACGCTATACTTAGGATTACAATTAAAAGGGGTACCAATGCACAGGCAGGTGCAGAGGTGTGTAAGGTTCAGTCCTGAGCACAGGAGCCCCTGACCTCATGGTGGAAGGGTGCACTACCCTCCTGCCATGTAGAAGTTTGGCAATGTAGATGTTCCTTGAGGCCCACCCACCATTTCCAGGGGTTTTTATAGGGGCTTCATTGCATAGGCATGATGTGACCTTTAGTGATTAACACACTCTGCCCTAATCTCTTCCCAGAGGTTGGGAAGTAGGGCTGGAAGTTCCAGAAACTTCTAATCACCTGGGTGGCTGCTCCAGCTCCCAGCCCCTGTCCTGAAGTTGTTTGGGGGACCAGCAATAGTCCCCTCTCTAGTCTAGACTTAGACATGTTTGAGAGGGGCTCATTCTACATAACCAAAGACATTCCTGTTGCTCAGGAGCCTGAGAGGGTTTTAGGAGCCCTACATCAGGAACCCTGGACAAGGACCAGATAAAGCTCTGTTGTACTGCAGAGCTAAAGCGGTACCTGGGACAGAGTCCGCCCTCCCATGTCAGTGGATGTTTCTACCTCACATGGGATCCTTGACATCTCATTCTGCCAGGGATGTAGAACTCTGTGTGTGCACGTGACTGGCTGGCATGTGGAGGGCACACAGGTCAGGCAGAAGAGAGTCCATGGCATGCCCTCTCTGATGTCCACCATGAACTCAGACACAGGGCCGGCTGGCTCCACTCTTTGGAGAGGTGAGAAGCAGTAACTGGGAGATGGGGCTGGGGCTTCTGACTGGGCATTGCAGAGTTTCTACTGGGGTGCGAGGGTATTCCAGGAGGGATCCTGGCAGGGGCCAAGGCCTGGAGGTGGAGAATGCAGGGTCTAGAGAAGAGGGGACAAGAAGGGAACTGAGCTGAGAGAAGGAGGTTGGTGCCTCATTGTGGAGGACCTTGAATGCCAGGTTAGGGCTGAAGCCTAACCCCAGAGGTTGTGGGAGCTACTGAAGGTCCTGTGATGGTGGGGTTGCAAAGGGGTGAGGCACGCAGAGGTCTGGGAGCTCCTGGGTCTGAACACCACATGCGGGATGGACAATGACCCACCCCTGCCAGAAGGGAAAGGACAGATCCCAGAAAGTCAGGAACAGTACCAGGAAGAAGAGGGACCACCCCTGGCCTCCCCCACCCCCCACCTCCTGAGCATTCAGTGAGGCTGGGCACATCACATTTCTCCAGGGCACCTCAGTTTCCCTCAGGGCCAGGGGAGTCGCTGCCTCCCGTGGGAAGCAGCTTGTGGAGTTTGGAATGAAACTCACCCATGTCCACGGCATATTGGTGTTGGAGACACTCTGAGAGATCATCCAGTGTAACTGTTCACTTCCTGGAGGTCAGAAGGAGGTCTAAAGAGGGAAAGAGGTATTTCCCTCCATGCCTTGCCTTGCAGGGGAGGGAGCGTGGTCGGCCAGCCCTGTCCCCCGGGGGCCTCCCAAACACACAGGGCCCCTGGCACAGCCAAGCAAGTGCAGCTCAGGGCAAGTGGGTTCATCACAGGGTCACTGAGCACCGGCTACACCCTGGCTGTCCCCCGGCACCCAGCCAGACATACAGGGATCAGAGCCCAGTGACAAGATCCTTGCCTTTTAAGAATTGGTGCAGCTACAGGAGAAGGAGGGTGACAAACAGCTCCCAAACTACACACCACGTGATGGAGCAAAGGGGATCTCAGCCGCAGGGGGCGCCTGGTCAAGCAGCTCGGCGGGGTGCTGTGGACAGCCCTGGATTCCCTCTCACCTCCCTCTCTTTGCATTTTCTGTCTGTGGCTCTATGGGCTCTGAATACCTTGTTTTAATTTTTTCTTCTGTTGAACACACACCCCCCTCCCAGGGCCAGCCCCACCCCCTCCTGCCTGAACAGAAGCCCACACTTCTGCGATGGAGAGGACCCTGTGACTGTGATTGCCATAATAATGGAGGGCACTCCCTGGAAATGTCCTCCCTGGCCTGGCCTGGCATCTGGGCTCCCCCTGCCCTTGCTGACACACTCATTCACAGTTGGGTGATTTTACAGGTGCCTGGCTATGACATCTTCTCGTAGCTTCCAAACACCTCTTCAGCCTGTGGCCCAGGTGGTGCTGGCTCCTGTCTGCGGAAAGATACAGACTTCACCCCATGACAAGGCATGTAGGTGCCAGGCACTGTCAGAAATTCGGAATAGAGCAGAGAATATGATGGACAAAATCTCTGCCCTCATGGAACTTATGTGCAGAGACAACTAAATGCACACGCACACCAGGGCCAGATCGTTGTTGTTGTTGTTAGGTGCCGTGGAGTTGGTATCCGACTCATAGCAACCCTCATAGGGTTTTCAATGGCTGACTGTTTCGGGATTGCCTTGGGAGTGCATTGCCAGGTCCTTCTCCCATTTTTGCAGTGCTGGGAATTGAACTCGGACCTCAGAGACTGCAGCGCAGTGCTCTACCAACTGAGCTAAATCCCAGCCCCAGGGCCAGATAGGTTGTGGTAAATGGCCAGACGTATGCCAGAGAAACAGCCAGGTAGCAGAGATTGGTAGTGGTGGGGCTGATGAGCAATTCCAGCTAGCTTTGTGGGGTCTACTTGGAAGAAAGAGGGCTGCTTTGTGGCTCTGGGGAAGTGTGGCTGAAGGAACTGCTGCAATCGCAAAGGCTCAGGGCTTGGTCTGTGCCTGCAAAGTCTGGGAAGCAGCAGTGCAGCTGCTGTGGCTGGGCACAAGTGAGCACAGAGGACAGAAACAGGGGGGAGGTCAGTGAGGTCTCAGGGTCTGGGTCTCACGGGGCGCTTACAGTCATTGCAAGGATGCTAGCTTTTCCTCTGGGTGAGCACTGGTCCCGGGTGAGTGTCTGCTCTGCTGGCGCAGCTGGCTGGGGCCGTGCTGGCTGGCCCTCATGGCAGACAGCCTTGTTTTCAGTGCATGTAATGGTCCCTCAGTCCTACTTAGTCCCTCTCCACCCGGTCGCATCCCAGCCAACAGAATTTTTAAAAATTGAATCTGAGGGCAGCGCTGTGGAGGGCTTGGGCTCTGGCATCAGGCACCTTCCAGTCCTAGCTCCACCATATTCCTGCTGTGTGATCTGAACAAGTCCCTGAGCTCCTCTGAGCCTCTATTTCCTCATCTGGACAGTGGGCAGAATGACAATGGCGCCTAATTCCCTGAGCAGTCGGGCAGGCTGCATGTGATGATGTACGCTAAGGGCACAGTGGGAAGCAAGGGCTCGGTGAATGGGGGTTTCTGTGATGGCAGCACGGAGTAATGGCTGGCCCTGGGGTCCCTGCTGCACCCCAAGGGTCAGGGAGACACTGGCCTCAGATCTCATGGGTCTGTGTTGGAACCCATTTGGCGTCGGTCTTCTCTAAGGTGATATTGCTCGGTCCAATCGCTTCCTGTTCTTCTCTTTATGTGCGTAGTTTTGATAAGTTATAAAAAATGACCGTGTGCAGCAGAGTGAGGAGACTCCAAACAAAGGGAGGCAGGAAATCTGGGTCCTTACCCCGAGTGGGCTCTGTGACCTTGGGCAGGTCACCTGTCCTTCCTGAGCAATCATTTCTGTCACAGCTCACGCTTGGCCCCAAGGATCAGAGGCCCCTGTGGCTGGGGAAAATCTATTCTGGAGATCAAAAAATAAATCAAAGCCAAATGCTGGTGCCAAAGTTGAAAGCTGCTCATCTGTGAAAAAGAGGTTTAAATTACCCTGTGTTTAAAAAAAAAGAAGAAGAGGAAAAAACTTTGTGGTGCTGAGAATGGAAAGTCCAAGTGAGACCTGCAAAGCAGGTGAGGGCTCAGGTTGTTATCTTCAGCAGCCGAGCCTTTGGACCCCATGATCTCAGAGCCTTGCAGGTGTAAGGAAGGGGTGCTGGAGTGGTTTGGAGGATGTGTGGGGCAGGGGAGGAGGTGGGCTCCAGAGCGGAAATGTGGGGAGAGCAAAGAGATGGGGGGAAGCTGACCAAATAGGTTGGTCTGAGGGTGGGGTTGTCTTGAGCTAAGGAGGAGCAGGAAGGGGGCGGAGACAAGTGTTCAGTCTAGAGAGGGAATCTACTTGGCGGGAGAAGAGCCTGGTAAGTCATTTGTCCACTGTGAGGTGGCATCACAGTCCTGAGTGGGGCTGTGGAATTTGTATTTGACTTTCTTCCATTCAATTAGTTGGAGCATTAATGCTGGCCATTGAGGTAGGGGTGAGGGGGCAGGCTAGGATGAAGAATGTCATGCAAGTACTCATTGGGCCTGGGCAGGGCCCGATGAGGGTGTGTGGAAGGGCCGGAACAGGCCAGGAGGGCATCGAATGTGGCCGTGGTGCTGGAGGTGGGGGAGGGGCCATCTAAAGGTGGTTTGGGGGCTGGGGGCTAACCAATCAGAGGACTGGCAAGAGCAGATCACTTGATCTGTACTGTGAAGGACAGAGATTTGTGGACAAGTGTTCCAGGTGGAGGGGACAGCAGAAGTGCAAGCTCAAAGGCTGGCAATTACAAATTTGCTTGAAGAACAGGAGGTGGCCCAGTGCCAGCCATTGCTTCTGGGCCCACTGCCAATTCTTAGAGACCCAGGGCCCTTAGCCAGAGCAGTCCTAGATGTAAGGGGGCTCCATCCCCAGAAGGCACAGCTGGATGGACCACAGATGACCCCCTGACCTGTGCTGAGCCCATCAGAGCCCTGCATCTGGGAATTTAGAGTTCAGATCTTGAGAATTACTCAGGTGGACCGTAGTGACCAGGTGAGCTGGCTGGAAGCACAGCAGGGGAGGGTGAGCTGGCAAGGCAAATCCACTGGCCAGCCCTGGGGTGGAGGCGGTAAGCGGAGAAAGGTGGTGCACGGCAAGGAGCAGGAGAAGGAGGTGGGGCATAGAAGAGGGGGTGCCAAGTGCAGAGGGCCGTTAATGACCCACTTGAGGCAATAGAAGCTCCTAGGGAACTTGCCTGGGCCACAGAACCAGCATGTGCCTGGACAGGAAGCCAGATCTGTGGCCTGCAAAGGCAGACTCTCCCTTTTGGTGCCTTTTGGAGCTGGAGTCCGGGAGCTGGGCCTCCTGGAGACACGCATTCACTTGCTTACCCAGTGAGCATGCATTAACACCTACGAAGTCCCAGGCATGCCCTTGTCATGGGTCATGGAAGGGTGACCATGATAGGCTTGGATACAGTCCTCCGGGACCTTGGAGCAGTATAGACTTGCCCAGACCTACCCCTGGGGGAGGCAGCACACTGAGTATGTGAGATGTGTCAGCATGTCCTGGACCTCAATCCTCATGGCAGTTCTGGGAAGAAGACTGCTGCCCATCCATGGCACATAAGGGGTACCATTGGGTCTCATGGTAGACCCCTACGCTGAGCCTCTGGTTGGCTGGAGGGTGAGGCCTGTGTGTTGGGGAGGTGGCAGGTGTTTAGAAACCAACCTGAAGAGTTTGCAGTCACACTGGGCCAAGCTTTGAGTGTCACTGGGCTGTGAGAACCTATGGAGATTTGTAGGCTGGAGCGGGTAATTGTGGTTGGCTCTCTGAGGTTTGAGCTGCCCAGGAAGCTCAAGTGCAGTGGAAAGGCAGAGATGCTGCCCTGAAATTGAGGCCACCTGTGTCCCAGTGGAAGAGATCCCTGAGGGCTGGGAGACAGCTCAGGGCCTTTCTGAGGGCTCCGTGCAGCATGGCTCTCAATCCCTGTGGATGAAGGAGGTGCCTTCCGTCAGATTCCCATGGCACCCCTTCCTCCAGTCTCGTCAGTTTTGGTTAACGCCTCTGCTCCCTGTACCCCACTCCCGCATACCCAGGGATCACCAGCCATCCTCACATTTGTCCCTGCCCAGCCCAGGACAACAAAACTCCCTCCAACTCTGAGCATGAGGGCCTGAAAAGAGCCAAAGATTTGGATCTGGACAGATCCAGGGTAAGATTCTGGCTTCCATTGATAGCCATGTAAACTTGAGCAAATCCTTCAGACTTCGTGAACTCAGAATCCTGGTCTGTAAACCATGGATGGGCAGCAGTCCTTCCTGCCATGAGGATTGAGGTCCCGGACACGCAGACACATCTCACATACTCAGTGTGCTGCCTCTCCCAGGGTAGGTCTGGGCAAGTCTGTACTGCTCCAAGGTCCCTGAGGACCATATCCAAGCCTATCATGGTCACCCTTCTATGACCCATGACAAGGGCATGCCTGGGACTTCGTAGTTGTTAATGCATGCTCACTGGATAAGCAAGTGAATGCATGTCCAAGGAAGCCCAGTCCCTGGACTCCAACACCAAAAGGGAGAGTCTGTCTGCCTTTGCAGGCCGCAGATCTCTCTTCTTGTCTTGCCACATGCTGGTTCTGTGGTCCAGGCAAGTTCCCTGGGAGCTTCTATTGCCTCAAGTGGGTCATTAATGTCTCTCACTTGCAGAGAGGGGAGAAGGACCTGGCAATCCACTCCCAAGGCAATCCCGAAACAATCAGCCGTTGAAAACCCTATGAGGGTTGCTATGTGTTGGATACCTATCTGAGGGCACCTAACAACAACAACTTGCAGAGAGAGAGAGTGATTGTGTTTTCCAGAAGCAGGGATTTAATGGGTCTGACTGTAGACACCCTGTTGCCCCTGCTCCTCTGGCCTCCAAGTCCTGGCCTAGGGCTCAGGCCATGGCAGCCTGGGAGGCTCCTGGTGGCTCCCTCCCCTGTGGGGTGAGAGACTAGACAGGCCTGAGCAGCCAGCCTGGCCCACTCTACAACGTCCGCCCCTTTTCTGCAAGAGAAAAGAACAAAAATAAACCTTGTTGTCATCAGGCAATTAAGTGGAAATCAAATAATCCCAAGGACAGAAAATCCAATTAATAAAGGAGCAATGAAATCTAACAGAACTGTGGGGGCTGCGTGTAAATGCTAAGCAAACAAGACTGGGCTGTGGTGTCAGAGACCGGGGAGGGGATGGGGGCCCAGGCCACAGCCTGAGGTGATGAGGAGGCCCCGCAGGCCCCAACTCCTGAGCGGAAGGGGGATCCCAATGGGCCGCCAGCTGGACGGAGGAGACACGCCTCTGCCCTGGAGGATTAGAGGATGACTTGTATTAAGCTGCTGCTCTGCTACGCTTTGCACTAGTTGTTTTCATTCAACAGGAATTGTCCAAGTTATTACTCTCAATTCGACCAGCTTGATTTGTGGCATAAAACTGAAGCCCTCCCATGGCCCACTACGCCATACTTAATGTCTCCATCACTGTCCAAGCCTTCACTTACGACCTGCTTCCTGCCACCACCCAGATCTCCCTTTTCCTCCCTAAACATTCCAGGCACACTCCTGCCTCACGGTCTTTGCAGTTACCGGGCATGCCTACCTGGAACATTCTTCCCCGGGGTTCACAAGCTTTGATCCGTTGCTTTATTTTGTTCTAATGTCACCTCTTCAGAGAAGCCTTTCTTGACCACTTTTCCTAAAATAGCAACTCGCCCTGCCCTTCCATCCTCCTGCCCTTCCTCTGCTTATTTCCCTCCATGACAATAGCCCTCCCAGCTGACATTTTCAGATTTTGCTTTGGTTTTTGGCATCTCCTTCCCACGAGGGTGTAATGTCCAGGAGTGGAAGAGTCCTCTGCTTCAGGCCTGCTCTTAGCATGTAGGCCCATCGTGGCTTTTCCAAGCCCAGTTGTTGGAAGAATACCACTGATCACAGGTTAAGTCACTTGTTGAAGTTCATTCCTGCACGACGTGGCAGAACAAGATATGAGCCCAGGCCTCCCCACCCCCAGCCCACTCATTTCACCCTAATTACACTGCTCCCCTGGATTCTGAAGCTCTGGCTGCAATGTACTAGGCTGAACAATGGCCTCTCAAAGATGTCCCCATCCTATCCCTGGGACCTGTGAGCATGCTCAGTTACACAGCAAAGGGGCAGCAAGGTTGCACATGGAGCTGAGTTTGCTAATCAGCCGACCTGAAGATATGACAAATAACCTCTATTCCCCAGGTGGGTTCAAAGTACTCAGAAAGGTCCTTAAATTTGGGAGAAGAAGGCAGAAGAGCCAGAGAGGATGAGGTGGCAGAAACAAGGTTGGAAGGATGCAGTGTGAGGCCTTGACCCTGCCTTGCTGGCTGCGAAGGTGGAGGAAGAGCTCAGGAGCCAAGGAATGTGAACCGCTCCTAGAAGCTGGAAGGGGCAAGGGCAGATTCTCCCCTGGGCCCCCAGAAGGGCTCAGACTCTGCTGCCACCTTGACTGTATCCTAGTCACACCGGTTTCAGGCTCCGACCTCCAGGACTGTAGGATTAATACATTGATGTGGGTTAAGCTACTGTGATTAGGATAATTTCATTACAGAGGCAATAGGATATTAATACCCATAAAGCTTAGAAGCTGCCTAACCTCAGAGTCGAAGTCCTGGCCCAGGACATCCTCAGGACAGATGGGTGGTTGACTTGGGGACAGCACCACTCCCAGGCTCTCAGTGTCTGGGCTCAGACTCGCCTTGTTTAGAGGAGGCAGCTGCGGAAGGCCTGGTCTGGAGGGCCAGGCAGGAGGAGGAGGGCCCAGCCTGCAGCCTTACAGTGGGCCGTGCTTCCCCTCCCAGGCTGGGGGGGCCAGGGCAGAGAGATTTCTCCAGAGCAGCATGAAGCCACGCCCCAACCCACAGTCCGGGTCATTGATGATGCTCTGTCTCTGCCTGCCTGATGGCACAGGGAAGCACACGTTCCCCTCCAGGGTAGCAGAGGCCTCGTGCCTCGAGCTGCAGTGGCTCTTTGGCTGGAGCCTGTGTCTGATCAGGGGCATGGGCACTGTCCAAGGGAGGCTGGGGAGGGACAGAGGCCAGCTATGGAGCAAGGTAGAGGGCAGCAAGGCCAAATCCCTGTGGCCTGGAGAAGGTCCCTTTCTAGGCGGGGACTTAGACCTCAGTCAAAGAAATTAAACCTTCCCAGTTTGCCCCTCAGGGTTACGAGGATCAAAGCTGAAACTGGACATGAAAGCCCTGGGTAGGAGGTAAGAGGCAGATCTCATGCTGATCCCTCTTAAAGGCAAGGTGGCCAGGGAGGGGCTCGCGCCCAGGACACACACACAGATAGACCGCAGCCCCAACTCTGACCTTTTCAAACTTGCTAGGGGCACTCAGGCAGTTGCCTCATGGCTCTTGGCTTCCATTGCTTAGTGCATAAAATAGGGGCAGTAACTCAGGCCCACAGTTCTTACCTGTAATCCAGGAAATCGATAATCCCTAAAACTCCAACTTTTTCAAAACTCATTTGGTAACAACATTTGACTTGAAGGGATGTGGAGCTGTAAATGCAGAGTTTACTTATTTTGTGCTGCGTGAATGGCTGCACGTTTCACTGTTCATGCATTTGATTATGGGGTGCAGTCCAGGAAGAGCTATGAAATAAACAGAACATGTACTGAATTATCTTCCAAAAATCGATTGCCAGGGTTTCCCAAAATGGATTTGGGCCTGTCATATCTAATCTATGGGCCTGAAAGGATAGGCATGGTTTTCTGGACACCATGAGCTCTCTATAAATGCTTGGATGATCCCTGGGAGGAGCTAGTAGTATTCCTGTTATACTCAAAGAAAAATGAAGGCTCAGAAAGGTTGAGTAGCTTTCTCAGGATCACCCAGCAGTCTAGCTGCATTCAAACAAGTCACAGTCTTACTCACTCTCAGGTCCCTAAATTAAAAAGTCCATTGCCAGAGTCAATGCAGGATGAACGCTACCTGGTGACTCATGCCCTGCCCATCCATGCCTCTGCCTTGGCTCTTGCTTGATGTAGGACTCAGGGAGAGACTGCCTGGAGGCCTGGTCTGCCTCTCCTTGTTGGGTTTCATGCAGCTGGATTGTGGGAGGCATACCTACAAGGTGCCTGGGTAGCCTGTGGCCATGTGTAGAGAGCTGTTAGATACCAGCACAGGGAAAGGCCTGTTGTCTATTACCCACCTGTCCCATGCCCTTCTTCCCAAGGCCTCTAGGTATCCACTTTCACTGGGAGTTGGGACGGAGTGCCACCCCTTCTTTGTTATCTGGCCTTGGGTGGGTGGGTTTGGCATAAGTTCAGAGCCAGAAAATTGTCAGAGTCAGGTAAGGCTGGCTTGGGGGTGGGTCACAGCCTCTCTGGAGCCCCTGGGGTCATGTGGGGCATGGCCCCTGTGTTGGTCCCAAAATACCTGTGAGAAATCAACTTAAAGCAGGTAAAGTTTCTTTTGGCTCATGGTTGCAGTCCATGGTTGCTTGGCTCTGTTGTTGTGGGGCCTGTGTGAGGGTGAGCATCATGGCAGGAGCATGTGGTGGAGCAAAGCTGCTCACCTCATGGAGGCCAGGAAGCAGAGAGAAGCAAGAAGGGGCTGAGGACAAGATATACCCTTCAAGGCCACGCCCCTGGTGGCCCACTTCCTCCAAGTAGGCCCCACCTCCTATTCCTAATAGCCCATTCACTTTGAACAGCATCATCATCAGATCAACCCATTGGTGAGTCTGGCTCCATCATGAATAATCACCTCTCAATAGCCCCACCAGCTGGGGACCAAGCCTTCAACCCATAGCCCTTGGGGCCATTTTATATGCAAACCATAACAGCTCATGAGGCTGGGGCTCCTGGCGTGGTGGCTGTGAGGAGCACAAATGAAAGGCTCAGGGCAGTGGGAAGTTCAGGAGCCAGAGCAGCTCATGAAAGGTCACCCCTGAAGACCAAGGGGCATCAGAGTCCCCTGTCTCTGAGAGCTTCCTGAGTGTGCCCAGCAGTGCTCTGGAGACCAGCCTCCACAGATTGGAGGGGATTGTGAATACATTGGGGGACAGAGTCAGGATTCAAGAGGGTCTTGGTTGATTGGAACCAAGTTCAGAGTTTGACAAAATGAGGCTTAAGAGGAACAGAGGGCAAGTCCAGCTTTGGGGATCCCAAGAGCTCAGGTTGGGGCCAGCAGGAGTGACAAAGATGTGGGGCTATGGCAAGTGGTGAGACAGAGGACACCAGACAGCAGGTATGTTTTGGACAGAGGGTACAGACACCCACATAGCCAACATTGCCCTGGGCTCTGCCAATGCAGCCAAAAAAGATTGCTCTTTTTTGGGCAAGTCAATTCCTAGTGTAAGACATAGAAGGCAAGGTGACCAAATGGAGTTTGACCAGGGAAGCCCAGAGGGGCCCTGAAATCCAGCCTGCATGGAAGAAGGGCCTGAGACCAATGTTGGACGCTGGGGCTTAACTGGGGGACTGGAAATGCCTTGTGTGGGAAGCTGCTTGGTCTGTCTGTAGGCAGCTGTAACGCAACAAATGTCACATCTAAAGCCTGGAGGGCTTGGAATAGCAGGAAGGACTCAGGCTAGAGACAAAGAAGAACTTCCTAAACCCTTAGGAATAGCAGCCAAAGTTTCATCCTCCCTCAGCTTTTGGGTGAAAAGAAGATCACCCTCCATGTGGGATGGGCTGGCCAGGCACAGCAATGGCTGAGCTGCCCATAGCGCATCCCTCCTGGCACCACCCAGCCAGAGAGAGGAACGGCATGGGGGAGGGGTGGAGCTCCAGGGGGCCTCAGCTGACTGTGGCCGGAGGGAAGGAGGCAGGCGGGGAGCTCGGGTGCTGGCTCGCCTTTTAATTACCGCCAGCCTGACTGCCCTTCCAGCCCCCTCTCTCTGTCAGGCAGAGGACTTTGTTAGCTGCCTGCATGTTTACCAAGCAAATGGGGTTTAAAAGCTTTCATAGACACAGAGAACCCATTTAGGAGGCTTGGCAGATAAAATTATTTATAGAGATTAATGGTTATGGTTCTCGTGCCTTCAGGAGCTCAGGAGCCATATGCCGCAGTGTGTTGATGGGGTGGTAGGTGGCCTCTGCCCACCCCTCCTTCCTCTTCCGCATCTGTCTCCCAGGCTCTTTGGGAATTTACTTTCTCTCTCTCCACCATCCACTTCCCTTCTTCCTCCCCTCCGCTGCTGCTGTCTTCTCACCGCACCTTCCTCGAAGTCCACTTTGGGGTCTGTAGGCTGATCTGTCTCTTTTTGTTGCTCTCTGCCTTTGCGACTCTCTGGATTTCTCTTTTTCTTCAATTCTGCTGTGATAGGTCTCTGTCTTTCTGTTTCCTTCTCCCCCGCCGCTGCCCCCAGTTCCTGGAAGTCGAATCCAAGGCTTCACACATGCTTTGCAAATGGGCTGCACTCCCAGCCTGTTTTTTATTTATTTACGTTTTTATTTTGAGCCAGGGTCTCATTGAGTTACACAGGCTGCCTCTGGCTTCAAACATGTCATCCTCCTGCCTCAGTCTCCCAGGTTGCTGGGATTACAGACATGCACCACTACACTCCACTCTGTCTCCCTCTTGCTCTGTCTCTCTGCTGCTTATTGGTCCTCATCTCTCACTCTCTGTTCCTCATTCCTGTTTTGTTTTCCTCTCCCCTCCTCTCTGGCTATATCCTGTGTATTTCATCCAGAAAACACAGTGGGAGGGTGGGCACTGCCTCCCCTGGGGGCCTTTCACCCTTGTCCCTATCCCAGTAAAGGCCATGCACGTGTTGGGTGTCCTGGGCCTGGCAGCCTCTCTGGCTGGGGACTCTCATGGCCCCGTGGGTGAGGCCTTGAGGAACACACATTCTGCTTCTGCAGCAAAGCAGGGGCCAGAGACCCAAAGCCTGCTGCCCAAGGCTGCCCAGTGGTGGAGCAGGTGAGCTGAGGAGTCAAGGCTGGGAGGCTGTGACCCCTCAGGCTTGCGGTTCTCAGGCTGAAAGCCATAGGCCGAAGGGAGGCCCAGGGGGCAAGAGGTTCTCAAGGGCGAAGGATTCCATGGAAGTTCATGGGGCCTGGGCGGAACTTGAAGGTCCTCTGAGATCAGGCCCACCCATCGCCCCTCCATCAGCAAGGTAACTGAGCAGCACTCCCCTGACCCTCGCCCTCTAGTCTCTGGCAGGCCCTCAGGGACACAAAGCTCCCTACCTGGGGTCCAGTTTTGGGATAGCTGTGCCCGAGGAGGTGAACAGGAGCCCAAATCCTGGAGCACCTGGACTGCTGGGGAGGATGAGCTCCAGCCCCGGTGGAGGCAGCCCTGATCACTAGCCCTGGGCCTGGCCTACCCGTGTCACCCCTGGAGCCTTGGATTCCTCTCTCCGAAAATGGGACTGGTGATAAGAAACCTTCATCTCAGGGTTTATGGCAATGTGACGTGGTGATCATGGGGTTGTTGCTATTATTAGGTACCATCAAATCGGGTCCGACTCATAGTGACCCTACGTACAACAGATGAAACGCTCCCCAACACTGTGCCTTGCCTGGCACTATTGACATTGCTTCTCTCCTATTCAGAGGGTTTTCTATGGCAGAATGTTTCAGGAGTGGGATGCCAAGTCCTCCCAAACTTGGGGTAAGGTGACTAAAACCCCCTGTGTTCTAATTCATGCTGCCCTACTTCTGGCTGCGTGGTCTTGTATAAGTTCCATGACCTCTCTGAACTGCAGTTTCTCTATAAAACGATGAGCAGAACAGTCCTTTATACCACAGGGCTATTGGGAGAATAACTTAATGAGGTCTTTTATGCACAGTACTTAGCTTGGACAAGTTACTTAACCTCTCTGTGCTTGAGTTTCCTCACCTGTAAAATGGGAATAATAATAGGGTTTCTCTGCAAGAGCGACTAAGGGGGTTAAATGAATAGCACAGGCAGAGCATGTGGACCCGTGCCCTCCAGAGTAAGCACCACAGGAGGGCTGCCTGTTCTTATTAGCACAGTGCCTGTCCTGTAATAGGATGTGGTCCGTGTAAGCCCCATTCCCGTGGACTCTGACTCCTCCCCTCCTCAGTGAGTCTTTCACCTTGGCCTTGCCTGGCTGTGTCTTGGTTACATGCAGGGATGCCTTTCTGCTCCTCATCTGTTCCTGAATTACCTGGAGAAAGGTGAGGGAACACCTGGACCCAACAGGGAAGAGGGCTGTGGTCTTCCAGGACAATCTCTCTCCACCCTCCTGACCATTCACCCCTCTATTGCGGAGTCAGCGCATCAATGAGCCTGCGAGGAGCTTCCCGGGTCAGCTGTCCCTAGAGGACTGCTTGCTCCTCCCTGCTGGCAGGTGCAGCTGAGAGAAGGGTTGGGGCTGGGCGAGGCATCCTGAGAGCAGAGGCTCAGGTGGAGGGGCCTCTGGCACCCACTCTCCCCTGGGGGCCTGGAGCGCCAAGCCACAGTCCGAGGAGCATTGTGCTGCCTCCATGTCCCCTTCTTCACCACTCCAAGGTGAACACAGCACACTGAGCACAGGACTCGTGGAATCTGAGGTGCCCAGGCTTTTGTGGCCAGCTTCATCCTTCTGCTCCACCTGCGCATGAAGCTGTCCTGTCCCTTTATCTTACAGAGAATCTAGCCGGGGGTGGGAAGGTTGCGAGTGGGGGTCCTTCAGTTCTTGTTTTCTGGCTTTGTATTTGGCCTTACATTTAGGGATGTATAAATCTCCTTATTATCTGGACCTCAATTTGCCAGTTTATAGGATGAAATTAACAGCGCTGACCTCACTTAGCCTTTTACAGGGTTGGGGGGGCAATTATTAATTACCACATGAATACTATCCAGCATTTATTCAGACTTACTATATGCTGGGCACTGTGCTAAGCCTTTTCACATGGTCCTGTCTAATGCTTACATGGCAGAAGGTAGGGGCTACTATGGTCCCCATGCATAGGAAATGGAGAGGGGAAGCCACTGCCACAAGCTCCCACAGTGTGTGATAGGTTGAGAGCCAGGATTCCACCTTCACTCTGTCTGACTCGCTGCCTAGGGCTCATTTCATTAAATCATAACTGGGCTGGGAAGCCCCAGGGGCCTTGGCGTGGACAAGGTGACCATCTCCTCTCTGGAGAAGGAGGTTCTCCTGCGAAGTCCTCCCAGGCAGGCAGCTCCACTGCAGCCCTGTGGGAGCCCTGTTCCCATGGTAGTTTCAAAGGGAGGGCTTTTCTGGGTCCTAAATTCCACCCTGAGGCCAGGGCCACTTGGGACATAAGTGATAGCAGGGTAAAGGCCGAAGGAAGGTGAAGGAGACCCGAAAGGACGCCCTCCTGATGGACATCTATTTTCCCAGAATGTGGCACATATTAGGCACCTGGTTGCAGCTACTTAGATGAATGGCTGCCGAGGGAGGCAGCAGAAGACCCTGAGCCCCCACTCTGGCCTCTGGAGTCCCTTCTGTGAGCCCCAGGGAGTGGCTGTGACCAGGAAGGGGAAGACCCTTTTCTGCTCAGAATGTGTGCAGGGCCCTTCAGGAGGGAGCACTGAAGTCTCTGCACTTCTGTTGACAAAAACTTAGTTGTATAAATGTTAGGAGGGAACAGTAGGAGACCCCGATCCCTTGGCCATGCATGGTGGCAAAGGAACAATTATCTAGGGGCAGCAGTGCTGGGCCCAGCCATACACAGGGGCGTGCACTCCTGTCATGGGGTGCCCTGCCTCTCTCCCCACCTTGGTTTCCAGGTGATGGCCAACATCTTGGGAGTGTTGGAGAAGTACAATCATGACTCCCATACAGAAAGAAGGTGAATGTGTGTCAGCGATTGTCCGTTACTCATTAGTTAGTGAGGAGCCCTGTGAGATTTTACAACTTGTTCAAAGAAGCATTTGAAGTCCTTCACACACGTCATCAAATACACTTTGCTGAAATGAGCTTGGAAATAGGTCTGTCAGCTTGCCACCGGTCAGTATCCACAGACCAACACTCACTGCCTGCCTCTGAGAACAAGCTGAATGTCTATGGACAAGAATGATTTGCATTATTATCAGCTGGGACAAGGATGATGCTGGCAAAGTCCTAGGGAAGGGAAGAGGGATCAGAGGGACCTAGCACTTTCATCTCTGCGCTAGGCTCACTCTATCCAGGGTGACAGCCCCTCACAGGCATATGCAAGGCACTGTGCTGCACCTGGGCACAGCTTGAAGTAGGTGATGGCCAATCTGAGACCTGTATTGCACCTGGGGTGAGCAGTAGGTGGCCTGAGTGCTGTACACAGAAGAGCAAAGTGCTTCCTGCCACCTCAACCTGGCCTGGGAGGTGTCTGTGTTTGGACAGAGTCCTGCAGGGGTGGTGGGGGCAGGAAATGGAAGGCAGGTCTAGGAAAGGAGGAAGGAGAGGAGGCCTGGTCGAGGCAGGAGGTTGGGAGCCTCCTAGGTGTGGCTCTAGTAGCAGTGGGGAAGAGGGAAGGGAGGGAAGGTTTGCAGGGAGAAAAGAAGAAGGAGGGAGGGAGGACAGAGAGCAAGAATCCCAGCCTGGGACTGGCCTGTGGCCTGGCTTAGGTGGGTAGAGCCCTTCTGGGCACCAGCCTTTCACTTGTAAAGAAGGGTGACAGGATAGCATCTGTCAGGCCCTGGTGAATGACTTCCCTGGGGGTCACCAAGCCTAAGAGCACGGTGTTCCCCAAACCCAGAGGGCACTCCCACTCGCTGCCTTGGCGCATGCTGTTCCCTAGCTCCGAATGCTTTCTCTCCCTGTGCATCTACCAAGGCCCAACATGGTCTAAAAGGCACCTGCCCTTTAGCATTCCCAGGCCTCCCTAGGTGTCACCAATGCCTCCTCACTACTCAGCGGTGGTTATGTGGCAATGTGGCAGGTGATGGACAAGGAACAGAAGTCAGGTGGACTGGGACTCACCTGGCTCTGCCCCCATTAGCCATGCTCCTGCCTGTCTTCATTTTCAGCATGGTAGTGGGACCCTCTTACCCGACGCCACACCATGGAGGTGTGGGAGATGGTATTCATAAGCCCCCAGCCCTGGGCCTGGAACCTGTTGGTGCTCAAGAGATGCTGGCTACTGTTGTACACCTGTAAGACAGCGGCTCCTCCTGGGGTCCCCGGGCTTGCTTCTTCCCACAGCCCCATGGCACAGGCTGTATCCTCAGAGGATTCCAATTAGAGGCAATGCTTTTGGAAAAAAAGACAGACGTGGAGGAACGGAAAAGGGAAGATAGGAGGGGGAGCTAGCTGGCTGGGCAAGGTGTGCAAGTTGGAGCTGCCAAATGCACCGCCAGTGCCAGCGATGATTAGCTCGGGAGGGAGGCCAGGGGCCCAGCTGGGCCTGGATGCTGGTAGCAGAGCTGGCATCTGGTTGGGAACTTATCTTTCAGGACAGGAGCTCTCTGGATTTCCTCCAGACATGGGAATCTCTCTGGACCCCACCAAGGATGGCGGGAGGCCGGGAGGGGATGGACTCTGGGCTTTCTCTAAGGAGAAGTAAAGAAAACTAGGCACCCATCTCCAGCAGCCCCTGCTATAGATGCTCTCTCCTGTGTCTCTGAGATAGGGACAGGGGACAGGGCAGGGTAGGGCCAGAGTGGGAGCAGTATTAGCGTCTGCTTAGAGCTGCTTCATATAAAGTGGGGCACAGAGAGGGGTAACAATTGGCTGAGGACACACAGCAAGCTGGTCCATGTGTAAAATGCATTCTCTTGCATGGTCTCATTTATAGTCACAGAGCTGTGGGGGCTTCAAGGGCAGAGCTTAGTATTTCCATTTTATGGGTGAGACATAGTCAAATGCTAGACTGGGTGGAAGAATGAGTCAGTGATAAGCTGTGGGTTCAAGGTTAGGGCTCCAGCTGCCTTCTCTGGAGGAAGAAGCACTGCCCTGGGTCCGGAGTGGAGACTTTGCTCCAAGAGGGCTCACCAGCAAGCTGCAGGACCCAGAGCTTGGTGGTGGGGTGGATAAGGAGCTTTGCTCTCAAGGCTCATGTGGGGTGGGTGTCTCTGCCGGCCACTGGCTGGGTGGGCAATTTCCCAGGCCCCCTAGGCTGCTCTGGAAGTGGAGTAGCCACAGGCTGCCAGGCTTGTTGGCAATGTGATGGCCACACTCTGAGAATGAGGAGAAGATGGGATGTAGGAAGCAGCACTGGGCAGTGCTTCAGCACGCTGGGCCTGCCCTGGCAGTGCCCACCTGGATTCCAACTGCTCTGGGTCTGTTCTGCCCCACACAGGGTTCCCTGTAGTAGCTCATTCCAAGTGTGGGTGCTGCCGAGAGCAGCCACCTGGTCCCTGCCTTTAGCCACATTGCAGAGGGGGAGCGTTCACACCCTGGGGCCCTGAACCTCAGCTGACTGTGCCCCCTCTCATTCTGTCTCCTAGTGGCCTGTCTGCAAACCACGAATGCAGAGGCTGGGCGGCCAGGGGAGGCGGGACAACAGCAGGTGCTGGGCCTCCCAAACAAAAGTGGGCGGGACAGAGGGTAGGTCTAAGGTTCACTCACTGTCTGTATGCACCTGTAGCCATTACTGATCCTCACAGTAGCCACGTGAGATATCTGTCATGGCTCCACTGTATGGACCAGGACACTGAGACCCAGATGCGGTGACTCAGCTGGACAAAATCAGGAGCTTTTAGGTGGCACAGCGGGGCTCAGGCAAAGGCTGAGCACATCACCTCTTCCTTCACCCCCTTAAAGCTCCCCCGGAAGCTGAGTGGGGTAGGTAGAGATGCGGAGGCAAAAATGCCCTCCCAGCATGATGCCCGGTGACGGAAGGGAAAAGAAGCGCCCTGAGATCTCAGGGGAACAGGCCGCCAATCCGGGTGCAAGACCCCAGGGGAGGCTTCTCAGGGGTGGGGCATCTACTGAATGAGAAGCGAGCCCCATAGGTGGAGGAAAGAGCCAGAACGGCATCTGCAGCAGGGCAGGGCAGGTAAAAGGCTGGATGCCCATCAGGAATGGGTCCTGTGGATGTGACTATTTGATTAATATCTATCCTTTCATTAATTTGTGAGCTCCATGAGGCCAGAGGTGATATCTACTTATTTATTCATTTTCCCCATTATAACTCTAAAACTTGGCACACTGCGGGCAAATATCAGGTTCTCAATAGGATTTGCCAATCCAATAGGTGGTGCCTGCATCGGCTGGGCCCTGTGGCACTTCCTCTGCCTCTCCCTTCCCTGACCTTCAGCCCTCCTTGGTCTATTTACTGTTGCCTTGTTGGTGAGGGATTTTCTAGGGCAGCTGGGAAGTACTGGGCCAGGCTTCTAGGCTGGAAGTGGGGGCTTTCCTGCCCCCCCGGCCAGCCCAAGGCCTGCCTACCATCTATGGGGCCCAGAGCAAGAGTGCAAAAGGGAGGCCCACATATCACATATCTAAATACCTGCAAGTCATTCATCCCACAAACAGACTAGTAAACAAAATATGTTTTATCATCTGCCCTTGGTAAGTATACGTCCATCAAAACAAAATTGAAAAGTTTGCATAAAGCTATAGTGGCAAATATCAAGGACAGCCAAATTGAATTCTTGCTCTTCATGTCCTGGTGTTTGGTTGGTAGTATACTGAAGTTTAGATGAGTAAAAAAAAAATAAAGGCTTGTGACAGAAGCCAGACCCTAATGCGTAGATTATGCATGATCCTGTTTAAGTGGAGTTCATGAATGGACAAAACCCATCTATCACAATAGAGATCAGAAGAGTGAGCCAGGCATGGTGGTACCCCAGCAACTCAGGAGGCAGAGGCAGGAGGATCTCAAGTTCAAGGCCAGAGGCAGCCTGCATAACTTAGCGAGACCCTGTTTCAAAATACAAAGCAAAAAGTGGGCTGATGGTATGGCTCAGGGGTAGAGCACTTGGAAGAAGTATTCTGGGTTCAACCCCTGAGTACTGCAACAAACAAACAAACAAACAAACAAACAAAAATCACAAGAGTAGTTATTCCTGGGAGGCAAATTTAATAGCAAAGGAGGGCTCTGTCTAGTAGTTCATGGTATGTGATTTATATCTCAAATGCAACAACCAAAACCTTAATGATGTCAGAATCATGAGAAATTTAGGACAGATCAGGGTTAAAAATCATACAAAAAGAGATGGGCATGCTGCTTAAATAATTGCATACTTACTCCATAAAATGTGTTTTTCTTGTCATTATGCCAGCAAAATCACTAATTTTGTTAAAATTAGAATTTTCATATAATTTATGTTGTATTGACAGTAATGTTCTAAAGTAGTCCAGTACCATGAAAATATATGAGTCACAAATGTGGCTAGTTGCTACATTAAAAAAACTAAAAGGAAATCAGGGAAATTAATTTTAATAACATATTTTACTCAATGCAACATATGCAAAATGGTTATTTCAACAGAGACTGTATATAAAAATTATTAATGAAATATTTTATGTTCTTTTTTATGCTAGGTCTCTAAAATTTGGTGTGTATTCTATACTTACAGCACATCTCAATACAAACTACCCATATTTCAAGGCTCAGCAGCTACTGTATTAGATCCCTCAGATAAAGGAATTAAAGGATAAAAATGCTGTTTTATTCGGTGACCAAAATTTGAACATATTTTCATTAAACATTTAAGTTCAGTCTACGGCCATACCAACTTGAATGCATCTGACCTCGTCTAAACATTTATGTTCAGTAATAGTTAAAAAATTGAAAAATTTGACTTATCTCATGTTTTCAAAAAAGAATTCAAAATGATCTATTAAAATTAAAAGGTATATTCATATTACAAGGAAGGACTGTGAAAAATTTAAATGCCAATCATTGAAATACAGCTGAAATTTTATATAAACTTTTTGAAAAGGTATTTAAATATTAACTATTTTATTAAGATGAAAATGTTCACAATTTTAGCATTAAATGTCCATTTTTTTGCTACTGTAATGATCATGTCCAATTTTTTTTTACATCTAGACCTACATATACTCTATAGGATTATATGCATCACTAATGTTGCAATGTGTTCCTCAGCTGCCATGTCAAGAGGAGCAAATGCTACAAATAAGAGTTCCATAACTTGTAGGTACTTCCAGAACCATTGGTTGGAACAGGAAGGCATCTAGAAAATGGATACTTGGCTTTCCTTGAAAAAGATACTTTGTTTTTCAAGAATCTATTTCATTTCTGTTATCAGCAAGCAAGGATTTGAAAAACCAATTAATTCATCTTCTTTCTTACCTCAGGGCTTCTGCTGATCAGACTCTGTCCACATTCTGAAGTAGAGCTGATGTCAGCAGCTCCCAGCAACCTTCATGCATTTGGTTGGACTCTGTTGTCTTTTATTTTGAGAACCTGAGAGCCAAAGACGTGCAGAAGCCTTTCCCTGGGGCCTGAGCAGGTTACTCATGAGAGCAGACGCTTAAGATCATGAGCTACACCGTGGCAATGCTGAGCCTAAGGATCCTGAGGGACAAGACATGCCCCTGTGTTCTTTAAGAGTGCGTGTGTGTGTGCGCGTGCGCGCGCACGTGTGTGTGTTACAGCAGAGAGCTGCCTGTTTTTATAAATAAAGTTGTATTGGCGCACAGCCACACCCATTTGTTCAGATGCTGGCAATGGCTGTTTTTGAGCTGCAGAGGCAGAGCAGTTTTAAAAGAGACCAAGTGACCTACAAGCTTGCCATGTTTGCTAGCTCGCCCATTAAGAGTTTGCCAACCCCGGGAAGGGCCCCTTTTTGCCTGGGTCTGACAAGTTCTCCTCCCTGGGGGCCCCTTGAGCTGAGACCACACGCACAATGAGGATTTGGTCCAGCAACTACTTCTGCTGCAGTTGCTGGAAAGGTCTGGGAAGGGGCTGGGAAGGTCTGCAGGTCTGCGAACTCAGTTCTGCGGCCTTCAGTTGTTTTCTGTAATGAGTTTGCTGTCCCTATGGCATTTGGGATAATATTCTCTCACCAATGAGGCCAAAGTGAGCAAGTGGTATGTGGCAGAACAAGACAATGGTTCTTTTCCCTTTGCCCTTTTTGCCATCTCCTCCTCATCCTTCATAAGGGCTGGGGGTGGGGGGCAGATTTTCCCACAATCCTCTCCTCTCCTCTTAAGGAGCTGAGCTAGCACTGAGCACTCTCTTTCCTCTTTCTTCTCATTCCCCATATCCTAGATGGTGGTAGTAATGACCCTTTGGTAGGAGAGCTGAGCCTCTTGGGTACCCTGAGTGATCCCAAGCCAGCTTGGAGGTGTGACCAATGTGGAGTAAGGAGCATAGTCTTGGGGGATGCTTGCCCTGTTGCAACAATGGTTATGGTGGCATTTGGTTTGTTTTCGCATCTGTCTCCTGTCCTAGATGCATTATTCTTGGTCAGCCCCTTGTGCTTGGCATATGGCGAATCCACAGTGCATGGTTGCTGTCAGCTGTCTTTGGCACAGGCTGTATGCCAGGCCCAGAGAGAGGTTACACAAATGAACCCAAGGGGTCCATGGCCTCAAGTAGCTCACAGCCCAGGGGAGAGACAGGGAGGCCAGCAGCAGACCTTCTCTCTTGGGTCAGGTGTCTCAAGGAAGTGCTCAGCCTGGGACTTACAAGCAGGGCTCCATAATGCAGCTTGAAGAGATCGGGAAGCTTCAGCAAAGAGGGGACAAACTGAGCTATCTGTTGGACAAAAGTATAAACAAAAGAGCCGGATTCTGGGGCTGTGAACTAGAAAGACGTGAGGAGGGATCACCTCTGGAATTTTCAATTGAATCCATGTCAAATGTCCCTAGGCTGAAAGTGGGACAAGAGAGGCTTGGGTGGAGCAAGCAGGGAGGAGCTTCAGAAGCCCGAGGCCAGGGCCAAAAGATGGACTTGGGGCTCCTGCCTGGTTCTTACCACCAGTCCCTGCCAAAAGCCAGAGCCACAGCCTGAGAAGGCTGCTGCGACTCCAGCGGGTGAGATGAGCTGTCCCTGCTTGAGGACAAATCTCTTTTAATTTTGTTCTCTGTAGCAGGGGCAGGGGAGGGCCAGCACAGGAGCAGAAGATTGGCTCAGTGACTAATGGCCCTGCCTGTTCCACTAACACCCCAGGTGAGGGATGAGGGGAGTAACGCCCCCTCCCCTTGCTGATTCTGGAACTGGCCGCCAGGGGACAGGGCAGGATTAGTCGCTCTCCACTTGGCCTTCCCTGGGATGTAGGTGGCGGAAAGATTCTTAGGAGCAATCCAACAAGGGCTTCGGAAAGCAGCCTTCAGGGAGCTTTAAAGGCGGTCCTCAGTGAGTCAGCCACCCCCACTGCACAGCATGGAAAATGGTGCCTAAATCAGGATTTTCAAAGAAAGATGACAAGTGCCTGGTGGGGTGGTTCCTGGTTTTCATCAGCTTTTTCAAAGGGCTCATTTTCCCACCCCAGCTAAGACCTCCTGACTCTTCCTTATTGCTTAACAGATGGGGCTTATCCAGTGTCACATGGGGTGGGTTGGGTGGGTCCTGGGGCCTGGGCTGGGCTGTGGTCCTCACTTCCCCATGGTCTCTGCAGCCTCTGCTAAAGAGGGGCATTGAAAGAAGGGAAACTGAATGCAGGGCTTCTGTTTGTCCCCTACATTTTCTTTCCCCTTGTGAACTGGGACAGAAGGGCTAGGGTATGAAAGATGGAGATCAAGCCAGGGTTCGGGCAAAGTGTGGTGTGTGGGGCCAGGTGGATGAGCTGTCCTTCCTGTTCCCCGGATGGCCTTTGAGCTATTAGGGTGTTTGATGAAGCCAACTGAGAGCACCCAAAGGGACCCCTTTCCTGGGTGGCACAAGCCTGATCTCTGCAACCCCCAAAGGAACACCTGGGGGAAGCGGGGGTCACCCCTTGACAGGAGACAGGATCAGTTACAGATCAGGAAGATGGTTCTGCAGCCAAAGGTGTCAGTGGGGAGAGCCAGGCAGGGAGGCCGGGTAGGAGGGTGTCATAGCTGTCCTGGAGAGCAAGTGGGTAGGAGGACCATGACAATGTGCGGAGGTGGGGCCTCCCCTGCCAGTGACCAAGGAGCCAGTGGCTTCATGCTTCAAGCTGGTGCTGGGAACTTTAAAATGTGGGAAGGGTGGCTTCTGAAGGTTTGCAATGAGGGCAGCCCTAGTCTCTGCGTTGGCTTCTTGTCACTCTGGGTAAGACACATCTCTGTATTGGCTTCAGTTTCCCCATCTGTTAAATAGGGAATCAGCATTGTGCAACCCTTCTTAGCACATGAGGCCTGAAGACAAGAGGGGGGTCATGAAATCACATCAATGCTTGCAGAGGACAAATGGAAGGATTGGTGACAAGGACTTGAGAAGGTTCTAATAGGAAGAAATGGTGGTGAGGAGGGTTGGCAGTGGTAGGGAGGGCCAGGAGAAGGAGGAGTTGGTAAATACAATTTGTAGGAGGCTATTGATCTGGACTAGGCTTCTGTACTGGCCCAACAGACCAAACCAATATGGAGCCACTCATGCTAAATGAAGCTAATGTACTTAGGAGTACACTCATGTGACAAATGACGGAGTTTTGCTCAATTACAGCAGCTGAGCTTTAGTCAATGGTGGGTGGCCGCCTGGTTCAAACAAGGCCAATGCCAAGCCAATTAAGCTCTGCCCCTTACTTCTGTCTCTATCTTCACTTCTGTTTTCTGCCCATAAATCCTGCCTGACCCCACGGTCACCCTGGAGTTCTTTGACTCTGTTCTCGTTCTGAGGGCTGTTCAATTCTAGAATTGTGAATAAAAGCAAGTAAGATCTTTAAGCTAAATGTGTTGAAACTGTGGCTTTTGACAAGTCACACCCTGCTCAAGGTGTCTACAGATGATTAGCCACTTCCGGTGGTTGGATTATATCGGGTAGAAACCGTACTTTGAATTTTGGTGTTTTTCCAGGCAAGGCATGTGCAGTTAGATACACTGTCATAGGTGCTGGGCAGTGGCAGCCAGCCTCAGCTCCCGGTCAACCACTCAGCCACAGGGGAAACAACAGACACTGCAGAGTATTGGGTTGTTAAGCTGTGATGTCTGGAAGATTAGGAGAATTAAATGCACTTCCAATTTGTGATATTTTCAACTGCTGATGGGCTTATGGAGACATAACCTGATGGTAAGTGGAGGAACATCTGTACTTGGTTACTTTCCTGGAAGCACAGTGGATTTGACAAGAGAATATTTGACAGAGCCTCCTGGGAGGTGCTAAATGAAAGGTGAACTCTGGCTTGGGAGGGAAGTGGGGATCTCTGTTTTTATGCATGTTGCAGCCCAGTCCTGACAGCACCGGAATGCAAATACATCCCTTCAGGTGATGTGGAGAGGAAGAAGGTTCAGTAAGGATATGGCTTGGGGGTGGGGCAGAGGTGGGAAAAGCTATTCACCTATCAGAAGCTGACTTCAGTAACAACTGGGATCCCTGAAAGGCAGGGCTGCAAGGGGTCGGAAGCTCCTTTGGGGGAAATAACTTATGTGCTGGCCTTGGACTCCAGGAGGGACACAGAGAGAAGAGCAGCCCAGGCAGAGGGGACAAAAGAGGCAAGGGGCCGTCTTCAGGGACCTCAGGCACTTTTCCTTTGGACCATCTCAGAGGTGAGAATGACTATGATATGCACCCAGAGTCCATCTGGCTTTCTAAGGCTTCGTTTCGAAGGTGCCAGCCACTGCCGCCGGCCGTGGACAGCCATAGAAATGAGTCCCGTGCTGCCTGCGCCTCTGCTGCGCTGGGCTGGCTTAGGGCTGCTCTCTGCAAGCCTTCTCCTGTTTGCCACTTCACTGCAGAGCAGATGGATGACACGGAGGCCTCATTTTTCTCCCACAGCAGCAGGAAAATGAATCTCGCCAAGTGTTGCCGACACCATCCTACCAGGTTCCACATCCATCGCGGACGGGGGCCGGTGACAGAGCACAGGCCCATCCCTCAGCTCATGCCGGAGCCCAGGGGACAGAGTGGCAAACATTTAGCATCTCTCCCTTCCTTGCTGCGGCGCTTCCTCCATCCACTCTGCCTTGGCGGCCTGGGAAAGAGACTCTTGGGGGCCAGGAGCAGGTGGTGCTGCCATGGGGGAGGGGCAAAGAGAAAGCACTGGACCCAGGCCTGCTCACCTCACCCAACCAGAAAGCACAAGGGAGGGCAGGCTCTCGCTGAGGGCCTGAAGGCCATGTCTGCTTGGAGCCAGGCAGTGGAGGAGGAAGTGGGGATAGTGGTCAGGAGCTCTGGATTTGAAGCCCAGCTCCTTTATCAATGAAACTCTAGCACTTAGGACAAGTCACTCCACTGCTCTGGGTCTTGGTTTCTTCCAGAGTTGGAATGGATCCCTTCTAGTGCCGGGGTTGGTGAGTCCAAACTAAGTCATGGCAGTAATGGTCACCACTTACTGTGCCACTTTGACAGTATGGAGAAGATCACTGGTCTCCACAACCACGTTGGAAAAAGGCCACCTCAGCCCCATGTTATGGATTGAGTAACTGAGCTGCAGATTCGAAGTGAGGTTTAAGATTTAAGTGGCAGATCCCAGATTCAAACCCAGCCTGGCTGTACTCCAGAGTCCTGTCATTTTGCTAGGTGACATCCAGCAGGAAGAAAAGTCTCAGCACTTGCAGGGGCCTGGACCTTAGGGAAACTTATAAAGGAGCAAATAATTGCAGTGAGGATGTTGGGAAGCTTGAGAGGCCCTTTGGGAAGGCTTTGTATTCCTGGCCTCTGTTAACCCCCAGGCGGCCTCATCTCTCATCCTTCCCCATCCTCCCTCCTCCAGCTGCAGCATGGCCACCTTCTGAAAGCCTACTAGAATAATCAGCTTGGCATACCCTCTGTTCAACAGCCTCTGTGGTGCACAGGAGAGCAGGATAAAGTCCCAACCCTCTGTCCCACCTTTCCCATCTCCCTGCTCCTGCAGGAGAGCCCTCGGCAGGCCCTCTCTTGCTGCTGAGTCTTTTCAGGTATCTGGGTTCCCTTGCCTCACAGCATGAGCTCTCATTTTTCCTGAAGAAAAATTTGAACTTTAACTTACTATTGTGCCTTTCTGATCTACTGGATCCTCAGGCCACTGGAGTTGTTCCTTCCTCCATTCCCACCCCCATAAGCTGTCTAGGTGAAAAGATTGAGCAGTTGTACCACTGTGGCATCCGATCCCGTCAGATATTGGAAGCTAAGCAGGGTCGGGCCTGGTTAGTACTTGGATGAAAGACTGCCTGGGAACACCAGGTGCTGTAGGCTTGGGAGACAGACTTGGCAACCCACTCCCTAAAACCAATCAGTCATTGAAAACCCTATAAATAGAAGAGAAGCACTGACAATAGTGTTTCACCTGTTGTACAGAGGGTCGCTATGAGTCAGACACCAGCTCAACGGCACCCAACAACAACTAGTGGGGCCTGATGATGTGTGCTTGTAACCCTAGCACTTGAGAGGCCTAGGCATCATGAGTTCAAGGGCAGCATTAGCTATGTAATGGAACCCTGTCTGAAAATAAACAAACAAATTAAATTAGTTAATTAATTTTTAAAAAGGTGAGCCACTCTTTCCAGGAGACAGAGGCACAGATGGGGGTGGGCCAGAGCCAGCAAAGGCAGGGTTCTCCTAATGCGGTCCTTGCACTCTGCTGCCACCATGCCTGTGTGGTGGCTGGGTCGTGGGTGGGCTAGGAGAGCAGAAGTCCTCACTGGCCAGTGAGACATCTGCAGGAGCCCCTTCCAGCCTGCATGGGCTCCCAGTGGAGGAGAAACGGAGTCAGCACACTGAGTGTGTTCCTTCCTAGCAGAAGGGCAGAGGGTGGAATCCCTCAAATAGAATCATCATCACGCTCCAGTTCATATCTGTTTTGCCTGGGAATGCTTTGTGGGCTAGTTGGGGCTAGAGATTTGATTTTGTTTGATTGATTTGGTTTGTTCCACTTCCTGCTGAGATAAGTAAGTGCCTTTGCTTACGGTGGAAGGAGCCCTTCAGGTGTGACCTGAGAGGGCTTCTTGCTGAGGATGAGGGTCCTACCACAGCCCACCTTGCATTCTCAATCTGTGTAGAGTCCAGTTAGGAATGGAACAAAATCCACAAAACCTGGTGCACAAATGTGCACGACCATGCTCCTTTTGTACTATTTTGGGAGGCTGCAGACTCCTCAGAATCCTTCCCCAAGCCTTCAATGAGAAGCCCTGCTGTCAGGCTTGAGTTTAGAGCCCATCTCCAGGCAGCCTCCCTTGGCCTTGCCTCCCTTCCCTGCGCTCTGACAGCATGGGAGCCCAGGCCTGTGAGCCCCCACTCCATATGCCCTGCCCTCCTCCCCAGAGTTGACCTCCACTGGGGTCCTGGGCCCTTGTTGGCAGAGTGCTGGTGGCCTTCCTCAGCCTGGGAGTACCCCTTTCCTACCTCACAGACCCAGGGCCACCCAGTGAAGCTGGGGTGCTGGGTGAGAGGTGGCACTGACCCCAGGAGCTTTCTGTGTTGGGTTCCCTATCCACCCCTGAGGGATGGCCCTGACGGTGCACACCAGTCCAAGATGCAGCTCATCCGGCTGGCCCCTCCCTCAACGTGAGCGTGAGAAGCAGGGCCTCTGCCCAGCTCCCCACCCCCACCAGCCAGCTCGGCGTGGGCTCCTTCTTAACAGGTGGGTGAAGTCCTTCCCTGTGTGCCAGGCTCTGAGCCAGATGTGGAGACACAGAAATAAAAGCAGCATTCCGTACCTTCATCCCAATGGGGGAGACATGTAGAACAACAGCTGAAAGGAAGGTCGGGCGGTGGCTGGCCCTGGAAAGGACCCTGAGGCCAACAGAAGGGACAGAGAGTGCCCAAGAGCTGCTATTTTCACAAAATCAACTTCATGGACCAATGGCCTTGTCCAGGTCTTGGAGGAGACAAGTAGAAGACAGCTTCCTAAACATGCCTCGGAGATTCGGGGGCCTGAGACACAGCCTGGACATCTATGGGCATGTGGTTGATATTCCAGGCCCAGGGGCCACAGCCACCAAGAGTCTCATCCCCAGGAGGGAGCATTTGTGGGTGAGGCAGTCCCTCACCCACAGGCTCCCACGCTGTCAGAGCGCAGAGAAGGGAGGCATGGCCAAGGGAGGCTGCCTGGAGATGGGATCTGAATTCAAGTGTGAGGCAGTCCCTGGCCGTGCCCTGCTGTGGAAGAAGAGCCCCCACCAACAGACCTGCCCCATCTCTTGGAGTTACCCAGCTCTCACCATCAGCTCCCCTCTTCTCTTGCCCTTGCTGCCCTGACTGCAGACACTTTTCCCCCTGGAAGGGGCCAGGCTGGTGGGTCTGGAATTCCCTGTCCCAATGCATGACTCCCTCAGGAGGACTAAGACACAGGCCTTAGAAGAGCAGGGGAGTAGAAGGATGGAGTGTGGACAGGTGGCAGCCGGCCAGCTTCCTGCATCGCCCCCAGTGTGTGAGCAGAGCCCAGAGAGAGGCCATCATGTGATAAGCTCCTTGCCTCAGGGCTGGGTCTTATCTGCCCCCTGCAGATAGACATCACCATCTGGCTGGGCTCTGGGGCCTTCAGTGCCCCTTGGAGCTGTGGATCAGGCTGAGGAGTTGGGGGGTGGCATGTGGCCTGGCCTGTCTGAGTGGAGGGCTGGCTCCCTGCACTGAGCAGCTGGGGGTCAGCTCTCTCTAAGCATTGCCATCCCCTGTAATGCCACTTGGACCAAGAAGACTGATCCACTGTCCCCCCTGCAGATACTCAGTTCAGGTCCCCCATTTAGAGTAATTCTGGGGAGTAGGGTCCACTAGGAAAGAGCAGATCCTGAAGAATGCTTCAAAGATCGACCTCCTGACACCACTTGGCTGCCTCATTCCCCTCTTCTGAACTGTCAAGCCAATGGTTCCAACTCCTCCTTTGCCAACTTAGTCAAACGCCAGTGCAGTCTCCCTGAGAGGTGATTCAGTTCAAGAAGAAGGAAGTCCTGCCTCTAAACACCAAGGAAAAAAGGAAAAAAAAAAAATGATGGTAACAGATGGAGAATGAGGCCAGATCACGTCGCCTCACTTCAGAAAATTTATCCGTCTTTGAAAAACAGTGAAATAATAGCTCGCTTTTGCTGAGGTGAGCTGTGGGCGAGACAGTTTCTGTTATCCACGTGCAATACCTCATTTCATCCTCACAAGAACTCCATGAGGTAGGTGGTGTTTTCTCCCAATTTCACGGACGGGGAACCGAAGCTCAGGGAGAAATCAATTCTGCTCCTTCCACCATGGCCAGACTGATTGAGCCAAGTCACCCAGGGGCCCCATCCTTCCAGCCGCCTCATGCAAGCGTCTCTACATCTGCAGGATCTCGTCCCTCTTCTCTTGTAAGTTTTATTGGTAGCCATGCAAAGACCATCCAGCAGGGAGGACCAGGGGTGGCCTGAGTGAGGGCTTCTGTCCCCAGGTTCCACCTCACCAGGCATCAGCCCCGAATAAATCATTTCATTAGAGTTAATAACATAGTCCCTTTAACTGCAAAGTGTTTCCAAATAGAGGGCCCTCTAGTCCGCTTTAATGAACAGATAAGAATCTTTGTAATTAACTCAGTGATGGCTTGCATGTAAATGGCATTGTTCCAGATGCTGGGACTCTAGTTCCTTTTGTAAGTATGGGGTGGGTATGCTCCTGGCCACTTCCCTCGGACAAACTTGCAGATACCCAGGGCCCCTGGAAGGTTGTTTATGCAGATAGGCAGAAGCCCCTCTCCCCAGATACCCTTGGGAGCACTAGAGCTTGGTGGGCTGCCTCGCTTGACCTAACCCCTCCCTTGGGTCCTCTGCTCCTTTAGTCACAGTGCCATCTGGCTCTGTTTGCCACCGCTGGGACCCATGTCTTCCTCAGCTCTGCCTTGATGATGTGGCTGCAGCAGCTGCCTCTTGTTTGTGGGGCTGTGGGGCTTGGCTGCTCGTGTGCATGCACGGAGGGTGTGCGCCTGCGTATTGGCAGTGTGAGGACTTCCTAGAGTTGTACTGCTAGCATGTTCTCTCCTCCCTTCCCTCTCTCCTCCTTGCCCAATCCCTGGGGGATGTAGTCCCTTCCCAGTGGGCTAACCAGAATCCAGCCCCCACTCCTGCGTTAGTGAGCTCTCTGCAGAGCCCGAGTCTGGAGCTGAGCCTGGAGGGTGTGGAGGAACCACACTTCAGGCAGAGCCAACTTTCAGGGCAAGAGTGGGTGGGTGGCCCAGCTCCACTACAGATGAGTGAAGGCTCCCGGGCCAGCTCATTTTTTCTTCTCTCCAGCATCTATCCTGGCTAGCAGGCTTCTTCTGAGAGAAGTAACTGCAAGAAGCCCCAGTGCCTCTGCCCCAGGAGACCTGCAGGAGGGGACATTGGCAATGGGAGAGAAAGAATAGTTCTAGAATTGTAGGCCCCCATGTGTCTGTCAGTTTGTTGTGCTGTGGAGGCTCGTGTGTTGCTGTGATGTTGAAAGCTATGTTGCAAGCTGGCATTTCAGATACCAGCAGGGCCAGCCATGGTGGACAGGTTTCAGCTTAGCTTCCAGACTAAGGCAGACTAGGGAGAAGACCCTGGCAGCCCACTCCCCAAACAATTAGCCATTGAAAACCCTATGAATAGCAGAGAAGCACTGTCAAATATAGTGCCAGAAAACGAGCCCCCCAGTATGGAAGGCACTCAAGAAACGACTGGGGAAAGAACTGACACTAATGATGGAGGACTGGAGTAAAGCCCTTGGGACCTCCAGTTGCTGATGTGGCAACATGAGAAGAAACACAGTGACTACAACAATGGGCTCAAATATAAAAAAGATGGGCAGCCTGGCACAGTGTTGTGTAGTGGTTTGTTCTGCTGTACTTGGGGTCACTATGAAACATACCTGACTCAATGGCACCTAACAACAATAACAATTGCAGGAAGTCAAGAGGGAAAGGGCCCATCTAGCACCACAGTGGGGCCCAAGAGGTGGGAGGGGTGCTAAGTTACATGGGGTGGCAGGAGTAGGGGAGCGGGGCTCAAGCTCTTCTGGCCTTATCTCCAGCGATCCTGCAGCTGCCTGCTCCTTTCCCGAGCTAGTGCCCAGGTCTCCATGACTGTGATGCTGGAACTTGCTCTGCAGATGCCTGGGCACACTGGTGTGGTCTAGGCAGGGCTTTGGAAGACATGGAGTCAGATTCTCCCACCTTGCAAGGAGGGTCAGAGACTTGGAAAAGGTCACACTGAGAAAGAGGAGCCCGGGAGCCCAAAGCCAAGCCCTTGGCTCTCTCCAGGGCTCCTTATCCCCAGAAGCTGAGGAGGGGCGGGCCCTCTTACATCCTAACCCCTCAGGCTCACTGTGACTTCCGGGCCATCTGGTGGGCCCTTCCTCACGCCCCCTTGGCCTCATTTCCACCAGCTCCAGGCCACCTTCCTGCATCAACTGCCTGCCTCCCCATTCTTTTCCTCTCTGCCCTGGGTGCACTTGTTTGTGTTCCTCGCTGGCTGCATGGAGCCATTTCTTCAGGCTGTGACCTGTTCCCCCATCAGAAGGAGAGGCAAAGAGGCATGGTGTGAACTGGCAGGGCTGGGTGGGGGCTCACACTTCACACCTTGAGGCCCAAGGACCATCAGCACTGAAAGCAGTGGAGGGACTTCCTGGCCCTGGATTTTAGTGGCCCAGGATTCTCCCATTGTCTTGCTCCATGCATAGGCTACACCAGACTCACGGTCATACAACCAGTCAGTGGCAGTGAGGACTCCCCTCACACCCCTGGACTCAGCCTGGGGTGCTTGCCATAGCACTGGACTCCCTGAGCTCCCGGGCCTCACCGAGGAGGGCAGTGTGGGACAGAGGGAAGACTGGAACGTGGTGCCACCGAACCTGGCTTTGAATATTGGCTTTGCTACGGACTTGACCTGTGGTATGAAGCAAGTCTTACAACTTCAAGGTGCCTGTGGCTTCACCCATAAAGCAGGTATAACGACAGTGTCTTCCTTACTTGGTGGTTGTGAAGACCTCAATGAAATGGTGACTGTAAAGTGGTGAGCAGGTAATGCACTCCCAGGAAAGCTAGTGATTTTTTCATACTTTGACATCCTCTGGGTGTGGCGGATCTGCAGCAAGGTGTTCAAAGAGACTCTAGGGCAATGTGGCAGGAATGGCCCTAGGGCGTGGATGGACTCAGCTTCCCAGTTTCCGTTGCTCAGCCCCAGGAGGCTGAAGGCACTACCAGCATCCTTGGGGAAAGGGAGGCTCAGACTCACCACTGGCTCCCTATGCCACTCATCTCTGCTGTGCCACCAGCTCTCTCATAAAGCCCAGGTGGTACCGGCTCAGGACAGCCCTGGAGTTCTCTGCTCACATTGGATGGTTGTCTTGCAGGGATGGTCAACTGGGGCTGGGGGGCCCAGTGGGGAGGGAATGTGGCCGTCAGGCAATGGCCGAGAGACCACGTGTCTGTGGTGGACACATGATCATCTATCTGCCCCAGACATTATCCGCAACCTAGGCCATAAATGTGGTTCCACAGCCTTGGCCCCCCCACTGAGCACACAACTCCCTTAGCAACTCTGCCCCAATCCCTTTCCACCGCAAATTTCTCCAACCCTCTACCCTTACTCCCCACTTGCCAGTGTCATCAGTGGCCTCTGGATGTAGCAGACAGCAGGTGGGTTTGGCGTTCCCAAAAGGCCATGCCTAAGTTGGAGAACTTGGGCAAATTCCTTACCCTTGCTGTGCCTGTGCCCTCCTCTATAATATAGGAATAGGAATGCCTACCTCCCAAGACTCCCGGTAGAATTATAAGTGTTGAATCTGTGGAGCCTCTTCAGGGAGACCATTGGATATCACCTAACAGTGATCTTCATGTTTTTACAAATGGGGAAATGAAGACTCAGAGCTGGTGATGTATTGGTTAAAGGTCACACAGCAAAGGCACCGTGCAATCTTAAGAGATTCTGCCAAGCTGTTTTGGGAAGTTTGGTTCCTTCAAGCAAGAATTTCCTTCTCTGGCCCATTTATTGTATTTGTGATTTTTCTGTTAGGCTCTAAAATCTATCTCCCTGCTCCCAAAGCATTCCTTTACTCAGAGCCCCATGCCCGGCAGGTAGCAAGTGCTCAGTCAATATCCATTGGAGACAAACATGGCAGCGTGTCCAGGGCTGATGGGGAGGAGCCCCTTGAGTGGGCACCAGCTGAGCATTTTCTCTATCAGTTTCTCCACATCTCTACCCTGCCCTCTCCGCTCTGGCTGTCTGAGAAATCTCATTTTGCTAGCAAGCTGATTCATAGGCCCGGCTCCCTGGCGCTCCCCAAGCAGCTCTCTGTCAATAACTATTCTTTACAAGGTTCCTCGATTCGTTTTCAGGGTTGAGGACAAATTTTTAAAGAGGAGTTCAGCGCCAGAGCCATCCCAGAGGGGCTGTTAACTTAATGTCCTGCCTAGTTCCTGCCAAACCTGCTCGGGCTTGAACTCTGCAAGGGTCAGGTGCTGCCATTTCTAGCAATTGTTTCTGAGATCTTGCATGTGGACAGGAAGTGAGGGATGAAGAGAAAGAAACACCCATCCCAGGAGAAGGCAGCTGGCACTGCTGGGGCTCAGTTCGTAGGTTTGCTGTGATTTTCAGCCTGCTGCTCCGCCCCTCTGGGCCCTGGTCTCTGGGTTGGGGCAGAGGCTGTTACAACAGTTCCCACGTTGCCTGGCTTCTGGAGCTTGTCTGGGAAAGAGGTGTCTGAAGTCAACCAGCAGCTCTTTTCTCCTCTTGTCTTCTCTGAGTAGGATGAGGCAGCTGGGAAGTCCTGCCTCTGGACATCGCCATATGCACCACGTCTGTCCTCCTGCCCAGGCTGGTGCCTCATCCATCTAAGGCAGCATCCGCCCTGCCAGTCCCTTACCCTGCCATGCTTCCTTCCTCCCCCCAGGCAGAGGGGAGTAGCTGAATCTCAAACGTGAGCCTGGCCCCCAAATCCATGCCAAGCCTGCCACACTCTCTCTGGCCTCCCCACCTTGGTGTGGGTGCTTTTTGTATCTCCTGTCATTGGGGATTCGCATTCCAAGTGGAAGAGCAGGTGCAGACACACAGCCACATGGGGTTTGGAGAGGTGGCCTCTGGACCTCACCCCCGCTCCCTTCCTGGACTAGCCCCGGCTGGCCTCAGCAAATGCTGCTTGAGGGCGCCTGCCCTCCTCCTCTGTGCCCCACCTGCCCAGGGCTAAGCTCTACAGCAGTTCTAGGTGCCAGCGGGCTGTTGACACATCCATCTTCACTGTGGGTCTGGGGGCTCCTTGGGGACAGGTCCAAATTGCTTCTGAGACTCCGGCGGAGCCCAGCACATAGCATGAATGTGATGTGTTGAAGAAACACGATTCCATGTTTTGAGTTTAACACCAGAAGCCTCTCGCCCCCAATCCGGGTTATTCTTCCTTGACTCAGGCCCATGTTCTCCTCATCTCTCACCCTTGTAAGCCCCAACGGGATGACCTGGATACTTGTAGATAATTATAGTTCACATCTGGACTTTAGTTAGCAAACATGTGTTGAGCACTTACCAATTCCAGCCACCATGTGAGGCACGAGGGGTTAAGAACAGTGACTGACACCCCCCCCCCCCAGGACCCTTTAGAGTCCCCTATGAGCTCAGGTCAGGGTAGATTGGAATGGCAGGTGTCCAGTGCTTTGGGGAGCCCCGGGGGAACCCTGGCGTAAGCCCCATAGTTCTGCCCTGCACCCAGCGTTTAGGCAGCTGCCTCTTGCTGCTGAGCTCACCCGATCTATTGCCAAACACCTCGTGGGTGGAGCTGGGGAGCATCGAGTCTTCCTTTCACACCTGTGTCTTACCAGAGAGCTAAGCCCTGGTGGTGGCAAAGTCTATTCGCAGAGCCCCTGTATGTGTGAGGCATACTCTAGGTGTGCTGCCTGCTGCCAGGTGCCATACAGTGCTTTACATGCATGGTGTCATTTTATCTTTCCAGCAAGGCCAGGGCTTCCAGCAGCCGGTCCTGGAAGCCAGGCATCTTCCCGTGGTGGGCACAAGTGTGTTCAGCCAGAGCCAGTGGAGCCCCGCCTGCGGCCGCTCCTTCCCCTTGCCAGCATGGCTGCTGTAGTCACCTGTTCCTTGGTTTTGGAGCTTCTGTGCCCCCTCCCCTGAGGTTGCTGCTTGTGCTGGGGAGTGGTCTCTTGGGGTCCTGGGCTGTGGGAGGGGTGGGGCACACCTGCCAGGCTTGTGTTTTCTCCCCATCAGGCCACAGGGAGAGAAGGGAGGCGGTAGGCAGAGGCGTCCTCTGTGAAGGAGAGCAGAGGCAGCTCAGGTGGGCAGGCCATCGACCACCTCTCCTTACCCCTCTGTGCCCTCCCCGACCATGACACTTCTTCCTGGTCTCCAGGCTGGCCCCGCCCCCTCACAGCCACCCCTGTGGACTCCGAAAGGAGCCACTTCTTTGAAGGCATATTTCTGGGTCAGTGGATCCTATGTCCCTTGATGTGGGAGCCTTGTGGCACCAGAGGGTTTCAAGGGACCCATGTGTAGGTCAAGGAAGAGCAGGACCACAGCTGCGGGTAGCCAGTGTGCCCTCATGCAAAGTGGCCTGCTGTGTGTGTGTCCGCAGGCCTGGGCACAAAGAAACAGATCCAGTTATCACATACTATCTGTTCGCCGGGAGCTGCTGCCCCCACCCCTAGGCCGATGGCCTCCATTTATTTATGAAAAATCTGACACAGTGGTGGGTAGAACCCAAGAGAAACGTGGCCATGGGATGGGGACAGGGGCCGCTGGCTCCCTTCTGCCTTCGCCCACCAGAAGGGCCTTCATGGCACTCTCCAGTGCCCTCTCCTGCCCAGGGACTCTGTCTGGGGGACGGTGGCTGCCTGCCCTGCGGCACAGAGGGAAGCAGCGGTGAGCAGAGCCAGGCGGCTAAGGCGCAGTAGTGTTGACCTTGCTGTGGGGACAGGCGGCACCCGGACAGAAGGGGATGAGGGCCCCTCCAGCATGGGTCCCTGCTGCAGCCATGGGGCAGGAGGGTGTCTTGGTGACAACCCAGAGGGTGCCAGCTTGGCACCTGACCCTCTAGTCAGCTCCAGGCCTGGGAGGCACCCAGAAGCCAGCAGATGCCACAACGGTCCCCTGGTCCCCAAGTGTTTTGTCCGCAGCAAGATCCTTGGCAAGGCAGGCAGCTGCCACCTCCCACCCTGCAGACAGAAATCCCTGAATATTGGTTTGAGAAAAGTCTTTGTGCAGCCTGTGACACAAGACCCCCTGCATTCCCCTACACAGGGGGAAGACAAGGGACATGGGAGGCAGGGCCGGGCACAGTGTGGGCCCACCTCACCCCAAGCGTGGCCTCTGCGCCTCACTCTTGGGGCAGGCAGTGGCTGAGATGGAAAGAGGTTTTGGAAAGGGCAGAGCAAGGCCGGGACTGCTTTCCTCCTTCCAGGTGCAGGAGGAGGCGCCCTCCACCTGCAGGGGGCAGGAGAGGCTAACAGTGGGCAGCGGTGAAGGACAGACCAGGGAGGTGGCCTGCACTGAGCAAAGCTGCAGGGGTCAAGAGGATAAAATCCATTCAGCCACCCTGCATCAGTGTGAGCTGGGGGTCCCAGCTGAGTCCCACCCAGAGCAGACCACATGGAGGCGGGGCACATCCCCCCACCCCAGATGGCGCCTCTATGCAATCTCTTTAATTCTGCGCATGTAATTGTGCAAGTCCTGGGGTGGAGTGGGCCGGGTAGTGCCCGCCACATCTGGGCAGCCCCAACCCAGGTCCTCTTCGTCTTCCTCGTCCTCTTCCCCAGCAGGCACCGAGTCATAGGCCAGCTCCTCCGAGGGCAGCGTGGTGAAGGTGGTGAACTTGACCCTCTTGCGCTTGGAGGTGGGTGAGCTGGCGGGGTCCTCAGCCTGGTCCCGGGCTGAGCCACCTGAAGATCCATCGCCGCGGCCGTGCACCTGGCTCTGGACGCTGGTCTGCGAGCTGCCGCTGCTGTGGTGGTCGCCGTGGCAGCAGGCGGGCACGGTTTCCAGCGGGTTGCCTGCGGGTGGTGACAGCTCGCCCTGCACCCGCAGTGGCTGCCCGTTGCCCAGGAACACCCAGTGGTGAGAATGGTCCATGCTGGTCTGGCCCTCGGGCGGGATGCGCTTGTGCCGGTAGCGCAGCACGAAAACGATGCAGTTGATGAGGAAGACGAGGATGGCGAGGCAGAAGACGCCCAGCAGCGCGTACATGCCAATCTCCAGGTCCGTCAGACCCCGGGGCATCTGCAGGAAGCCGGTGGGCAGCGGCAGGAAGTCTTCCGTGGGTGGCGCAGTGGGGCTGGATATGCCCAGGCCGGGAGCTTCCAGCGCGGGGCCCGCAGTGCGCGGAGGCCCAGCTCCGCGGGCCTCATCCTCACCGCCGCCAGGTCCTGGCTGGCTGGGGCCTGGGTAGTCATAGGTGGGGTCCTCCTCGTCCCGCCCGAAGTGCACCCTCAGACCCACGGGGGTGGTGGCCAGCACGCTCTTGCGCTTGGTTTTCTGGCAGCTCTCGGCAATGGTGAGCTCTGCACGGAGAAGCTCTCCAGCCCCCTCCGCCTCAGCCACCACCAGCGGGAAGGCCCGGTCCTGGGTCACGGTGGCCACCCGCTCATCCAGGCTGCTCACCAGCAGCCCGTAGTCCCGGGGGCTGTAAAGGGAGAGGGGGGCTGTGGTGCCATCGCTGTAGGAGAGCCAGAGGCTCAGGAGTGCTTCCTGGAGGAGGAGGAGAGGAGACCGGAGTCAGAGGGCCTTCCCACCGCTTCCCTGCTAGGTCCCCAGCTCTGTGAGGGCAGGACTGAGGGCCCTGACCCCTCTGCACTCCTGCAGCTGGAGCTATGTGGCATGTGGCTGGCACTCAGGACCACAGCCTGAGTGCGAGTCCTCTGTGCAGGCCATGGGGAGGGTGAATGGCAGGTCAGGGCATCCAGGCCTCACACCCTCACACGACCCTGAGGATTTCCTCGCATGGCCCTGAGGACTGCTCCTTGCTTCGTGATGACCTGTAGGTAAGTTCTGCCTCGGGCTTAACTCATCTCTTATGCTACAGAAGGGGGCCCAGGCCTCCCTTAGTTAAGGAGAATGAGCACCCACCCTGCTTCCTCCTCTCCCAGCCAAGACTTCTGAGAATCGGCCCCCTGCAGACAAGGAAGTAGAGCCCAGGCAGAGTTGCTGGACCTGGGCTGTGGAGCATTGGGAGTAGGGGACCCATGTGTCCTGACTCCTGGCTCAGGGCTGATGCCACCTCCTCACTACCCTGGGCTCCCACCTGTCACCTTTCTGCCTTTGCCTTGCAGCCAGTGGCTGTGATGCATAGTTGGAGCTCCAGAGATGGGTTTGGGCACTTCCTGGGATGTGGCAGAGGTGAGAATCCAGGAGGGGACCTTGGCAGCTTTGGGACCCCCCCTAGACCTCCTGTCTGCCCAGGGCAGGGTGACAGGGTGGAGCAGGCAAGTGGGGCTCTGAGGGTGGACAGACCTTCCATGGCCTGATCGCTCCTTGGGGGATTCATGCCACAGAGCAAGACAGAGCCCCCAGCCCCCCATCCACACCACATACTCCCCGGCCAGTGGGTGGGGTGGTCAGTTACCTGCTTGAGGAAACTGAGGGTCTGCTGTGTGGCTGTGGTGGCCAGGATGGTGTGGCTGCTGCCGGGGCTGGGCCGCAGGGACAGTGCCAGGCTAGCCACCACCTGGGCCTGCAGCTGTGTGATGCTGACCTTCTCCTCCGTCACTGTCAGCAGCGTCTCCCCCAGCACAGCCTCTGTCAGTGGGGACACCACCTGAAGCAGAGCAGGTGAGGTGGGGGAAAAGCCAGGAAGGTAGCAGCCCCTGCACAGGGTCTCTGCCCAGGGAGGAACCCAGCACTTTGTGGGGAGGGGCCCAGAGGATGGGGCAGGCTGGAGCCAGGACTCCTGGTGGGAATCAGGGCACAGGGGTCCCAACAGGGTCAGGGGTCCCAGGGGCCAGGCAGGAAAGGCAAATGGAAGAAATGAGCTGATCTTAAGGGCAACAATCCCCGTGCAGTGGTATATAGTAACTAATGTTCAACCTTAGTGCCAGGGAGACAAAAGGGAGTGGTGGAGACTGTGGCAAATGGGAGACCTCATGCTCATTCCTATTGGCCCCAGATGATTGGTGTCAGGTTGGAATACAGGCCCAGTGTGGCTGGACTCATTGTTTCTGTAACAGCAGAAGTCTAGGTTTTTTTTTTTTTTTTTTTTTTTTTAAATGAGAAACCTCTTAATTTTGAAAAGTTGGATGAATTATTTTACAAATAAAATATGTCTGCAGGCAGATTCCAGCTCCTGGATCACTATTAACAGCCTCTTAGATGGAGGATTTCCACCCAGACTCCCTCCTGCCAGAGAGGGAGGTCGAAGTCAAGTTCCTACACCTGCAAACTTGCCTTCCTGTTGGCCCTCTACAGTTCCCCTCCTCTCTCCACATCTCCCCTGAGAGGGGTCTGATTGAGCCCCCCTCGCTGAGTGGGGCAAGGGCGATGAAGGATGATGAGGCTTGGATAGAGCCTTTACCAAGAGAAAGTTAAAAGAACTTGGCCTTGATGGGACGATCTCAGACTGAGGGGCAGATGGAAGAACGTTGGCCCTGCAGGCATTGTTGGGGCTGCACACGGAGGCCAAGGCCCCAGGGAACACCCGAGTTCTCCACCCACAGGTAACCCAGGCTCCCAATGCTGCCCCATTTTGGATGGATGGAGCCCTTTCCTACCTTAAAGGGGGTGGTGCCTGGCTCCAGGCCTGCCAGTGTGCTGCTGTCTACCATGTGTGCCACTCGGGGGTCACCCACCCGCATGAAGTCACTGACCAGGTCTGTGACCTCCACCAGCCAGTCTGGGCCCAGCATGGTGACCACCTGGTCGGTGCCCTCGGATGACGTTGTATGGAACTGGGTGAAGACCTGCAGGGTGGCATGCTGGTACTGCAGGGTGCAGCCGCGGCTTGCACTCTGCCGCCGCTCCTCCTCCTCGTCGTCATCATCCTCACTCTCTCGGGCTGACCTGCAGTGGGGATGGGCCAGGGTCAGGGCCAGCTGGGCAGAGAGCACCTCCCGCTGGCTCTGACCTGCACACATCACTCCTTTCAAGCTTGTCCTGTGGCTCCTCTCCAGCTCTCCCTGGATGGAATCTCTGTAAGCAGCATCAAGTCCTCCCTGGCTCACACCTTCCAGGGCTAGGTTTGGAGCCAGGAGTCCCACCCCTTCCCTCCTTTCACTCTCACAACCCACACCTGGGAATAGAGGGCATCCAATCCCAACAATAATTATGCCCTCTCTTTAGCACTAAGTGTGCACCTGGCATCATGCTAAGATCCAAACTGAAGCAGATGGGATCTTTGGTGTAGAAGCCAGCAAGCTTAGCTGACTTTGTCCTACAATTGCGCAGAAAGCAGAACTTCTAAGTGATGAATGAACTGGATGTTTAACTGAGGAAGTTTCCAAGTGAGGTGTTGAAGGTGCAGCCTAGCTTCCTCTTGCTGCTTTTAGTAAAATGTGAGAGGAGAGAAAAATGGAAAAACTGTTCAGCAAAAGGAATCTGGAATTGATGACTTGGGAATCTTCAGCCTATGTAGATTGGAAAATATGCAAAAATTAGGAGATCTGCTGCAAGGAAGGCATGCTTGGGCTTTCTCTCTGTGGCTAGTGCTTTGGAAGGATCAACCAACCAGCAGAGTCGCTCTCATGGAGGGCTCTTTTGCTTGTTTTTACTACTTCAATCCTCACCACAATCCAATGAGGTATTGTCTTGCCCATTTTACAGATGCAGAAAATGAGGAACAGAAAGGCCAAGGTTATACAATTAGTAAATGACAGAATCAGGATTTAAGTCAGGCTGTCTGGCTTCCGGGTTCACTACACCCTCATTACTCAAAGTAGCATTGTCATCATTGCGCACCTGGTCAGAAAAGCAGAATCACAGGCTTTGTCCCAGCGCCACTGACTTACAGGCTGCGTTCTAAGCTCAGGTGATCCGTGGGCATGTTCGAGTTTGAGAGGCTCTGGTCTTCACTACCTTGCTCTTTCCCACCTGTGTGTTTGAACTCATCCCAGGTCCCCCTTGGCCAGCTATTTCTCTCCTGAGCCCCGCCCCCAGCTGCCTGCCTCATTCCTTCGCTTCTCCTCCCTGCTGGGCTCTTCTCTCCGGCAGCTGTGAGTGGGTTAGTAGAGTGTGCTGAGCACACATGTACGTGGCTGCACTCCTCCCGGGAGCCCGGTGCGTGGCACAGTGTGCCAGTGCTTAGGGACTCACAAGTCCACACAGGTCCCGCCCACGTGCACAGGTGTGTGAGCTGCTGTGCCTGCTCTCACACCCTGTTGTTGTTGTTGTTAGGTGCAGTCGTGTCCCACTCATTGCGACCCTTATAGGGTTTTCAATGGCTGATTGTTTTCAGGATTGCCTCGGGAGTAGGTTGCCACGTCCTTCTCCTGTTTTTGTGGTGCTGGGAATCGAACTAGGGACCTCAGAGACTGCAGAGCGGCGCTCTACCAACTGAGCTAAATCCCAGCCCCTCGCACCCTGTGGCCCCAGCCAATGCCTTTCCACTCATCTGCTAAGACTCAGCTCAAGAGTCTGCTCTTCCAGGAAGCCTGCTTTGCCTTCTGGAAGGAGAAAGGTTCTTCCTCTTTTTGTGCCACTTGATTCCCTGCACACAGGGCTTCTCACATGGCATCATCAGGCTCTGCGGCTTGTGCATGACAGCCTGCTCTGCTGGATGGAGCTTGGACACGTCAGGCACTGGCCACATTCACCCCACATCTCAAACAACTGTTGGTGCCCAGCACATAGCAGCTGGGCGGTGGAAGTATGTTGGCTGCATAACAGACCCACAAGCTGTGTACACGTCAGGCCTTATCCTTACAGGACAGTCAGACTGTGTTGTCCCGAGCGTGTGCTGTGTGGGAGGGGTCGTACCTCCGGTCAGGGATGATGGGCACCCTCCATCCCTTCACTTGGCTGAGGCGAGCATCCGAAAGCTCGATATGCAGAGGCAGCTTGGGGACCCACACTGTCATCTCCAGAGGGGCATTGAGGACGTCATAGCGGAAGGTGACCCTGGCGTTCATGGACCCTCGAGATTCCTTTCCACTCACAAACACATAGTCACAGCTGCTGGACACCTGGAAAGAGAGAAGCAAGAATGTCTCACCCTGCAGGTCCTCCCGGGGTCTGGGGACTTGGTCCCCTTGGCAAAAGGCCTACAGGGAAAAAAGCACCCATGACAGGGGGTCGTGGGGAGGAGGCCAGGCAGGCAAAGGCTCTGATTCCTCTGGGGGGATGCCTGCCTTTGTCCTAGTGTCTACTGCCCCTCCAGAGACCATCCCTTGGTGCCCTTGGGGAGGGTTCTGTTCCCTGGCAGAGCTATAGTGCACCAGTAGGGGCTGGTGCTTACCTGGCAGACCACACTGTGGAGAGGGTTCCAGGGAAGGGGCCCCCCAGGGCTTCCCCCTGCCCTGGCATGATGAAGGTTCTGAAGCCAGGTGTGTGCCGGGTAGAGTCCTGTTGACTGGGCAGGGGGAAACTGGAGGTGGAGGGGACAAGGTGAGGAACAGGGCGAGGAACAGGGCTGTGCTGGATGGCTGCCCCAGGAGAGTGGGCAGCTGGTTAATTTCAGGTGAGGGCTGCTTCTGCCAGGTGTGGAAGTGGGGGATGGGGAGGACAACTCAGTCTTGGAGAAGCTGAAGCACAGACAGCTGGGTGGCTGCCACCAATGTTTGCAACTCTTGCGAATGCATGCCCACCTGGCTAGCAACCCACGCTCCTAGAGACTCCCCAATGGAGATGCCACATCTGCTGGGCACATGGATGAGTCTAGGTCCTACCTATTCTCAGGGCATCACTGCCAGTGCTTCAAGACAGGTATGGATGGCCGAGTGTGTTTACATTGCTCTTGCACACACCCGGCGCACTCACAGGAGCGGGTCCTTGTGCATGTACACCCAGGGGCTCCTGCCGGAACACACTCAGGGGGCACCGCCCTGAGTTTAGAGAAGGTCTACCATGCAGCTGGTGGATTCGTGATGCGCTCAAATGTGCGCAGGGGTGGGGGGGGGTGTCGGGATAATGCCTCACTCCTGGAGATGGGCCCCTGGACCAGCCCAACCCCCAGCTCCCAGAATCATCTCAAGAGGGTGGGCGGAGGGAAGCGGACAGCACCCCTGCCAGAAATGCTCATTTGCCACCGCAGAAGGCAGAGGATTCCATCTGCAGGCTGGCAAGTTCCATTTAGAAGGCTGGCAAGCTCCATAAAGAGCCTGAGTGTATTTCATTGATATTTGCAGCAAATTCCATTTAGAACTCTTGATGATTCCCTTTGGTGTCTAAGCCATCATCATGGGCTGGGGAATCTGGGCAGTGAAGGTGTTGGCTGTGGGCTCCTGGGAGCAGATGCATCTGGTCCCACTGCACCCTGCAGCAGTGGGAAGTCCCAAGGGCTGGGGAGAGGCTTCCATGATGACGGAGGGGACTGCGGAATGGGCTGAGCTATCCGACTCTCTAGAGGACATTTGGCCTGGGTCAGGGGAGCCTGAGCAAAGCATAGACAGATAGTGTGAGGATGAAGGAGATCAAGTGACCAGGACAGGACCCCACTTCCCTGTTCCTGCCCTCCACGCTGAGTGGTCATGGGAACCGGAAGCAGACCCAGCTGTCCAGTAGCCTCAATTCTGTACTGTTGGAGGCTGGCCCACCCCACAGGGACCAGGGATGGATGCACTGTCACATTTAGCAGCCCTCTCTGCTGCCTCCTGTCCCATCCTACCACTGACTCCTGTCCGAAGCCAGGGGAAGGACAGTCTGGAGGCCCCTGGGCAGGTGGCAAACTGGGCTGGGGAGTCAGACGAATGCCCTGCCTACTGGGCTTGGCGGGGGGTATGGGGAGGGGCTGGGCAGACAGGGTCTCAGGGGAGCCGCTGGGGGTAGAAGGGTGTCATGGCTGGCCGGGGTCCTGGAAGCTGGAGATGTTGCAGGGTGCGAGGCAGGAGGAGGGCTTCAATACACAACCTTCACTCCTGGCCTGGCTTGCATGCTTCCTGAAGCCACCTCTCCGGGCTCTCGTTCCTTCATTTCATCCCCCATGCCCAGAGCTGAGGGCATGTCTTTGAGGGACCCATTCCCTCTGTCCTCCTTGCCTTGCCCAGTGTGTGTCACACACCAGGGCTCAGTAATGACTTGCTTGGTGGAGTTCAAGTTGTCGACACTGCCTTTCCCTTTCTGGCCTGCTATATTCCTACAGGAAGTCCTCCAGGCCTGGCTGGAGCAGAACCGAGGGCTGGGAGAGGGAACAGTGGTGGAGGGGTGTGCACAGACATGTGGGTGAAAGTGTCAGATGGTGGGGTGCCACTTAGGATGAGTTGATCCAGGCTGTAAAGGGAGAGGGAGGGGTGTCCGCTGCAGCAGAGGCATCTGGAGCAGGGCGGGTAGGTGCGGTCTTCAAGGATGAGTGAGATGAGCCACCTGGACTCAGGTTCGGGGTCCTGCTCCCCCAAAAGCCTGAGGCCTTCTTCCCCAGAAGCACCCCACCAAGAAGCCCACCTTGATGATGTCCTCATTGTCAGACTCACACTCCACTAGGGCGGAGACGTCTAGCACAAGGCCAGTCACCTCGATGGCAATGACCTTGACAGGGATGGCCACTGTCCGGCCCGTCAGGATAGCTGTGTTGATGATTTCTGTATCCTGCAGGGAGGAGGTAGGGAGGGGGCTCTGTGTGCTGTCCCTTTCTCTCCTGGGACTTGTCAGCCTGGGCCCTGGCTCCTGGCTGCTGCCATGCCTCCGACATGCATCTTTCTCCTGGAATGCCACCCTTGAGTGGGCAGAGGTCTCCTCCACCCCACCTCGTGCTCCTCCCCAGAGGCTCTTAGGGCCACCTCACTCTGCTGCCAGTCCCCCAACATCAGGACTCTCCAAATAACATCCACATATCCTCCTGGCTGTGCCAATGCCCTGGGCTGGTCCCAGGCCATTGCATGAGGCTTCCACCCCTCTGCACTCTGTCTAAACACACTGTCCCTCTGAGAAAACTACTCACATCCCCCACACTGAGCCTTTGCCCATGGGACACCCTGTGCAGGGCGCTTTCCTCATCCCTGGTAGTGGGAACCCATCCTCCCCTGTGGCCTTTGAGACTCCACTGCATGGCTTCTGAGAAGGCTCTCCTCAGCGGTCCCTCCACAGTGACTTCTCTGCCTCTCAGCATCTGTACCAGACACAGAGCACTACCTGCCACCTGCAGGTGCACATATGGCCCCCTCCAGGACTCACTTGCATGCCAGAGGTGATCTCCCCCCAACATCCATCTGTTCACATGCCCAGTTGGCAGCACCATCACATGCACGCACACATACACACCAAGGGCATCCAGCAGCCACGCTGCCGCCTGCTCACCATGGCCAGGGGCAGGATGGCTTGCACATCCCGCTGGATGACAGTCAGCTCTGTGACTGCCCGCTCCAGGTCGGGCAAGGAGCCATGACCACGGTAGTCAATGTGCCACATGATCCTCCGCTTCACCGATTGGCTGGTGAAGTTCTCCATCTCAAAGTCCAGCTGCAGGATCTCCAGAGGGCCCTGACCCTCCCTGGAAGGGAGCAGAGGATGAAGGGCAGGAGTCTGGAACCCTGTGGGGACCCCACCCCTCCTGGGCAACCTGCCTTCTGCTGCCCTTGGTGCCTCCCCGGCCCACCTAAGTGCCCAGTCCTGGGGTCCTGCCTAGGGGTCCAGGCCTCAGACTCCCATCCACTGAGTCCCAGTCTTCCATAAGCCCAACCTCCTCCATGGAGGACTCCCCATCCCTCCAGGTGCCTATGGCAGAGGTGGGCCTCACCAAGGGGGCAGGGGTGTGCCCTGGGCCCAGGCCACGTCCACCGTGGCTGTCGAGTGCTTCGCCCCCGTCAGCAGCTCAGAAGTCACGTGCCACTGACCACTCCGTGACTTGGTGCCTAGAAGGGTCACACCCTTCTTGGCCTTCACCCTGGGACAAAGGGGAGGAAGAAGAGGGCGAGGGTCAGTCTGGGGCCTAAAGTGTGCACACCTGGCCACTGCCCTTAGGCTGAGGCTGAGGAGTGGGAGGAGCAGGTGAGCTAAGTTACCCTGAGTCCTAGACAACATTTGGGGAATCTGTTATCATGAGGCTGATGCCCCTGGCTCTCAGTGGCCATCATTCCCGCTGTGTCCCTGCTGAGTCTTTGCCTAATCCAGGGGTGTTCAACATTTTAGCTTTCCTGGACTGCACTGAGTATAGAGGAATTGTCTTGGGCTGCATACAAATTAGATAATATAGTTTCTGCATATATATATATGTATGTATATATATATATATGGGCTGGGATTTAGCTCAGTTGGTAGAGCGCTGCGCTGCAGTCTCTGAGGTCCCAAGTTCAATTCCCAGCACCACAAAAATGGGAGAAGGGCCTGGCAATCCACTCCCAAGGCAATCCCGAATCAATCAGCCATTGAAAACCCTACGAGGGTCACTATGAGTCGGATACCGACTCAACGGCACCTAACAACAACAACAACAATATATACATACATACATATATATATATGTATATATGTATATATATGCACACACATGCATATATATATATATATATATATATATATATATATATATGTACAGAGGTGTCACAAAGAAAGTAAGTGCTATAAAACACGTGATGTGAAAAGACTTTGTGGGGCCACATTACTAGGTCTCCTGGGTCACATGTGGCCTGTGGATTGGATATGCTTGGCCCAATTTCTTTGCATACCTTAGTGACCTGATCTCTGCACACATCCTAAGCCTTTATGGGGAAGTTCCTAAGGACTTAGAACCTCTTGCTTTAATGAGCTAAGCTGTAACAGCCCTGGGTTCTGCTGGGGCAAGAAAAAAAAATACCCCTCCATCTTGTGACAGCTCTTCAGATGGCCACAGAGGTGAGCAGTTGTCCCAAGTCTGCTTTTCTCCAGTTCCTCCAATTGTTTTGTTTTTGCTTGTTTGCAGTACTAGGGGTTTGAACCCAGGGCCTCGAATGCACTTTGCAAATGTTCTACTATGGAGTTGCACTCCAACCCACTTTTCAAATTTTTTCATTTTGAGTCAAGGTCTTGCTAAGTTACGCAGGCTGCCTCTAGCTTTGAACTGGAGATCCTCCTGCCTCTGCCTCCTAAGTTGCTGGGATTATAGGTATGAGCCACTGTGCCTGCCTCTTCCAATTGTTCTTTGCTCTTGTTTCAAATCATCTCATAGCCTAGTCACCCTCTTCTGGATACTCAACCGAGTGAGATGGTAAATACACTTCAGCTATGCTCCATTTAACACTGACTGAAGATGATGATTATCACTTAAGACAACATGGATGACTCCTATTAATGCAGCCCAAGATCTCTGTTGACTGATACAACTCATAGTCACATTCACGTACTAACCACTGAATCAGGTATGAACCTTTCCAGGAGTATGTAAACTTGACTGTCCTACACGCAAGAGAGAGGATAGTATTTAAAGGAACTGAAAGCCAATTGGGACGATTCAGGTCCCATGCATACTGCTTGTGTGAGGCAGCATTTTGGTGGGCATTTTTATGTTCTCAAAATCTCCCAACATGACTCGAACTATGGATTCCTATTGTAAAATATATGGTGTGAGGATGGGATCAGAGTTAAGGCATTTGCGAATTCATGAACTGTGTTTTCCTCAAAGTATAAAAAGAGCCAGAACTCCTGAAAATATTTTCTCCCTACTCTGGGACTGAGGTCAATATTCCAACAGGTATACACTACTGTTCATCTTTTGGCTATCAGCCCAGGACTGCTCTCTGGTCCCCATGTCTCTTCTCTGGCCTTGTTCCCCTCATCTGTAAAATAGGAGTGTTGCAAGAATTTGTGTCTAAGGGCCCTTCCACTCTTGATCCTATCATTCTAGTCATCCATGCTTGTGAAAGCCGACATTTCCCTTTACCGTGACTCCACTTCTATGAGATACAGAGGGAGAGGCAGAAATTGTGGTTACCATTGGACAGGTAATAATACCCAGACTCAAATAGGCAGTGTTTCTTGGGCTGGGCGGAGGATGCTGGACAGAGATCCAGCAGGTCCAAGAGTCAGGGATGCATTTGACCTTGGGAAGGAAGTCACACTGCCCCAGACACCCTCTTCCCTTACCCACCTTACCTGAGTGTGAAATGCTCCACGCTGGGGCTGGCGGGCGAGGAGGAGTTGGGGGCCAGGTAGAGGAGGATGGTGAGCACCTCCCCCGGCTTGAGCGGCCGGTCAGGCAGGCGGATCATCAGGTTGCTGTCCAGCCGGTGCTCCTGCACAGTCCTCCTGGGCGGCGGGCGGAACAGGCTGATGCTGCCAATACGCAGCAGGGGGTGCTGCGTTGGGCTCTCGGCGCGCGCCCCCGCTCCAAGTCCCGGCCCCCTCCGTGCGCCCCCACAGCCCCCGGCTGCGTCGGGGGCGTGCAGGGTGTAGTAGAGCTCGGCCTGTTGGCTCTCCCCGCCCGCCTCAGGCTCCAGCCCGTCCAGGGACTTGCGGCGGGCGCTGGGCGGCGCAGCTGGAGCAGGGGGACCGAACCAGGCTAGGGGCAGCTCGGCTCGCACCAGACAGGTGGCCAGCCCCCCGCTGAGGCGGCAGGAGCTCTTGACCTCGCGCGCGTCCCGGAAGGCATGCAGGCGCACGCAGGGCAGCCGCTCGGTGACGCCAAAGTCGTCCCAGTCCCTGCCCGCTACGTAGAAGAGCACCTGCGCCACGGGCTGAGAGGCGGGCACGCGGGCGCGCACGATGAAGGCGCGCACCTTCCAGTTGACCGTCAGGCGCTCGGGGATGTCCAGGGTGCTGGACGGCTGCAGCAGTTCCCGCGCCACCACCTGGCTGGTGCTGAAGGGCCCCAGGGACACGTTGAGGACCGGCAGCTCCTTGGTCTGGAACACCACGAAGGGCTCGGAGCGCTGCAGGGAGCCGTTGGTCACCGCGGGCGAAGGGGGCCGCACCTCCCTCAGGAAGAAGGCCAGTCGCGTGTGAGACAGGCGGTAGCTGACAGGTAGCACCGGGCTGGCCTGCGGTCCTGGTGGGCTGGGACTGGCCGGGTGGGACCGGCCAGAGGCTGGGGACAGAGCAAAGAGGGCCAGAGTGATCCAGAAAGGCCATGTTAGAACCCCAGGGTGTCCCAGCAATCAAGGCCCTCACCCTCCCCACGGGGCAATCTGTTCACGCAGCCAGGCCCAGCCTGGCACTGTCTCTTTGGTAGGTCCAGATGGCTGCCCTGGTACCAAGCGGGGCACCACCTTTGCTGGTGTGTCAATTACCCTTTTGCCCTTGCTTCATTTCTTTATCTGTAACCTAGGGGTAAAGCTAATCCTATTGCAAAGCCTTTGGAGGCTTTAGTGAGGTTATATCCCCTGGTCTCCTCAAAACCTCAAGATCTGCAAAATGAGTATAAAAATTGTTTTTGCCTCAGGTGCTAATGTGAGGACTTGCTAAAGTCGTGTTGGTACAGGGCGGAGCACGGGCTCTGGCACCAGGACGTGTTGACTGCTGTGTGCTGTGCTCGGTGCTTGACCCGGCATTAGCTTGTTTGATCTCCAAATCAATACTCAGAGTAAGAATTATTATGATCTCCATCCACCAATCACTTTTATTTTTAGTCAATTCTTTTTTTTGAAAGCCTATTGCATCTTACAGATAAAGGTGCTGAGGCGTAGGGGCACTTAAGTCATCCGGCACATGGGCAAAGGGCCATCAGCAGGATTTGAACCTCAGGCCACCTGACTCTCCAACCCCAGCAGTATCTGATGATGTAGGGTGGCTCTTTACTCTGTCACGCTACATCCTATGCAGGCAGGGAACTTTGTCCTACGTCTCACAACCCTGAGTGTGGGCTCCTCCTCCACCTACCCAAGCGCAACTCCACTTCTTCACTCACTGCTGTGTCCTGATCTGTCCTCTGTCCTCCATTCCCAAGTCCCTGTCCCAGTTCTGGACTCACTTTTGTCACGATGACATAATGCTGCCTAACTGAGGCTCCCTGTGCAGTCGCACCCCCTCTCTGGCTTTCCCCTCCTCCCACAGCAGCTACAGTGGCTCTTCTCCTGGGGCACGGCGGGACCTCGGTGCCCCTTGCTCCCAGCTCAAGACTTGGTCTGCCCTGTCAAGGACCAGGAAGGAGCCTGAAGTCTGACCTCCTTTTCTGGATGTTCCTGTGAGCTCTCTGAGTCTTATTCCTCAACTTTAAAACCAGGGCAATCAGATTGCTGGCCTTGCAGGATGCTGTTTATCATGTGCTTTGTGTTTGAAAATCATATAAGATAAATTGTGTGACACAGTGCAAACCTGTGTTGATATGAGAGACTCTGTGCTGCCTGCTCACACCATAAAATCCAGCTCCACCGAGAGCCTGATTGTGGCATTCAGGGGCCTGTGTGTGTGGCCCCAGGTTCCTCTTGCACCTAGGACTCTCCTGCCCAAGCCACCACAGGCAGTGTAACCAGACAACTCACTGTAGTTCCTACTCCCTAATGTCTTCTTTTGCCTTCTTTGCTCATGCTATGCCTCTCCATTGGTCCTCTTCTTTTCCAAATCTGAATCTCCCTCCAAGGGCCAGTTCTAATTCTACCTTCTCCAGGAAGCCCTCCAGGATGTGACCTTAACTCCTGGGCATTTTCTCAGAGCTCTATCCTGGGAGAGGTCCTCTCACCTTCTGTATTGTATGGGCGTCAGCCTTCAGCAAGTCACACACCTTAAACAAGTCCCAGGTGATCCACTGTGAGTGCCTGCAGACCCTTCCATCTCAAAGAGGAGACCCTAGTCAGCACTAGACACACCGTGCAGCCCAGGCATAGTTATCATTTTATTGCCAGTAAACAATCAGACCATGCCCAGTTTCACAAACACCCACACCCCATTCCTCACAAAAGCAGTACACTACAGATCCCCTGCTCTCGGAGCTCCAGTGTCTCCAGTGTCTCCATCCAGTTTTTTAAATATTCAGCTTAATGTCCTCATTAAAAAACCAAGGCAATTGTTCAGGGCGCGGCAAGCGCCTTGGGGGTTAGTTGTGGGGGTGTCACTCAGTCTTGTGGCTCCTCCTGAGCAGCTTGGAGGACCTGCTGGGGAAACCACTGGTCCCCGTCCCCTGGGCAGGCCATGCTTTCACCTCCAGCCTGCCTCGCTTGGTTCTTGGGTAGCCTTGGGAACCAGCCACCCCTCCTTACTGGATACTCTACACCCTGCAGGAGCCCAGCCAGCCTCTGGGGTGGAGGAGGGCAGCAGAGTCTGAGATGGGGTGGGGAAGATGTTTGCAGAGAGCCCTCCTGGCTGGCCCTGGGAATCCCTGCCCCGTGGTTACCCCTGGAGTGTCTGAGAATGCGTCCCTGCAGCTTGTGGGGCTGGCCCCAAGGTGTGAGTGTGGGAACCCAGGACAATGTCTCAAGCTAGGGTAGAGTAGGCAGTCATCTGTCCTGGAGGCAGCAGAAAGCGGGCAAGCAGACAGCGGCTATGGACTCAAAGTCAAAACCTCTCCCGGCTAGACTCCTTGGGCAAATTGCTTCCCCTTCACAGCCATAGTTTCCACCTCTAAAATTACAGTGGTGACAGCAGTCCCACCCACCCTATATGGACACTGCCAGTGGCTAAAGGGGAGAAGGACCCGGCAACCCACTCCCCAAAATCAATCTGCCTTTGAAAACCCTATGGATAGCAGAGAAGCACTGACAATAGTGTTTCGCCTGTTGTATGTTGGGTCGCTATGAGTTGGACACTGACTCGACAGCACCTAACAACAACAAGTGGCTAAAAGACAAATGGGTAGAATATGCTCTATGAGCAACCCTCAGGAACATGGGGCATGGTGATGTGTGATGGGGTGTCCAGGGCCTGTGGATACTGGGGCTCTCGTGGGGCCAGGCTGGTGGGGCCAGGCCACTGTGCTTATCCCTTGGGCATCAAGAAGAGCAGCTGTGGTCAGTGGGCTGAGTGCTCGGTACGCAGGCAGGATGTGGGAGTGGGAGGTCAGAACACCGATCCTGCCCTCGCTAACCATCCCCAGAGGCTGCTAAGTGGCCCTTAGTCCCACTTGCTCCCTCTCGCCGTCCCAACTTCACAATTGACCATCTGGACTCCTTGGAGGTAAAGTGGGGGCGGAGGCCACCAGGTGGACACTGGACTCAAAGGGACGACAAGGAAAGGGTCAGGAATGGGTTTCTGTGCCCTGCCTCACCTCCTAGGGCGAGGAGCCTGTCTGGCAAAACTAAGATCCTGGATCATCAAACTGTCCTTGCTGCTCTCTGAATCTGCTGAGCAAAAGCTTCTGCCTTAAGTCTAGGTATGTGCTGTTCCCTCTGTCTGGAACTTTCTTCCCTGGATACATCCATGGTCCTCTCTCTCTATAGTCTTTGTTCAGGGACACCTGCCCTGAGCATCTTATCTACAGTGGCCTGCACCCCCCATCTCTCTCCAGCCCTGTGCTTGATTGATTTTCTTCACAGCCCTTACCCCATCTCACTTCATACACTATGCCCAGGCAGCTGCTTCTGCCCACTTGAACCCCCAGGACACAGCTGAGGACGCAGATGCTGCTCTGCTCTCAGGCTTCGAACGTGGCCTGGCACAGTCGGCCCTCAAGCAACATTTGCTGAAAGGGTGAAATTCTCTGAGTGAGCTGCCCAGCACTGACTGGGATGCTGTGGGGTAGCAAGTTCCTTGTCACAGGGGGCCCAGAGGACCCTGGATCACCACTGCAGGTGGATTCCTGGCCCAGGGCCTAGTGGCTCTTGTCCCCTTTCAGCAACCTTGCAGATAAGGAGCCCCGAGTTTCCAAAAGGGGAAGTCCTTATACTGAGAAGACGGCTAGAATTCCGAAAGTGGGCCAGAAAGATGACAGAGGGTGACAATCATTGTATTTACATCATCATGGCATGCAGCACTTTTCCCATCACCATGGTGAATCCTCCACCCTTCTGGGGCCTGGAGGTCTCCTGTGTGGCAGAGAAAGGTGGGTCTCTGGGACCCCAGCACTAAGAGTGTTCCATTTCCTTGTTCTGCAGCCACAGGGAAGTTGCCTAGGCCTCAGTTTCCTCCAGGAGCTGGGGAGCCTGGGAAGCATTCTGCTGAGGCTAGACAGCAGAAGAGGCAGGGCTGGTGGCATCAGCAGATCACTCAGGAGCAACTGAGCAGAGACACTGTGGGCGCCTGGGTGCACGTGTGTTAACACTCCTGCCGGCCAGGCTCTGCACAGAGCTCAGGTCTCCAGACATCAAGGAGCAAGGCCCAGGCCTAGGGAATAGAAGCTGCTGGAAGGTTCCTTAAAGTAAGACAGATGTGGGGTAGGAGTGGGGGCTCCACAGACACTGAAGTCAGGCCAGGTCTGGGGGTGGGAGAGAGAGGTGCTTCACAGCGGAGATGGGGTAGAAGTGACAGCTTGGACTTAACTTGGACACATTCAACATGAGGTGTTGCCCTCGGTCCCCAGGCTGGCCCGAGTAGGTGTGCACACACAGGTGGCCATGTACCTGCCCCTCAGCCCCGCAGCAGACTGCCCACTGCAGTTCCTGGCCTGATTCTGAACCCCATCCCCCCTCTGCATCCCAGACTCACAGCTCCCTGCTGCACTTTCAATTTGGGGCCCCACTGGCCAGCAGAGCAGGCTTGGCCCAGCTTTCCTGTGTCTCAGGGCTTCAGATGAAAGGGGGTCCTCTAGGACCCTCTCCCTTGCCACCATCTCCTGAAGACGGGGCTTCTCCATGTCTTCTCTGGCTTGTGATGGGGTGTGTGGGCTGAATTCTAACCCCCTAGTTCATCACTTGAGGTCCTAATGCTCAGGATCACAGAGACAGCTGTGTTTGGAGACAGGATCTCTAAAAAAGCAGTGAAGTTAAGATGAGGCTTCCAGGGACTCCTTGTCCAGTGTGGCAGTATTCTTTTTTTTTTTTTTTTTTTTTTTTTTTTTACTTTTTGAGACAGGGTCTCACTAAGTTACGCAGACTGCCTCTGGTCTCGAACTTGTGATCCTCCTGCCTCTGCCTCCCAAGCCACTGGGATTACAGGCGTGCGCCACTGCGCCCGGTGGCAGTGTTCTTGTAAGAAGAAGAGAGTGAGGCAGATACAATGAGGGAAGATGGTGTGGGCCGCAGGGAGGAGACAGGCAGGAAGAGGCCCTCCCAGAGGCAAGCCTGTCCATGTGACCTCAGCTCCCCACCTCCAGAACTGTGAGAAAAGATCTCTCAGTTGCCTAAGCCATCTGGGCCTGTGGCCCTTTTTGATGGCAGCCCTGGCAAACTCACACATAAGGACTAGCTAAAGGACTAGCTATTCTGCTTCTCGCAGCCTCAGTTTCCCCACTGAGCTGTGGAGGCAGCAGGCAGGAGGAGGGAAATAGGCCGGGGTCTTCCAGTGTTCATGCCTGGGCAAGTGATGGCCACTGAGGCGTTCACAGTGTCCACCTGCGCCCTCAACCAATGCCACATTGCACCTAGCTAGTGACCCTTCCCACTCAGGCTGGGCCAGCTCCGTCCTCCCAACAACTGAAAGAGACAACAGTCTGAACCAAGCTGCACGTGCCCTGTGGAAGGGCCTCTCGGGAGGAGACCTGCACGTGGCAGGAGGGGGAGGTCCCTGTGACCTTCTGCATCTGGCTGGGGCATCGCCTCTCACTGAAGTTCCTCTCATGCCCCCAGCAGGCGGCCCCTCCTTGGGGGCCACTGCCCTCTCTGGAGCCTGGCCCTCGTGCCAGGGTGATGGGGATATCAAGTGACTCTGTGAGTCACCTCTGTGATTGTTTCCTCAGGCTCACATGCCCCTTGCTGGTACAGAGGTCTCTCAGGCAATCTCTGCAAAGGCATGAGCTTGGGTTTTCCCACTTCTGCCATTCCAGATGGTAGAGCAGGGCCAGCTTTGTGTGGCACAAGCTGTGGCGCCAAGTGGGGCTTAACAAGTGTCAGGTCTACTCCTTTGTGAGTCTCAGGGCACCTGCCCAGGGCCTCTTGAAGGACAGAGGCCCCTCCCTTGTCATCTGAGGCTGGCCTGGGTGTCTGGCCACCTCAGGTGACCTTCTTCCCAGGTGCCGAGGCCAGCTCCCCCCTTACTGAGTACATTAATGAATCTTTGTAGAGGTTAGGGGCTGGAGGTAGGGGGCCTCTGGCCATCTCCCTGCTTCTAATCAGAATCAGATGCCTCCCGCTTCTACCTCTAATTGTCCCCAAATTAAAACTAATCACTTGGAAGTCAAGAAAAAAAATGTCATTAGCTTTGGTAAGTTTGAGGCTGAGCAGCCCAGTGGGGCGTGCTGACAGGGCTTAGGGGTGCTGGGCTGTGCTGGGAGGGCTGGGCCTGCCTCCTGAGTGTGTGCGCATGCGCGCCTGTGTGTGCACGCGCACCTGCATGTGCATGCATGTATGTGCCCAGGCCACACTAGGCCAATGTTTGGGCATCCTTGAGCACTTACTCTCAGCGTGCCTGAAGGTGAGACTCAGCAGGCACAAACAAAACAGTAGCAAACAGAGCCCAGGGCTGGGTCCAGGCAGATACAGCAAGATTCCCCTAGGAGAAGCCAGGGAAGCTGTGTGTCCATCAAGCCTCCAGGCACAGAAGTTTGGAGAACAGTATGAAGTCAGAAGGGAGGTAAAGGCATTGAAGTGTTGTGACCCACATAGCATAAGGGCGGCAAGGCAAATAGTTAAAGATGGCAAGTATCCTGAGCCTACAACAGCGCCAGAGATGCCAAGGAAGGTTTTCTTGTGTGTGTCAAATTTACGAATGGATGAGCAGATGAACAAACAAGAGGGAGCAAGAACCACAGTTGATGCAGGTGAGGACCCCCGGGGCCATGGGACCCCAGGAGGCCAGGGGTGTAGGCCCAGGGGCCCCACCCCAACCCCAACCTCAAGGAGCACAGGAAGTGGGGGACCTGCGACAGGGAGGGACTGGCTCCAGGAAAGCAGCCCTGACTCAGGACTGCCCAGGGTGTCCAGGAGAGGGCTCTGGAGAGGGATGTCCAGGCCCCAGGCCTGCTTATCCTTGGGTGGGCAGTGGGTCTGACCTAGCATGCTGATCCTGCTCTCTGCACCCTACGTCCCCTCAGGCAAAGAAGGACTTAACCTGCAGAACCAAGTACCCCCGTGGAGCATAGTGCTGTTGTGGGAAAACCTAGGTCTTGAGAAAGGTTTGTGATTTCTAAAAAAAAAAAAAAAGTGTGGTACCCGATGTTAGCAAGGACTTAAAGAAATAGGGATTTCCCTTGCCCCACTGATAGAAGGTCAACTGGGCCAACTTTCTAGAAAGTTCTTTTCCTTTTTATTTGCAGTAGTGGAGGGTTGAATCCAGGGCCCCACACATACTTTGTAAGTACTTTATCACTGAGCTGCACCCCTAGTACATTTTTTATTTGAGTAAGGGTCTTACTGAGTCCCGCAGGCTGCCTCTGGTCTTGAACTTGTTATCCTCCTGCCTTTGCCTCCTGAGTTGCTGGGATTACAGGCATGTGCCATTGTGCCTGGTTAGTAAGTAATTTCGAAATACATTTTAAAGTCCTCAAAACTGTTCATGGCCCCTAACCCAGCAAATTCCACTTCGGGAACTTAATAAGCAGAAGTCTGCTCAAAGGTTTACGTAGAAGGATGTTTGCTGCAGTGTGATGCTTGTTGTGAAAAAAAAAAAGCAACCTACAGTGTCCATGCCATGGTATTTCCAGTGGCATCATATGGTTGTGAAAGCTGGACATTGAACAAGAGAGACAGAAAAAGAATTGATGCTTTTGAATTGTGGTGCTGGAGACGTCTATTGAATATACCATGGACTTCCAAAAGAATCAACAAATCTGTCCTAGAAGAAGTGCAACCAGAGTCCTCCTTGGAAGCAAGAATGGCCAGACTGCATCTTACATATTTTGGACATGTAGTCAGGAGAGATCAATCCCTGGAGAGGGACATCATGTTTGGAAGAGTGGCAGGTCAACGCAAAAGAGGAAAACCCTCCACCAGATGGATTGACACAGTGTGTGCAACAATGGGCTTAAACATAAATAAGATCGTTTGCCTGGCACAGAATCGGCAAGTGTTTCGATCTGCTGTACATAGGATCGCTATGAGTCAGACTCGACTCGACGGCACCTAACAACAACAATGTCCAAAACTAGAGTTGGATTAAGTAAACGCAAATGCACAAGAACGGATACATGCATCCATTATAGATCAAGTTTTTATGCCGGGCATGGTGGTGCACACCTGTAATCCCAAATCCCAGGGACTTGGGAGGCAGAGGCAGTAGGATTGCAAGTTTGAAGCCAGCAGCAGCCTGTGTAATTTACTGAGACACTGACTCAAGGTAAAAAAAAAAAGAAAAAGCTGACAATGCAGCCCAGTGGTAGATCACTTGCAAAGTATGTGTGAGGCCCTGGGTTCGATCCCCAAGTACCAAAAAAAAATAAAATAAAATAAAAAAAATTTGAGTGTTAGGAAATGTATTTACTCCAATAGGAAATAGGAAGATGTTCACAAAATAGTGTGAACAGACAAGAAGGGTGTAATGGTTGCTCTGTGGCATGATACCAGATAATATAAAGAGATGTAGACCCTGGGAGGAAATGGATCAAAATACTAATGGTGGTTATCTCTGGAGAGTGGGATTATGGGTGATTGTTATTTTTTACTTTATGCTTCTAGGTGTTTCCCAGTTGCCTGCAATGAACATGTGTTGCTTATAAAATTAGAAAGAAAAAACAATAAATGCTGTTAAAAATGAAGGTAAGTGTTTGAAGCTGTTCTAAGAATAAAAATAAGATTATTATTATTTTTTTTTTAAAGAAAGGAAAAAAGAACTGGCATGGTTTTGGAGTCACACAAAATCACATTCACATTCCAGCTCTGACACTTCCTAGTTATGTGACTTTGGGCAAGTTTCTTAACCTCTCCGAGCCTCCATTACCATATCTGTAAAACGAAGGTCATAGAATCTATTTCATGATGTTTTCATGAGTAAATAAACAAATCACGTGGTGCAGTCCTTGGTACAGGATTCGTGCTCAGTGTTCATTGCTTTGTAAGTTCATTCACCTGGCACTTAGTCATTTATTCCTAAGAGGACGGACGTACTGATGGAAGTTTTTCTATAGCACTTGGTGCCCTATGTGGCAGGTCCTCTGTCAAAGTCTGTTAAGTTAAATAGGACTAGTGAAAGGTGACAAGTGCACTAAACGGGGTCCCAAAGGCCTTGGAAGAGGCATGGATGCACAAGGAGAACCAGCTGTGGCCCTAGGGCCAGCCCAGCAGGCTCTGTGGCTGACCTGCTGTGTGACCTGGCCCAGCCCCCACCCCGCTGGGCCTCAGCTTCCTCACCTGGGAGAAGAGGTGAGTCTGAGTCCCTGCCGTACCTGCCACATGGGTGACCTAGGGGCGGGCAGGGACTGTGTCTGCAGGGTGGCCTGGGCGGTTCTGGACCAGGAGGAGGTCGGCTGAATGGGGTGGGGGAGGGGAGTTCCCTTTCTTCAGGCAGCGCCTGGGTGCTGTGGAATAGCCCAGTCTCCAGCACAGATGCCCCAACCAACCAGCCTGGGCCTGTCTGGACAGGGGGCTCAGGCTGGGGCTGCAGGAAGCCATCCTGTGCTGGAGGTGTAAGGAGGCTCCTGAGGTGTGGGTGGGGAGAGAGCGGTCCTCCCATCCTGGCCTCCCTCCTCCAACCCCTCAGCCCCTTTCTAGTTAGCCTGAGCCACCTGCCATGGAGTTGCAGACCCCATCTTCAGGGGCAGCCCGGGGCTCCTCCAGGGCAAGGGGCTCCCCTTTCCTCAGACCCCCGCATCCCCAGCACCAGGGCCCATGCCCCCTGTGATGGTGGGGAGGTGGAGGAACGGCCCAGCAGCCCCCAGTAGCCCCCAGCCCCCAGATGACTCTGGCCGGCCTCCTGGCAGGCCATAAATCCCAGAGAGGCAGCTGCCAGCAGGCCGCTGCCCCACCCCACGCTGGCCAGAACTCAAGGCTGGAGCAGCCAGCCTGGAGGACCATGGCCGCTGCCTTTGCTCTCACCCCTCCCAGGAGACCTCCCTCCTGCTATGCCAGCCTGGCTGTTGGCTGTTTCCGGCCATCTGCTTGGGAACCTCCCACCTCTCAGCTACAGGGATGCTGGGGCCGTCCTATGGATTTCAGAGGAGGAAGCAGGTCAGGAGGGCTGGGGTCCGGCTGGCTTGGGACCCACTAGCTGTGCAGTCATGGGCAGCTACCTTGGTATCCCTCCACCTCAGCTTCCTAACCTGTAAAACAGGGTGAAAACAGGACCTCTTTCCCGGGGATGCTTTGAGAATGAAAGGCCTACGTGGTGAGATTGCTTGCCGAGTGTTCCCGTGCCTGGCACAGGCACACTGCTGGCCCTCTTTAAATGCTATTGTTTGTGGGTATGGCCATCATCATTAACTGGATCTCCACAGCCTCCTGAGTCAGGGTGCAGAGATCCTCCAAGACCCAGCCCCTGGCTCCTCTTTCTCTGACTGGAAGCCTGACACTAGTTCTCCTGTGCTCTGATGAGTGGCCCACTGCTCCCTACTAAAGGGCAGGAACTCTGCTGTGCTCTTTATCCCTGGCACCTGGCACAGAGACTTGCACTTAGTCAGTGGAGAAAGCAGGGTTGCAGAATGAATGAATGGGTGAATGAATGAGTGAATGAGAGAAGGATTGGGGTGGCCCTGGGAGGTTGTGCCTGCATGCCTGTGTGCACACATGCATGGCCTGGCAGTGTCCCTGGCGGGCAGCCCTGCCACACCCGTATGTGCTCTCATCCGTCCTGACTGGCTCCTCCTTTTGTTTCCTCAGCCTACAAGCCTCCACCAGATGGGGGTTGCAGCTCCGCTGACCCTCGGTTCAGAGAGTCAGGAGGGAGATCAGAGTGACAAACAGGGCCATGGAGGAGGACTAGACTAACCATGGGCTGCATTTCCGGAAGAACGAGCCCCAGGGACTAGGTCACCTTCCCGAGAGCCTAAACGAAGGCTGGGGATCTGAAAGACAGGTGGCCACAGGGCCCCATGAAGGGGCTGCGAGGACAGCCCCTGCGTGCTAGAACTGGCCATCTGATCCTGCTTCTGGGAAACTGAGGCACAGGGAGCAAAGACTCACAGTACATGGCTATGTGGAATCAGAGCCAGGCCTTCGGGTTCTCTGTTCCCCGCCAGTCCCAGGGTACCTGCCCTCTGGCCTGTGGAGCGTGGCCACCAGCCAGGAAGCAATTCCAAGAGGAGAGCAAGGAGAAGCTTCTTCTCCTGCAGCCTCAGCTCCCTGGGGTTCTGCAAACACAGCAGGCACCACAGGGAGGGCACGGAGAGGAGGGTGAGAAGGGGCAGCCGGATGGGGTGCTGTGGGCCTCATGGGGGCAGGGTCCACAGGATGTACAACTGGGGCTGCTGTCCCTGGGCTGCAGGGGCCCAAGGCACGAGGTGCCTGGGGCTCAGAGGCCTGGTACAGGGCTGGAGAGTCCAGGCAGGAAGGGGCATCAGCTGTGGGGCCCCTCTGCGTGCAGTGACCTGGGCCTCCCTAGGGTCTGTGTCTGTTAGTCTGTCTGCATCTGTGACCACAGGATTGGGTCAGGCCTCCAGCAGGCCATGGGAAGACAAGAAGGCTTTGTATGTCTTGCCCAGCAGCCCCCCACCCCCAGAACAGGAAATCTAGAGGCCCCAGCCGCCCTGCCCCCAGCAGTGGCCTTGGGGGCAAGCCCTGGCCTTGGCCCAGCCCTCATGGGCTTCCACATTGAGGGTCATTTTGTGAAAGGACAGGGCTCATGGGGGCCTAGGGGTGGAGAAAGAGGGGTCAAGGGGTTTCTGGGTCTCCAGGTCTGGAGTTGGCCAGTGGGTACAGGTCTAGAGGAAAGTGGGGGCCTAGCCCTTTGGTCCTAAGGGTCCTCACCACTGGAGGCCCCTGCCCAGGCCAGGCCCCGAGGCATGGAGAGCAGCCTATCCAGCCAGTTCTCTGGGCCCCCACCATTATCCCCAAACACCTGGCCTCCTGCAGGGCCCAGCTCCTTGGGCTGCAGAACAAGCACCAGTGACTGGGAGAACCAGTAATGAGGCCCCAGGGGTGCGCTCATGGAAGGACATTTTGGAGATGATGGGCTGCCTGGCCAGCCCAGGCCTCGCCCAGAGAACTGGGGGTTTGTGGCAGGGAAGAGAGGGCAGGCCGCAGCCAGGAGGGCAACCTGCAAGGCACAGGCTGAGGGAGGGGGCTGGAACTGCCCCAGGATCCCTCCCCACCCACCCCTGCTCTGCAGACCTATCTCCAGATCTACCCCACAGTGTTCTTGGGGTTCAGGAAGGGGAGGGTCTGCGGAGGGAAAGAGACAGAAATGCAGCCGATGAGCAGGCTGGAGGGAGGGACCTAGGGGGGAAAGGGAGGCAGAAAAGTAGGACAGAAGGACCAGGAGGGAGAAGAAGGGAGGAAGAGGACCCTTGCCTCTTGGTGGCCAGGCTCTGGAGAGGAGGAGGTGGGGAGCCTGTGCCGACCTGTTCCAGGCAGGGGAGGGGACGGGGGCCGGGACGCCACAGTTACACAAATGACTAATGTGCATTATCCTAATTATAGCGGAGCAAGCTGAGCCTCCCCACCGGCGCAGCCGCCTGCATCTCCTAATAAACAATTAGCCGCAAACAACAGAAAAAGTGTGAGTGTTGGGGGGGAGGCGTGCAAGCGGCGCCACGCCGGAGTGAGTGGGGGTGGTCTGGAGCTGGCTTCACCTCAGGAGGGGAGGCTCTGCAGAGAGCCTGGGCGCCCATCACTCTCCAGCCTGTTCGGCCTGAGGCAGGCACAAGGGCTGCAGCGGACAGCAGGACCTAGAGGTGCAGGGTGTGTGTGTGGGGGGGTTCTAGCTAGTATTCAGGCAGCCTCTGGAGTGCCAGGCACGTAGCCAAATATGTCCCCTCCTCCCCTAAATAACGCAGGGGAAACAGCATCCTTGTCTTTGCCAATGAAGGAACCAAAGCTCAGAGAGGCTAAAAGGCTTGCCTGAGGACGCACAGCTGGGGTTAGGTCCCATCAGCCATGCTGATTTCCTTGGTGCTGGATCATTTCGTGGAAGCAATGGGCTTGGCAGTGAGGGACAAGGCCTATTCACCCCATTCCCTGCCCTGTGATTCTGGTCCTGCGCTGTCAGTGGGCATCGTGATGAAGGTGGGATTCCCTCACTGGTCCACAGCGCCTTGGAAGGGAAGGAGTTCTGGGGCTTGGCAGTGGTCTTGAGAGGCGAGCTGTCTCTGGCCCCCAAAGCAACTGCAGCCTAGAGACAGGAAGATGCTCGTTCAAGATCCCAGGGGCTTAGTGCAGAGTGGGGGCTCCGCCAACACGCCAGCTGGAACACTTTTCCCATGGGGTAGGAGCCCTTTTCTTCACCCCTAACCGTCTCCGCCATGCTGTGGTTCTCAGTGTCTGCCTGCCTAGTTATAAGCTTGCCCCCTCCCGTGTCCTGAGCAGCCCCCAACTCGGGGCTAGCTGGCAGGGATCCTTGAGAACTGGGTGCCTGGGAAGAAGAGCCCAGGTGTGTGCTGGTTGCAGGGCCAACTAGATCTAGAGGCTCAGGCCCTGCCACTTGCAAGGGAGACTTGGGCCTCTGTCTGCCTCCTGCAGAATGAGGAAGGTGACTAACTGGTCCGGAATTGCTGGCCACTGACACAGGTTTGATACTGAAAGTTCCTTGGTCCTAGGCAAACCGAGACAGCTGTTGGGCCAAAGAACGAGGTAAACCATCCTTTTCCTCTCTGTCCCCCAGGGTGGTGACAGGGCCTAAGGACGACTGCAGTGAGCCGGGTGATCATCCAGGGCTGGTTTCCCCTGTAACCCATGGGGATGGGAGCGCCTGAAGCCCAAGCCTTCCTGCAGATGATGGAATTACTCATTGAGCCTCAAACCCATCTGTAAAATGGGACTCACAAAACCCATCCCTGAAGAGTGAGTGTGGGGATCCACGTAGAGTGCTTTGCCCAGACCCCAGCTTATATGTCACGCCCCCCCACACACACCTGCCTTGGCTCCCTGGGGGCCTCCTGATTGGCTTTGCTGGGCTCCAAGCAGAGGCCCTGCTGCATCGGGTTCTTTTGGCTCCCTGGGATGGACTAAGGGCTGACCGGCCACTGCAGCCTCCGCACCTCTAAGTCGGTGCTGGGGAGGGGCTTTCAAATCACCCCTTCGCAGAGAGGAGACTGTGGTCTGGAGAGTGGCAGAAGCCTGGCCAGGGCCTCCCAGCTGCCCTTGCCCTGCCCCTCCGCCCTCCCTGCAGGATGCTGTTCTTCCTGTTCCCCAGCCCAGTGTCCCATAGGGTCCCCTCCATCCTACAGTCCTACAGAGCTTGGCTCTTGAGTCGTCTTCTCCACTCCCCAGCCACACTCCCTCTGCCTCTGTGCCTTCGCAATGCTGTTTCCTCTCTCTGCTGTGCCGCTCCCCATGCATTGCACCTGGTGGGCGGCACTTGGCCTTTGACTTCTCCTAGATGTTGCCTCCTCCAGGAGGCCATCACAACCACCCAAAACCTAGCCTCTCACACACATCCCTCTGTACTTTGCTCTGCAGTGGCAGGCTGGCATGTTCTGCTTTCTCTTAGATGGAGGCCTTGCTGTGGGCAGAGACACAGCGGACCTTCCGCTGTGCAGCCTGAGTGCCTCGCACAATCCTAGGGCTCCTAACCGACGCTCAAAGACATTCAACAAATAAATATTTACCCAGCCCTGCTCTGCAAAGACCCTGCTGGGAACTGCCAGGGAGACAGAGATGAAGAAGAGAGTTTCCGCCCTTAAGGAATTTGCTGGCTAACGGGGGAGATCGGGTGAGTACATAAATAACTGCGCTACAAGGTGGGAAGTGCCAGGAGCCTCTCCGGAGCTGCCGCCCACAGGAAGCGCGGTCAGAGGGAGGAGGCACGGCTGGGGGGGGGGCAATTCAACAAGGGACTGAGTGAGGTGGGAGCAGCATGGGGTCAGGGGCGTTTCTTGGCAAGAGAAGACCTGTGGGGAGACAAAAGGCAGTTTGGACTGAGTGGCATGTCACAGGGGTGTAGAGAGACGAGACTGGGCAGGCCCATGAGGGCCATAGCTTTGAATGCCACACTGAGCAGTGTGGGTTTAGGCCAAGGTTCTTGAATATTCCCTGGCACCCTGGGGCTCTGTGGAGGGGTCTGTAGTGCCAGAGAACCTTTTCCTGTCATGGATTTTTCACACCTGACTAATACATTCCCTGCCTTTACAAGATGGCCCTTCGTGCCCTGGCAATGGGGAGCCACGGGGGTTCTTGAGCAGGGGAGTGGCACCAGGAGCCAATGCTTACCTTGCCTTCTTTGTCCCCCTTATACTATACACCCTCAGGGAGCAGGACAAAGGCAGGGGAAATGATGAGGCTGCTACTTGGAGGGGAGGGGTCGATGCAGAGCTTGAGAAACAAGTGCTATAATTGATTTCCTGAGCTCATCACCCGCCAGGTTGCCAGGTCTGCTTGTCTAGCAGAGGAGGAACACGCTCCCTACCCAGGGCTCCGAAGGTGTCCTGAGGGGAGAGGGGAGGGGCCCCTCCCTCCTCCCTCCTCCCTCCTCCCTTTTCCCTCCTCTTTCCTCCTTTCTCTCTCTTCCCTCCTCCCTCCTCCCTCCTCCCTGTTACTCCTCCCTCTACCTCAATGTCCCTCTCTGCTCCCTGGTGCAGCCTTCTTCTTTCTCCTCCCATTCATCTCATTCCACTCCAGTCCATCCTGTCCTCTTTCTCACATTCCTGCCCCTTCCTGGCCTTACCCAAGCTCTTGCTGTGAGAGTGTGGGGAACGGACCTTCCCAGATACCCCTGAACTCCTAGAATGTGTTTCCTTTCTGACTAATGCAATTTACCCACCATCTAAAAAAGATTCCCAAATCCCTCCTCCTCCAGAAAGCCCATCCCGACTGTATTGAACCAGGCTGGTTGAGAGTTTTTGTTCTCTGTCATGCTAAGGAGTCTGAGATGAGAGCGATTCAGGACCTGAGTCCCATCTCAGGGGAAGAAGAGAGCCATAGCTGATGAATGATGTCAGCTGTGGAGGCCAGACAGGAAGTAGGAGTCCTCTATCATGTCTTCCCTGGCCTTACCCTCCAGATGCCAAATATCAGATGGAGAATTCAACCAGACATTTTTGAGGTCCCTTGTGGCCCTCAGGTTCTGGAAGAGGCCACACAAAAGCTGATGACATCCTTTTCAATGTTAAAGCCACCTGCTCCCTTATCTCCACTGAAAAGATATTCTTATGTGTTCCAAAATGCCCACAGCTGGGTCTCATTGCCAAGTACTTCCTCCAGGCCTCAGTTCTGAGAGAAAGAGACAAAGAGGCAGAAAACAGTCGCATTCCCAAGGGTTCTCTGTGGACTTCAACTTGGAGGCAAGGGTAAAGTTCCACTCAGGAGGTCAAAGTTGGGAATGGGAGTATGGCGCAGAGGTAGAGCGCTTGCCTAGGATGGATTAAGGCCCTGGGTTCAATCCCTAGTGCTACAAAAAAACTCCAGCAAATAGAGGATGATCAAAGTTGAACATTATGAGTGTGGATGTGCTCAATGCTAATTCCATCTTGGGGCGTATCATTAACAGCAATAGCAAGACAACACTACCTTTCATGGTGCTCCGGTAGCGCAGATGGCTGTGTAGCCACATTCTCCCACCACAGAATGTGTCCATGACCTCAACTTTAGACAGAGGACCCAGCAGCTTGGCCACATCCAAGATCACAATTCTGGAGTTTAGACCCAAGTCTAGCACCAAAGCACCTGCAAGGTGTCCTGGGAAAGGGTGGTACTGTGGTTTAATTTAATAAGAAATATGTATTTGGTCTTTGTCCTTGATTCCTGACACAGAGCTTCTAAAACTCTTGGAATTTCTCAGTGATAGGGGTGAGAGGAGCATCCTTTGCTAGTCATAACAATCCCCTTTCAACCACACCAGAGTTTATGTTAATGAGCTGCCTCTGGGAAGATGTCCTGGTTGCCAAGGGAACCAGTCAGGTAGTTGGAGAGCTGGAACTTTCAGCTCCATCCCCTGATCTCTGGGCAGAGTAAGGGATTGGAAATTGAGTTGGTGGTCAATAGCCAACCATTTAATCAATCACACCTATGCAGGGGAAGCTTCATAGTAAAATCCCCAAACTCCAGGGCTTGGAGAGCTGGTAGGTGGGTGAACACATCCACATGCCAGGAAAGTAGGGCACTCCAGGATCCACTGGGACAGAAACTCCTGCATTTGGGGCCATTCTGGATCTCACCCTATCTAGGTGCCTCTTCATCAGGTCATTCATCTGGATCCTTTGTCATACCCTTTATGGTAAACTGGTAATAGCTAGCAGTGTTCGCTGAGTGTTTTGAGTTGTCAGAGCAAAAAATTGAACCCGAGGACATGATTGTGGTAGCCAAGTTGACAGAAGTGTGGGTACCTTGAGCATCCCATGCTTGTGATTGGCATCTGAAGTTGGGGGTGGTCTTGTGGGACTGAGGCCTTAACCTGTGAGGTCTGCATGTTCTCTGAGCCGTTAAGAGTCAGAATTGAGTGGAATTATAGGATCTCCATTTGGGTTCTGCCAAGAACTGGAAAACTGCTTGATGTTGGGGGAAAAAACAGCTCCAAACATTCGGTGTCAGAGTGTTGGGAATAGGGGAACACGCTTTCTTTTAGGAAGAGATTTACTTGTTGCTCCAGGAAGACCTGGTGGGGTAGGGCTTCATGAGTCTGCATATCCAGACCCAGGACAACCACAGTTCTACCCTTCCCCTCACCTGGCCCCCACATTGCTGTGTCCTGATCTGCCTCCCTGTGTTCTGTGGGCTCCTCAAGGAGGTGGACAGGACCTCTGTTTCTGAATCCCCAATCCTCGCTGGCCATAGAGGTTCCCTAAATACTGGTTGAATTAGGACAGAGGATGGAATTTTTTGGAAGGCAGACTTGGAACTAAAATGAGTTAAAATTTCTCAGAGTCAAAGCTGCCCAGCAATAAAAAAGGCTGCCTTGTAAGGTAGTGAGCTCCCTGTCCCCAGAAGGAGTCCAGCCACTGGTCTCCATCAGGGAGGCTGCATACGGAATAGGGACTTCTGCACAGCACAGTGATGGTCTGGATGACCTTCTGACTATGATGCAGTGTGGGGTTGCCACTCAGGGTACTGAGCTTCATTTGGGCAGGGGAGGTGCTGTTTGGGGGCAAATGGTCTTAGAGCTAGAGACACTCAAACAACCATGTCTCTATTCATAAGGGGAGGTCATAGGATCAGGGGTTGCTATCATTTGGGTCTGGAATGTCCTCCAAAGGCCCATGTGTCACTGTCAAAGTCTTGATCACCAGCACAGTGCTGTTGGGAGGTGGTGGAGCCCTTAAGGGGTGGGGCCTAGCTAGAGGTCTATAGGTCATTGGGGCCATGCCCTCAAAAGGGCTTGTGAGACTCCAGCCCTTTCCTCTTTGTCTGTTTCACTCTCTGGCCAGGAGACGGGCAGTTTTGCTAGGCCATGCACTTCTGCCATGATGTACTGCCCTCCACTGGAGTCCTAAATGCAATGGGTCTGCCCAATCATGGATTGGAACATCCAAAACTGTGAGCCAAAATAAAACCTTTTCTCTTCATAAGTTGATGATCTCAGCTTCTTGTTGTAGTGACAGATAGCCAGCTGACTCTGGGTAAAATGCTATGCTCTGCCCCAGGGTGGCCCAGTCCTTTTCAAAGGGGACTCAGCAGGAGCTGAGGCTGGACACCCTGTTCTCAGAGGCTGGGCCTCCTAGCAGTCCTGAGCAGGAGTAGCAGGACAAGTCTAAACCACCAAGCGCACATCTGCCCAGCACTTGCTGTGTGACCTGGGCATGGCACTTCCTATTTCTGGGCGTGTGGCTGCTCAAGTGCTTTCCACTTCTGACCACTGGGCCTCTCTGCCCCTAGGCAGCAGCCTGGACTGTTGGTCCCAATTCCTCAGGTCTTAAGAAAGCAGGCCTGGCCACAGTCTGGCCAGGCCCTGGGGGAGAGAGTGCTTCCCTACCCGATCTGGGCCACGTGGTGGCCTTGCATTTGCTCACGAGATTTGAGCCCAAGGGCACACAGAGGTAGGTGACGTGCTTGCACAATTGGGCCTTTCCACCAGGACAATAACGTGCTTCAAGTGGGGCCTGGTGCAAAGAGGATGGAGAAATGTGGCTAGACCAGGACCCACCAGAGTCTAGCTGGCAGAGCCCAGCCTGGCACAGCCAAACCTGATGCCTGGCTGTCCTGTCAGATGCAAATGCTCACTGTTTCAGGCCATGGGAATTTTGGGGGAGGGGGATTGTTATATGGCATTTTGGTGGCAATAGCTGACTAATAAATCTTTCCTTCGCCCCCTCACCTGACCCCACCCAGTGCTAGAGGGTGCCAGTGTGCCCCGTCCCCTCTTCCAAAAGAAGCTGCCCTTGCTGGGCCCAGCCTGAAAGCACAGCTGGATTCTGCAGCTGGGCCGACCCTTGCTCATCACACAGTTCATGCTCTGAGGGCCCCAATTACCCGGGTGACAGTCAGGGACAAGGGACCTGAGTCTGCTCACTTAGGACTTCATGGCTGATCACATAAGGAAATAGCAGCTCTTCAGGAAGTAGAGGAAAGGAACATCCCTCTCTGGCGGCCTGGGGCAGCCTGGGAATCGCTGGCTCCTCCTGGGTCGCCTGGCTACCCTGAGCTGCTGGGTTCTGACAGAAGGGGCCTCCAGCTTTGCCTCTGGACTCAAGGGGACCGGGTTTTGTATCCCAATCCTGCCTCTTCCTAGCTGTGGGACTTTAAGCATGCTGCTTAACTTGCTAATCCTCAGCTGACTGTCCTTTAAAAGAGGGGCAACCCCTGAGGGGCAGACAACCCCTGAGGAGCAGACAAGTGAGTAAAGCTTCATCTATATTTACACAATAAATATAATGCACTTGAATCATCTTGAAACCTTTTCCCCTTCCTCCCCATCTGTGGAAAAATTGTCTTCCACGAAACCAGTCCCTGATGCCAAAAGGTTGGGTACCACTGCTTTCACGTGCCAACAACAGTTCCATCTACCTCCCGGGGTTGCTGTGAGGATGAGGTGTGAGGGCTTCTCCGGGGCCTGGCACAGAACAAGTGCTTAGTGACAAATGTTGGCAGTTCCTATTAATAATAACTCAATCACATTAGACTTTGCGAATTTTCTTCCTCAAAGTAGACCAAAGTATTTGATCCTTCAAGGGTTCACTATGTGTCAGGTGGGTCATGGAGAGGTCATGACTGGTCTCTGAGGAAGAAAGACCTGCCAGCAGCTAACAGAGCTGTGGAGGCTGCGGGAGTCAGGGGACTGTTGCATCTGAGGCCTGAGGCAGAGCAGCCCCCAGCAGGGGCATGCGTAGGACCTGCCCGGAAGCTGGGCATAGCGGGCACAGTTTATAATCCCAGCCCACAAGAGGCAGAGGCAGGAGGATGGTGAGTTGGAGGCCAGCCTGGGACAGAAAAGTATTTTCCAGGAAGAACAAGTGGGGGTTGTCAGAGTGTCAACCAGGGACTCTTGGTCTCAGTAAGTTCAAGTGCCAGTGGTTACCACTGTGGGGCGCAGCAGTGTGCTTGTGTTTGGGGGAGAGAGTGTGGAAGGCAGTGATGATACAGGAGAATGGGTGAGGCCAGATTCCAGGGCCCTGGGTGCCCCTCTGAGAACCCGGGAGCGTCTCCCCTCCATGCAGGCTGTGAGAGGTGGAAGTTGGTGGTGACAAGGTCCGCTTGTCCTATGGGAAAGAGTTCTCTTGGAGTGGCATGCAGGGGAGGGACTGAGTGCTGGGCAAGCCCCTGGGGGTGGCTGCCACAGTCCAGGGGAGAGACATGTGGCCTGAGCAGGGCAATGGCAGTAAGGAGGGGTAGGTCCTTTGAAAAGCGCAGACTTGAAGACCCATCTACTGCACTTGGCCCCAGCTCTACAATGACCAGGGCTGTGTGACCCTGGACAAGTGACTCCCCTCTCTGGACCTGCAAAGTGCTGTGGAGAGGATGAAATGACTTAGTCATACAAAGGCCTGCGATCAATGTCCAGACCTGGGTAGCACTCAGTACATGGTGGCTACTGTTGTCACGTGCCAACAGCACAGGCCAGGCACCCGGTGGATGGAGCCAGATGTGGAGGGAGAAGGAGGAGTGGGGAGCAGGTTTCCTGTTTGGCCTCTGGGCAGAAGGAGAGCAGGTCCACTTTGAGAGGCAGGGGGAACAGGAGGGGCCAGGCCTGGGGGCCAAGGGCAGGGAACAGAGAGCCTAGCTGGTGACCATAGTGAGGAACTTATGCACCAGCCAACGGAGACAATGGAGCTTAGGACTCCGAGTGGGCCCAGCTGACCGGGGGAGGTGGCCACTGGCATATCATCAAGGGGTGGGCACGGGAGAAGAGCAGCAAGGAAGCTGGTAGGCAAGGTGGGACAGAGGTGGCCACTGTGCCTATCTGCTGGGTATGTGCAGGAGTGGCCACCACACACATCCCCTCTCCCTTAGGACCTGGTGTGGTGGGGCCTGGGAGCCATCGGCTGGCTCCACGCAGCACATCTTTGGTGTGCTGACCAGGAACCCATCTGGGCCTCAGCGTTCCCACCGATAATAACAGAAGGGGCTGAGCAGCCCTATCTCGGGTCCCTTGTAGTCCTTACAGCCCCTGCTCAGAGCTCTGCAGCCTCCCATCCCAGGGCCTGATACCACGGCCAGGAGTGAGAGGTCACACATCTGAGATGACCCATGGACTCTGTTCAGGAGGCGAGCTGGGGCATGAGCACCCCCCTAGTCCCGGTCCTGCACCCTGGCCCTCGGCCCACTGCCTTCTCTCAGCCTGGATGCAGCCACCAAGATGGTCATGAGGGAGACCTGGCCCTGGAGACCACCCAGTCACACATAAGTGAACCTAAGAGGCAGGACACAGCTTCCTAGAAGGTTGCGCCAGAGGCCACCACACCCCTGGCTCTGTGCTTAGCACTTCCAGGAAGAGCAGGAAGACTCTGTGTGGACAGTCCACTTGGTTCTGTCCCACTTGGGCCTGTTCCCGTTTTCTGCCCTCAGTCACAGGCGAGAGCTCTGGGGCTCCAGCCCAATGGTTCTCTGCAGCACTTTCAGTGCTAGAGACAGGCAAACTGAGGCCCAAGAAGCAAAGGGGTCTATCAGGCTCACAGCTAGAGTGGACAGGGCTGTGTGGCAGTCTGGCCTCTGGCCTGTGCTTGTCCAAGCCCTTTGCAAGCTAGGCCAGGTCCTGGGGTGGTGGTGCTGCAGTCCCTCAGCCTTGGGACAGCTCTCAGGAGCAGGCCTAGCTTTCAGGCAGCACTGTCTTTCCTTCTGGGAGCCTGGGAGGCCAAGTAGAAGCAGCTGGCTTCTTTTTGGAGACACCAGTTTTTGTCCCTTTCTCCCTTTCTTTGTTCCAGGTGGAGCCTGGTGGGCTGGGGAAGTGCTTTTCAAACAGCAAGGGCTTCCCTGGGCCAGCCCTTAGGCCAAGCACCTTGGGGAGAATGTAGAGGCCCGTGGTACCAGCCGAGGAGCACTGGACCTAAGTCTGAATGCTGGGCTCAGAGCCCTTCTCTTCCCTAAATCTCTGAAGGGGCCCTAACTCCTCCTCTGGGGGACGAGGTAAACCCTGGGGCAGCTGCAGAATGGGGCTGTGGAGGCCTCCAGGACAATGGTGTGTGTGTGTGATGGGGGGGTGAGTCAGAAAGTTCCAGAAGGTCCCTGGGGCTTTGGCATGGGGGAGGAGAGGAGCCTTGCAGCCAGGGCTCTGCCTCCTCCCCATTCCTGCCCTCCCAGGGCACAGAGGGGGCCAGAGCCATTACTGAGAAGGGACTTCCAGTCAACAAAGACAAATTGGCCTAATTGACCCAAATTAGCAACAGGGAGGGCCGGTGGCCCAGCTGCTGGAGCATTTAATCACTGTCACCCTGTGTGGTCAGGGACAGTCCCCTCCCCTGAGGCCATCAGGGTCATCTTCCCCTGTGAATGACTGCCTCTCTGCACTCTTCCAGCAGCAGGAAGCAGGGTTGGGACTGTGGGGACAAAGACAGCCTTTGGCCAGAGGCGGAGCTCCCTATAGAACTGACAGGTTGACTTCAGTAGAGAGAGGTGGCCTGGGACATCAGGCCTCTATTCTGAAGTCAGTGGCAGCTCCAGGGACAGGGAGGGTCTCTCTGGAGATGAGTGACCTGTGGGCACAGGACCTCTGCTGAGATACTAGCCTCTTCCCTGACTGTTGGGCTGGGTTTTAGCTCAGCTGGTAGAGCGCTGCGCTGTAGTCTCTGAGGTCCCAAGTTCAATTCCCAGCACCACAAAAATGGGAGAAGGGCCTGGCAATCCACTCCCCAGGCAATCCCGAAACAGCCATTGAAAACCCTATGAGGGTCGCTATGAGTCGGATACCGACTCGACGACACCCAACAACAACAACAGCCCCAACTGTCCAGAGGGAGGCAGAAGGGTGGGGACACAGGCCTGGGGGACCTCAGGGCTGTCTCAGCTCCTCACCGCTTTCCTCATTGATGCTGGGCCCATCTCAGCAAGGACCTCCTACAAACCTTTTGAGGTGGCAGCCCAGAGCCCTCTGTGGCCTCTGACAACACCCTCCTGAGGATTCCTTCTGGCTGTTCCTTCCAGATTGTGCATTTGGAGAAGGCAGGCAGGCCGGCCATTTGTCCACCATCAGTGCCTCTGTTCCTGGGAGTGACCTCTTTCTTTCCCACAGCAAACCCTCATGGAGTGCCTGCACGGAGATGGCCGGGGCCTAGGTGTTCACTGCTCCCAGGGACCTCCGGGCCCCTGTCAACCTCATGGCCTTGCCTTCCAGCTCCCTCTTTCTAGCGGAGGCCACCTTCTCCTTGTATGGAATCCTGAGGTCACGGAGAAGGTGCCCGATCCTCTGTGTATTCACAGCTCCATCCCAGGCCTGGGTTCTGGCCTCTTCAGGCTGCATCTCTCAGTGACCATCCAGGCACTCCTCCCTCTGAGGGACCCCAGATCCCTCAGTGTGCAGCCAAGATGGAGCCTGTCTACTTGAGCTGAGACGTTTCTCACATTTTCCCTTTCCCTACCCCTGAATCCAGATGACAGGAAGCCACCTGCACCACCCCCACAGTATGGTGGCAGCAGCCCCCATTCACTGTGCATATGTCACCGATGAGTTTTTTATACTCCAAAAGGCCCAATGCAGGGACCCCATACAGCAAGCCACCCCATGATGATGCTGCCAGCTGCTGGCCATGAGCTCCTTGTGTGTTTTCTAGGATGCACCCTAATAGGAATAATTTATCTTCTGGGCTCCGATTCTCCACACACCCTCGTGCTGTGAAGAAGCCCCTGTCTCTTCTCCCTTGGAAGGGACCCGCTCAGGAACCCAGGAGCCTACCCCTTCCACCTGACAAGCTCTCGTCCAACGCTCCCAATGTTCCAGCCATGACCCTCCCTCTGTTCTCTGTGGTGCCTATGTGTGTACCATGACTTGCTTCCTAAGTGTGCCACTTGCTGTCACCTGCCTGGGTGTGGACCAGCTCCTGTGAGTGGGAGTGGCCTGGGGCTGTGGCAGGGACTGGCTGGATTGCTCTGCACCTATCGGGAGGGTGGAGAGCTTGAGGGACATCACTGCCCCACTCTAGGAGAAGCCTGAGCGCTCGGCCAGGACGGTCCCTGCCTGGGTCCATGGCTCAGGCTGTGCACAGGCCCATGTCCCCACGCTGGTAGAAGGTGATTTCCCATTTGTAACAATTATGCACTTAATTGGGCTCCAATTAAATTGGAGAGAGTGCGAAGGGCTGTGTGTTTGTTCTCCTCCTTCCTTCTTAGCACATCAGAGGAGCACAGAGGATGACGAACGGCTCTGTCTCATCTGGAACAACACGCAGCTGTCAGGCACCCGGCTGGCCTGGGCACCCCTCCTCTGCCTGACGAGCCTCTCTGAGTCCTGCCGCTCTAAGCAGGGGCTGGACTCCCTCCAGAGCCCCCAGGGCTGCGGGGTGGCCAGGCAGGATCCATTGTCCTCCCAAGCCCCGATAGCAAACAGGGTGGGGGCGTTGGGGACAGGGCAGAGAGGCAGGGGATGGACCTTACTCCATCAAGGGCTCTTCCCGGCCTCCTCAGTGGTAGCAGCCTCAGGGAGGGATAAACTGGACCAAGAGCTTGCCAGCTGGCTCCTTAGGGACATCTCAAGGCTGCCATGGGGACACAGGGGAGGGTGAGGTTAATGAGACCTCAGGAGGCGCTTCCACTCTCCCTTCAACCAGCAGCCCGCTGTGATCTGTGTCACATATCATCTCTATTATATATGTGCTATATAAATATATTATGATGTGTGTATTGTACATATTATGTCCCCCTGGCTAAAAGTGTTTTAGAAAATTGCTCATTTCATCCAATTCTACCATATCTCAGTCAGGGAAACTGAGGCCCAGGATGGGTAAGGCTGAGGGGAGGTGGGCACCATTGCTTCAGGGCTGGACTGCCAAGAGAGCAGTGGAGGGCCAGGTCATACCTGGGGCCCTGGCCACAGGAGCTCCTCAAAGGGGAGCCCTGTGTAAGTCTACACAAGTACACGTGCCTGGGGAGGGTCTGGCACAGGAGGAATTCAGGGAAGTCCTGTAGGGTGAGCAAAGGGACGCATAAGTGCTTGGAGTGAATCAAGGCAGCAGGACTTAGTCTATCAGTCGGGATGTGCATTTGTAAGCTGGGGCAGAAGAAATGAGGCTCTGTAGGGAACCCAACACAGAATAAGAAATGCAAGACTCAGAGGGGCTGCCCAGAGGAAATCCCCTTCTGATGGGGTGGCACAGTCTCTCCAGGGAAGCCCCTTGGGTGATGACAGAGGCACAGACTCTCTGGAGGAGTCCCTGACTGACTAGGGAGGTGTGTTCCCCGGGCGAGCACGAGTGTGGTGGGGAGAGGAGGAAGGCCAAGACGGTGCTGGCCCTGGAGCTCCCTGGGGACGTGGTGGTGGAGGGGTCACGGCCCTGACCTGGGCCGCTTCCGGCCTGAAGGAGGAAGCAAGGCTGGGGCTCTGAGGCAAGTGCCTCCTTTCTGGCCTTGGAACAGAGGGCTGCATATCCGGATGCCCTGCAGGGAGGAGCAGGGGGCTGTGGCCAGGCAGGAAGACAGCCATTGACATTCCGGTCAGGCAGCTAGTCACTGAATTATTATTATTTCTTTTTCTTTTTTTTCTTTTTCTTGAGCTACTTAGAGCAATTTACAGAAATCATTTTGGGGCCATTTAGGGAGAAGAGAAAAGATGAAGACTTTTAAAGGCAAGGCCAAGGGATGGTTTTATGCAAATCAGTGCAGGGACATGGAGAAGGAGAGTCTGGATTCTGAGGGGAGTCGGGAAGGAAGGGCTGCAGGGCTCTGCTCCCCCACCCCAGGGCTGGGACCTAGGGGAGCAGCCAGGGACCAAGGAAAAGGGAAATGGGGGACAGAGGGCTGAGACATATGAGGAAGGAAGCCAGCTCCAGAGGCTAAACTGTGCCTCCCATTCCCCCAGGGAAAGCTGATGTCACTGTGACTAGGCTGAATGGTATGGCATATTGCTTATGACGTCAGGGGCTGGAGGAGGGGCCTTGGGACCCAGTACCCATGTGGTCAGGTGGTCAGGGCCCCGGGGGAGATTGGTCATAGCCTGGAGGAGGGGAGTGGCCCTGTTTCTGCAACCTGGGCAGTCACTTTGTCTCTCTCAGCCTCGGTTTTCCCATTCACATAATGGGGATCATGACTGTCAATTTCACGGTGAGGCTGGCATGGGATAAGGTGTGGGTAGCCATTACTGAACTGCCAAGGGCTCCATGCTCTTTGGTCATGGTGGGCAAGGGTAGGGCCTTCAGGGGCCCCAACCTGACCTTCAAATGCTCACTCCTCTGGCCCACACCCCAGACGGGAGAGAAAATCTCTCCGAGGAGGCAGAAGGGTGTAACTGGCCTGCACTGGGCTGGGATCAGAGGTCTGAGACGGATGCCTGGGTAACACAGGTCGGTGTGCGTGTGTGCACTCATGTGCTGCATACACAAGTCCATGGTATGGGACGGAGGGGTGGGGGTCGTAGAGAGGGGAGTGGACAATGAGAAAACCAGTCACAAACAAAGCAAAGCTTTCCCCACAGTTAGCTCTCAGGCTATTTGTGATGTGCTACTGGAGATGGCATCTTGTTATCCATGTAAATGCACATCTCCCAGACACGGCCCTGGGCAAGTGGCGGCTGGGGAGCACACCTGTGACCAGCCAGCTTCCTCTAGAGAGTCTGGGCTGTGCAAACTCCCCCCACCGCCCCCAGAACCATCACTGGAAACGAGTGAGTGGCCTGGGCCACAGGGAAGGGGTCTTGGCCCTGGTTTTGCAGCTCCCGACTGCTGTGTGAGCTAGGCTGAGATCTTTGCCCTCTCTGGACTTAGTTTTCATATCTTTAAGATGGAGATGGGTCTGAAGTCCTATTCTTGCTTCCCAGGTGCAGGTTCCTTTGACCGCATAGATCTCTCACAGTGTGGGGAGGAGTGTAGAGTGCAGATAGCTGTCAGGGAATTCCCAGCACAGGTGAAGTGCTACCTGCATCCAGGGCCACGGCAAGAAGGCTCAGGCTGGCCTGCCTCCCCCTAGCCACTCCTGGTAATGCGGTATTAACAGTAACTCCTACTTACCGCTATTTACCAGCATTTCCTGTGTGTTGAGCCTCTAGGCACACACCCCAGTGCTGTCACTTCCACTGGGCTTCACCCCCAACCCCTGGGGGTGCTCTTTCCGATGCCCCGCAGTGGCGGGGCAGGAAGGCTCTGGACAAAGCAGGCACTCCATGGTGCTGCTGGAGTTCAACTTGCTCGTTCACATAGCTTTTGGCAGTGGTTGTTGCAAAATGGCAGGAAGCCACATCTGGCCCTCTCCAAAGTCCAGGTGGGTACAGGTGCTCTCTGGGCACCTCTGCCACCTGGCATCAATTGCACTGCACTGACATCGCTTGCATCCCTGCCCCATGTCCGCCTGTAACTGTGTCTTCATCACCACCCACCTGGTGTGTGTCACATGAGTGGAGTAGAGGAAACACTCAAAATATGCACTGAAGAAAACAATTGCTACCATTTACTAAGCACGTACTATAAGCCAACTGCTTCTCGAAGCCCTTCACCTGTATTAAATGACTTATCCATTATAACAGCTCTGTGAGGACCATACTCTTAGTATTAAGTGATTTCCCCAGGACCATACAGCTAGGATTTGGAAACAGAAACGTGAATGAATAAATAAAGAAATAAACTTTCCACCTCTGGTCCCACCACTCATTTAGCAACCAATCTGTCTTCCTAGTGGCTCCCTGTGTGGAAAGGGTGAGAGGACAGGAAGGAGCCACCTCCATGACTTTTTCCTTCATCTTTTTTTTTAAATTTTATTTTATAACTATTCATATCTGCTAGATCACTTTTTTATGGCTTCCGATTCCAAACTTGTCTTTTGTTCCCTTAAGCTTAGAGGAATATCTTTTGTTGTTAGGTGCCGTCAAGTTGGTGTCTGACTCATAGCGACTCTATGTACAACAGGTGAAACACTATTGTCAGTGCTTCTCTGCTATTCATAGGGGTTTCAATGGCAGATTGATTTTTGGGAATGGGTTGCTGGGTCCTTCTCCCAAGCCTACAGTATCTGGTATTCCCAGGCACTCTCCCATCCAAGTACTAACCATGCCCATCCCTGCTTAGCTGGATGCCACAGTGCTACGCTTCAGGCAGAGGAATATTTAGTCTCTGATGATTCCCATACGCAAACCCCTCACTTGTTTCTGGTGTGTACTCTTTTCTGCTGGTTCCTGCTCATGCTGTCTTGCATGTCTGTGTGCTCAGTTATTGACTTTTTCCTTCATCTTATGAATATGGACTGAGCATCTCTGAGCCAGGCCCTGGTCCAGGTGCTAGAGTACAGCACTGAACAAAACAGCACGCAGGGGCTTCCATGCCACTGGGGGCTCACACTGAGTGGGCAGAGGTGGCCAGGGAAGGCCATTCTGGTAAGAGGCATTTGAAGGAGACCTGAAAGAGGTAGAAGAGATGTAAAGGACAGGCAGAAGCAGGGCGAGGCCAAGCCTCTGAAGTTCCAGTCCTGGCATGTTGGGGACAGCAAAGAAGCCAGCGTGATCAGGTCAGAGAGACAGAGTCAGAGGGAGGCACCATCACAGTGGCCTTGGGAGCTGCTCTAAGGATTCCGGTGTTCCCTCCCAGTGAGGCGGAGGGTTGTGAGCAGAAGGGTGACTAGTTCTGACCTGCGGCTTTTAGGGTCTTCCAGCAGGTGGATGAAAAGTGGCCTCCGGAAGCAGCAGGGAGTTGCCTCCTGGCCCTGGACACAGCTACCTCTGAGTGGGGTCACGATTGCCCGTGTGAATCATGCCAGGGTTGGGAAGGGCTACAACTCTGAGCGGGCAGGGGACTTTCAAGAAGGACTACGGGAAGGAGCCTGAGCCAGCGTGCCAGGGCCAGCACCCTGACGCCAGGGCCTGGAAATGCCTCTGAGGGGAGAGGTGGGAGCCTGTTGGGTGGTATCCAGCCCTGAGCGGTGGGGTAGACCAGCAGCTGCCTCACCTGGCTTCAAGGCCAGAGAAATGGGGCGTGCTAGAATGGAGCCACGCTTAGCACAAGTGTAGAATTTAACAGGGATTCTGAAGATGTCACATCGAAGAAAGCAAGAGAGAACTCAAAACAGCTCATTCATAGCTCTCTTACGCGGATTATGTCTCCACATAGCAATCTGGTGGATATATTGGTTAAAACATAGTATAACACTAATTTCATCTGTTTCATTTTCTTTTCCTCCTGTGATAACCAGAAAAATTTATATCAGACATGCGGCTGCTACTCTATTTCTGTTGGACAATGCCAACCCAGCTCAGCAATCTGGATTTCAAAGACAGGGACCCTAAAGCCTACTGAGAGGAAAGATTCATCTCAATCGGTGCAGTTGGCTGGGAGGACAGGTGGGGAGAACACAGGGCGGGTGAGGTGGAGGAGGGGCGTGGTAGGAGAATGGGGCAGGGCGACTGCCTGGTGTGTGGGCCATGCCTGTCGGAATTGACTCCTAAGGACTCTCTGGTACCAAGGACACCACTGAGAATCAGTGGCTACTTGATGCCTTCCTGACTGCAGACGGTGCCAGGTGGGGTGTGTCACCCCACTTCCCCACCTCAATGACCCTACAGGATGGGCAGGGTTTACTTCTCTTTTTTGCAGGTGAGGATACTGATTCAAGAGTAACATGCCCTCGGTCACTTGGGCACTGGCCAGGAATGGAAGAGGAGACCCGGAGACCAGGAGATCCTCAGGGTCTGCGTCTGTGTCACCCTTATGCAATTTCAGGCTGCAAGATCTGGGAGCCTGGGGCTCTGTCAGAAATTCCCCATCACCCTAGACCTGCCACTTGGCTATGGCTGGGCTGTCTGCCGTGAAGGTGTATAGGTCTCCGTTACATCCAGCTGGGAGGTTGCTGAGGAAGGGATGTGAATTTCGGGAAGCTGTGTCCTCAGCCAGGTGCAACCCTGGCACCGCATAGGGCCAGCCACTGGGCCCAGGAATGCCTCCTCCACCTGGGCAGCTGCAGAGGCCCTACTAATGTGGGGCTGTGCCTGCAGCTGTCTTCTTGGGGAAGGGGAGGAGGGGGGAGGGGCGAGGGGCTAGCAGCAGGCCACTACTGTTTTAAAAACCAGCAGCATGTTGCTAGGAGGCATAGAGGGGGAAAAATAAAAAGGACCCTAACTAATCAAAACAAAAAACCAACCACCAGAAAACAGCTCTCCAGGAAGCCTTTGGCACTGTTTTCAATGTGCTTCCAGGCAGGCAGAGACCTGGCTCCAGGCAAGAAAGGAAGAAAATAAACCTGTGTCGACTTAGCCCTGCAGCAGGTGCACGGCGTTTGTTCAGGGTGCTTCCACAGTGGGCTGCTCCCCGGGCACCAGGTGGTCTGAGGGATGGTACTATCACTCTCAAGCTGCAGACAGGGAAACTGAGGTTCGGGGAGACCAAGCCTGCCAGTTCCTACTGCTGGACCCCCAGCTGTACTGCGGTAGGTGAGGATTGGAGCCTGATGGTGGAATGCAAAATCCCGTTGCCATTCCCTGACATGCCTGGCTCCTGTGGCTTTCCTGGGGTCTGCAGGCTAACAGGACCCCCGGGTGGATCTGTCCTCTCTGCTTCTGGCCGAAGGCGGGTGTGGAATGAGGTTGGCTGGGCCTTTGTTACAAAGAGCAAGCTGTGCTCCACTGCTTCTCCAGGGGTCAGGACTGGCCGAGAGCGACAGGCATGTCCTCTCTGCTCCCCAGGCTGTGGCTGCTAAAATAATGAAGGCAGCTCTATACCCTGAGGCATGGGCCTGCAGGTCCCCTGCTTTCCGTTTGCCAGCCAGCCTTACACAGGGAGACCCGGAGGAGCTGAAGCACTCTCAGGCTGCTGGTCAGGAGCAGAAACGGCATTCACACTCAGATCTGTCCCTCTCGTTCTACGAATGGGCTCTGTGCCACGTGGGTACCTTGATGACTTCTCATAGTCATTTCACATCCCACGACCCCCACTTCTAGATCAGCTGCTGCAACAGCTTTCTTCCATATTGCACCAATCTGCAAATTGCCCCCTGACCTAGTAACTGTGGAGAATCCAACTTTGATTTCCTGTCTTCATAACTCTCAATGGCTCCCTAGAACTCCACGGAACACAGGAGGGTCACAGCTTTGACAGGTCTTTAGAGATTATCTGGGTAAAAAACTACCAACCACATACGTGGCGTTTAGCCTCATATCCTGTACTCTTCACGGGCTGCCTCGGTTCTCCTTCTCTGGACTCTGAGTACTAGGGTGACAGCAATTGCTTTTTGCCCTGCTTTTTTAAAAGCTTTCCCAGGGGACCGGACACACAGGAGACACTGCCTGACTTGCCTTCAGGAGCAGAATTCTACCATGTGGTCAGGAGCTCCTGAAATAACACCTCCTCCAAAAAGTCTCCCTGGTTCCTCTAACAGCTACAAGATTTCTTTCTCCCTCCGCAACACCCTGGATCCTGTCCACAGTACCTGTGGCTCTGTATTTGATCACAATCTCTACAGACGTGGCTCACCTTGAGGATACCATGTTAGAAATTCCTCCTGAGACAGACACCCAATTTACTTCACCATTGTACTCAGCGTGGTGCCAGGCATGTGCTGATAATTGTTAGGTGCCGTTGAGTCGTGTCCAACTCATAGTGACCCTCATAGGGTTTTCAATGGCAGATTGTTTCGGGATTGGCTTGGGAGTGGGTTGCCACGTCCTTCTCCCATTTTTGTGGTGCTGGGAATCGAACTCGGGACCTCAGAGACCACAGAGCGGCGCTCTACCAACTGAGCTAAATCCCAGCCCCCTGATAATATTCATAGTAATATTGACAACTGCTCTTTCTGCATATTCACTGTGCACCAGCCATGGTTCTAAATATGTGACATGCAATAACTCATTGAATCATCACAACCACCCTATCAGTGGGGAACTTTTATAATCATTTGCCGATGAAGAAACTAAAGTACACAGTGGTTCAGAACTTGCCCCAAATCACGCAGGGTATAAAGAAGCCAGGGCATTCTGCTTTAAGAACTGCATGCAGGGTAAGGGTGAGGGTGTTGAAGAGAGATATGAATGTCATCGCTTGGTCAAAAGAGAACAGGGTCCACTGCTGGCACCAGGGGATAATTCTGGTGCCAGGTACAGACTGCAGTGCATAGTAGGTGCTCGGTAATAAGGGACTGTTAGGATAACTAGGTAGTTCAATGGCTTGTGGGGGCCAGAAGTGAGGGAAAGTATCGTAGGCAGGCCTGGCAGTCCCCAGTGGGAGCCCAGCCCTCCTGGCTCCCCCAGTCCCACTCACTGCCTCTCCCCACCCACGTCTCTGGCACCTCAGACCTCTCATGCACGGGCTGGCTGCTGGCAGTTTTTCTCCTGCCGAGAACAGCCACAGAAAATTGAGATCATTTCTCTGCTGTGTTGGCAGCTGAGAAAATGGCAATTTTTCCTATTTTCAATCCAAGAGTTCCTTCGTATTGGACCAGGCTCCATAAGCCTCTCTGTCCCCAGGAGGGACAGGGCAGAGGAAGGATGGGCCACCCCCTGGCAGATCACCTCCTTGGCTAAGAGATGTGGGCAACAATGGTCACACAGTGGCAGGTGGCTGGAAGTGGGAGGAGAGGCCACTCACTAAGACACATGTAGGCACATAGCCGGAACAGATAGGGTGGTCAAGGCAGCAGGTGACCCAGAGCCACTGAGGTGATGAGGGACTCAAGGGAAATGGGGCTTTTCAGTCCCCAAACACAGGGGCCCTGCACCATGCCCCCAAATCAGAGTGGTGTGAAATCAGGCCAAACAAATGCATGTACCCCACTGGCCCTGGGAGCTGAGGTTTTTTTTGCAAAGGTAGATAATTAGTTAAAAGACCAGAAGGAATGGAAAGTTGCTTAGTTTCCCAAAATGCCCTGCAGAGATGAGGGCTGCTGGCATTTGGCCCCCGACCGCTCCACTCTAACTCAGCCTGCAAGTCCATGTCTCACCAGGGCCAGTGGTAAGGGTACGGGGGCAAAGGTTGCCCCATAAGTCCCAGCCCCGCCCATGACCCCTCTTGGCCTGGCAAGAACTCAGGTCCTCTGGCCTCCCTCCTGCTAGTCCAATGGTTAGGCTCTTCACCGACCACTCCCTCTACCAGGGACTCTCACTTACATGCACAGATATGGGCGTGTTCCCTCTGTTCACGTCCCTATTTCCTCAAGTCTATGTTCAATGATGCTTTATCAAACGATCATTCATTTTAATCCTGCTCAGTCTGCACAGAGGTCCCACCTTCTCTTACCCTACTTTATTCCCCCGAACATATATCATTTCCTGATTGAACGTGTTTATTCTTAACTTCTGCCTCCCGATCCCCCACCAGAGTACAGGCTCCATGAGCCCACGAATTTTTTTATGTCCAAATGCCTGGCATGGTGCTTGGACCTACATAGTATGCACCAACTGAGTACTTGTCAAGGGGTGGACAGCAAATGTATCTGTGTGCACATGGATGTGCACAAGGGTTCATGCATTGATTCATACAACTGGTGTATTTACTGTGCACCAGACCCCTGGGAACACTCTGGTGGGGAACAGGGTTATGCATTATCCAGGTCCCTTCAAGCACACGGTGGGCAGTGCATAATTAGAAACAGGGCAAATCTGCACAAGTGGGAGGGAGCACTGAGCCTTTGTTCATCTAAGAATCAGGGTGTCCTTCTGGATGGAAGAAATGGATGCGCTCTGGCTTGAAGGCTTGGTTGGTGATGTGGTGGAAGAGTGTGCTGGTTGGAGGGAACAGCATGTGTGAAGGCTCTGATGTGAAAAAAGACTAGAAGAAGCCAGAGAGGAAGGGGCAGAGGGCTGCAGATGAGCCTGAGGCTGGCCTGGCCAGGGTAGATGCCGAAGTGAATGGACCTCTCCCTGCAGGAGACAGACTCAGGGCAAGAAGACCTCTGCCTACAGGGTCGGAAAACCTGACTTCAGGGCTGCTGTGGCCTGGACTCATTTGAGCCTCAGCTGTGTCCTGTGTGAAGTGGAGTTCACGATGCTGCCTTCACATAGCAGCCACCATGACAACCAAGGAGATCATGGATCTGAAGTATGGAGAATGACCAGGATCCTCACATGTGGCTGGATGTGACTGTGCCTAAGCAGGAGTGCACAAGTGTGTACCTGCACTTCTAGCTACTACAGACATCTGTTTCTCCTACACTAATAAGTCTAGCCTTTGGACCAAGCTGCCAAAAGTATGATGGCTCCTGGGATAATTAGGCTCCCAACAGCTCTAGGAGTCCAGGTGGAGACGGCAACCTCAGCTCTCACTGTTAGATCCTCACCGTACAAGGAGACAAAGGCAGCCTGGAGCGCTGGCGCCTTCTGTCCTCTATCAGATTAGGGCCTCTCTGAAGGTGAGACTGCCTCCCCTGTCACACTAGATGCTTTCTGGGGCAGGAACCATTTCCTCTCCTCCCCTTCTGTCCTTCACAAACACAGAGACTGTGGCCACTTGTGTTTAAAGGCTGGCCACCTCTGGGGCATGTCCCCGGGGAGGGTTTAAAGGTTAAGGGCAGTGTATCTTGAATGCTTATTCTCTCTCAGGGCCAGGGCTGCCCTGCCAGGTCCAGCGATGTTCAAGGTTCTTAGACAAGGACCCCCTTGAGAACACAGACCACTTTAAGGGGCATCCATCTATCCTGGGCACATCACTCTCTCAGCCCCAAGGATCATGAGAAATGCGCCCAAGGAAACAGAGACAAGCTGACAAATTCCACCAACAAGCACATATCCTGTCCATTGCCCCCAGTTTGAACTGAATAGGAAAAGTCCTTCTGGGGAAGAGGGTAAACCAGCTGCCCATCCTTACTGACCAAAAAGGTATGGGTGAGAATGCAGTCAGAAGGACTCAAGTTTGATAAGAAGGAGAACTTTCCAAAAGCAGATAATTATCTAGATAATTTAGGCAAAAGAGGCTTTCTTCAATTATCTTTTCTACTTTTTTTTTGCACTGAATTATTCATTTTTTGCATTCATTCATTCGTGCAACACGCATTGAATTATCTAGGTAATTGCTTCCATTTTCCACTTCATCCTGCTGGGTTGTCGGCTAGCCAGCAGGGCCTGGGATGGAAGTGTGTGTGGTATGAGTGGTGGGGAGGAACCGGCAAAGAGAGCGGAGGGGAGATAATGACTTTTGGACTCAGCTTGTGGGTGCCACGCCACTCTCAGGGCTGGGTGTCCCTGTCAAGACTCGGGCCTCACTGGTCTGAGTGCCCTCTCCCCCAGGCAGCGCCTTTGTCCTGCACAGAACTGTGTGTGGTTAGCCGAGTTTGGGTGCACGGTGACACATCGCCCCATCCTTGGGGACTGCTGGAGTGCGGCACAGCCACTGGAATTGATGATAAGGGAGGCACACTTTTCTTTGCATTTCAAAGGACAGAAGAGGAAAACAGAAAAAGACATTTATTTTCTTAAAAATACACGCACGCACACACACACATACACACAATTGGTTCATTAATTTCTTATTAAAATTCTGCAGAGTGCGGGCTAGGAAGGCATGAGGAAGACCCTGGAGGGGGCGGGGGGCTCCTACCCACTTGTTAGCATCTGCAGAGGGAGGCAGAGGAAGAGGAAGAGAGGAAGGGCTTCCCCATCACCCGCTGAGACTCGGATGCCCCTCGCCTTTGGCAGAGGAGGAAAATAAGACTGGGTGAGGGGGACGGAGACATTTCTGGGCTACGCAGCCAATTGAGGACAGTCGGGGTGTGAACTCAAGTGTCCTGCATCCCAAGGGCTCTGTGGTTCCCAGCTGCCTCGCGTGTCGGGAATCTAGGGCTTTGTCTTGCTTTTGCAACTGGACTCGGAGCTGCCGGGGAGCTGGGGCCGAGCTCCAGCCTCTGTGTTTCCTTTGTAGTGCGTGCTCAGGTGTATTACCGAAGGTTATTAACAGCTGATCTCGTCTGACGCTGGCCCCCAGAAACCAGCTCATTAGAGGCTGCACAGCCCGAGGCAGAGAGGCTGGGACCTGCCGAGGCTACGTAGGTCAGGCTGTCAATCCAGAAGCCTTGTTTAGGCTCTGGGGCCAGGCCTGATTCCAGAACTAACTTGCGGAGCCACCTGGCCAGTTCTTTCTCTCCCTGTGTGTTCCTTTCCTCATCTGCATGGAGGTTGCACTTGGTGGCTTCAGGACCTCCTTCAGTGTCCCGGACATCATTACGTGTAGGGCAATGAAGCAAGACCCTGCCCGGGTGGTGGGGCTGGGCTCTGGTGGTGGAAGATGGCCCCTCTGTGTCCCACTCATCCCCAATCTCAGGGGTTTGTGCAGTCCAGACAGGCCCCGGGAGATGCCCACGTCCAGCCTGCCATTGCACAGTGCCTTCTCTCCCTCCCGCAGCCCAGCACCCAGCTGTCCTCAGAATGGATTCCTATTAAAGCTCATTTTCTGCCACCAAGTTTATAACACATCCCCACCTACTGGTCTCAAACATTAATGAAGCTGTGTGGCGGAGGCTGGCTCATGGCTCCTTGCAGCCAGAAGGCAGCGGAGCGTGGGCGAGGGGAGCCCAGCACACCCCTCACTCCCAGGGCCTGGTGCTCACCCAGTCCTGTGCATCTCTCAAGGTCCCCACTTTGGGCTGCAGCGGGCGGAGGAGGCACTGACACAGCAGCAGATGCAACTCTGGGTTGCCAGCCTGGGGACTGCATGTATCTGAGATCATGTACCCAGACCAGTGAGGGACACTCCATTCATATCCTGAGACACCGCTGCAATGTCACCACATGTCACTTGAGACATGGTGTGCATTTTGTGTGTGCTGCTCAAGGGGTATGGCGTGGGGCTGCTCTTTCCTCTTGCTCTCTTCCTGGCATCTCTGTCTGTCTCCTCCCCTGACTTCTGTTCCTACCCAGCCCAGAGCACCTGCCTCGCTCTGTCCATGTCTTCGGAGCACCATCTGAGTAAGGAGCACTGGAGAATGAGCCAAACGTACAAGTGTGTGGGCATCGGAAGGGAGGCCCAGGTAAACATGCCCTGTGCACCCTTCACGTGCCTGCATCCCAACCAGGAAAAACCTGCCCGAAAGGCAGCAGGAAGTGCAAAAGTGGCACAAAGAGAGAAGGCAAGTACTTCTCTGGGGGCTGGAAGGATGATGGGTGAGAAGGCTGAGGGAAATCTAGGATGACTCTCTGGAGGAGGTGCTATCTGAGTGGGACTTTGAAAGCTAGGCAAGGATTTCTGGAGGCAAGTGCTGCAGATTCAGGGGTTGACAGATGCCAAAGCAGAAGGGCAGGAAAGGCAGAAGAGGGGAATCTTATCAGGCACACAGAGGACGGAGAGAGGGCAGGACCATGAAAAGCAGGGTGTAGACTGGGACGAGATTACAAAGGACTTTGGATGCCAGGGCAGAGTGTATCCTTGATCCATAGGCAGTGGGGAGCCAGCCCAGGTAACTGGGTAAGGGAGCAGACATAATCAGCTCTCCAATAGACTTAACCACCATTCTGCCGCTCTAAACCCATATTTGAATTAAAAATGGAAGAGGGTCTCCCCAAAGACAGATACGGAAAAATGGCCTTTGCAGATGCTCTCTGAGGAAGCCTTGAGAGTGAGGACCATGGGAGGGACACCCAGACACCCATGGGCTGAGGGAGGGGAGCATGAGAGAGGCAGCCCAAGGTCACCCTGCGCATCCGCACCAGAGTCAGATGGAAATTCAGGCACCTTGGCCTCCAGGCTGGCTGTGGTCAGAACCCTGCGGCCTCAGGAGCCTGCCAGGCCTTGAGTACTGCAGCTCCTCCACCCTGAGCATCTTGGAACAAACAGCCCAGAAAACCCAACCAAGAGTTAGCGTGGAATGAGATTAAGTCCACATATGGATGCTGTACCATTTCCTAACAGAGGGAAGGGTCAGCAGGATGGGTGTCAGACAGGTCAGAAAGAGGAAGGCAGGCCCAGGACGCATGGTTTCATTTTTCTTCTTTTTTGCGGGGGGTTGTTGTTGTTGTTGTTAGGTGCCGTCGAGTCGGTATCCGACTCATAGCGACCCTCATAGGGTTTTCAATGGCTGACTGTTTCGGGATTGCATTGGGAGTGGATTGCCAGGCCCTTCTCCCATTTTTTGTGGTGCTGGTAATTGAACTCGGGGCCTCAGAGACTGCAGCGCAGCGCTCTACCCACTGAGCTAAATCCCAGCCCAGCTTGCGGGGGGGTGGGTTTCCCTTATTTTGGCCTTATCCATCTGAGGATGCCCAAGTTTTAGCATCTGCTGGCACTCTTCCCTGGGAAGGGGTGACTGAGGCATGGGACAGGAAAGAGACTTCAGGACTCAGGGGAGGAGCTTGGAAAGGGGGAGCCAGACAGGAGCAGGACGCCTGCTCTGTGCCTCTATCCCCCAGACTGCCTCCTCAATACCTTCCTTCTGCAGACAGGCCCTGAGCCCCATGTGCACTGGCCGTATAGACAGAAGAATAAGACACAGCTCTGCAGGCTCTGTGGGCCACTCCAGGATTACCTGGGCACAGGGGAAAAAAGGCAGAGAGCTAACATACAGAGAGATGAGCAGGCAGGATGTAAAGAAGGCCCCACCTGGAGCTGGGGCTGAGGATGCAGACAGGGTTTTGGCAGGTGAGGAAGGGGAAAGGATGTCCGATGTTAGGTTGGGGGACCTGGGCAGTGGGGACCTAGTGACAGTGTCTGAGCTGCTCAGAGGCCATGGCTGGGTTTGGGGATGAACCGGCAGCAAGAGGAGGAAGAACCACACCTAGACCCAGGCCTGAGCTTCCAGTCTCCTCTGGCAGGGCTCTCAAGCCCCCAGCTCTCAGGGCCAGGTCACAAGCTAGCCCAGGCAGCTCCCTGTGCAGAAGCAGCCCACCTCACCCCCTGCCCCTGCATTCTCAGTCTTGCAGGAGGGTGGACATGTCTGGTGCCTGCTGAATCCCAGCATTCCTTCCTCCTGTTTGGCCCTACCCCTGGTGGCATTCTGCCCTGTCCGTTGCTCCCATAAAGAACTGAGGCCAGCTGTCTCGGGGGAGCAGAACCGAAAACAGCCAGGAGAACCTATCCACCATACATTGAGGTCAGCCTCCTCCCCTCCCAGCCCCTAGCCTGTGTACCACGAGAGAATCAACCTTGAGAACAACCCTAGTTAGGGTGAGCTGAGGCCACTAGATAGAGACCTTGGGCACAATCATGGCAGGCTTGGGCAGGTTTCTAGGCACTGGACAGATCTGGGCAAAATCTGAGCACCATACATTGAGGGTCCTCCACCAACGCTGAGAATGCAGGGCCCCCTCCCTTATGCCCCTCTACATCCTGTCCCAGGCTCACCTCTCAGCATGGGGCATTGAAGACCCCCCCAGCCTACCCTTGCTAGTTGGTGAAATGTGTCCCAGGTCTGCTGGATACACGTTGGGAGGGGCAGAAGGCCACCCTTCTCCATCTTCCTCCCCGCCACTCTCCTTATTCCACCCCCCCACCCCCCCCAGTCATCGCCCCTCGCCTCCTGGAGCGTCTCCAGCTTGCGGAAGCCCGGTGCAGCCTCCTCCGGTCGAATCTGGGCTCCTACTCTGGAGGTGCTGTTGAGAGACCATCTGTCCCCACCTCCACCCCGTACCCCACTGTCCCACAACCAAAGCGCACCAGCTCGGGCCTTTCCTCTCCCACCTCTTTACCACGGAGCCCCGGGCGAGCCTGGGGAGCAGACGCAACAGATTGCAGAACGAGAGAGCGCGGAGCCCATTCCCTCCGAGCGCCGCCAGCCCGCCTCGCCGGCGCCCGCTGCCCAGACCCCCGCCCTCCGGGCTCCGCTGAGCCGGCCATTTAGATGCAGCTCACAGGACCGCGGGTCGGCCGCCGCTGCTCCCGGGCCCCTGTCAGTCCACTCTCCTTCCCAAAGACCGCAGCAGGAAGCTAGGCGCGGGCCGCGGGGCCCTGGACTGGCCTGCGCTCCAGGCGCGGGGAAGATGCGATCTCACGGATCCCAACAGCCCTCGGCCCGGCCAGCTGCAGGGGGAACCGCGGGTAGGGCGGCCGGGACTCGATCAAGTGGATCTCTTGGATCCCTTTAGATTTCCGTGGGCAGACACGCCCCCAGATTCTCGGGTCTGAACCCTTCTTTCTAATCCGGAGAGGACGAGGGCGACCCCCTCCCCTCTCTTTTCCTGGGCCAAGCTCGATTCCTCGCGGGGCTCGAGCCTCCTCTTCCTCCCGAGGGCTTAGGGGTCAGCGGTAACTCGAGCTGCAGCCCGAGACGCCGGGCGGGGAACGGCGGCGGAGAGTGGGATAGGGGTTCTTCTCTGATTCTCCCTGTGCCCCCTCCAGTGGCGCCCGCCGCATCTTCACCCCCGAGTCTGCGCCGCGACACTTACCGTGGGCGAGCAGCGCCGAGAGGCAGAGCAGGGCGGCGCCGCCGCGGCCCGACATCCCTGGGGCCATGGCCGAGGCGAGAGCGGGAGGGGTTTGAGGGGGCAACAGTCGACGACGACTTGGCCCCGGGCTGGGCTCGGTCACATCCAGCTCAGCGTGGCGCCCAGCTGTCTCTGCTGCCTCGGGGGGCCAACGAGCGCAATTCGGGGACACTTTGAGGGGAGGGGGCGTCCCAGGCCCCGCCGGCTACACCCTTGGAGCTGGTAGGGGCGCAGCTCCAGGCGGGAGGAGCCTTCACCTCCCTAGGCTGGTGCCCCCTGCAGGATCTGTGAGGCAAGGGGGGAGCCGCACGTGCGGTCCCGCTGCCGGGTGGCCGCGGGCGTCCCGGGGGCTGCTTAGAGCGCAGTGCCGAATCCTCTGGCCTTGAGGCCCCGCTTGAATCTGTACTTGCTGAAGGGTGCAGATTCCCAACACCAGCCCCGATTGCCTTGGTTTCGGTGGTAACCCCACATGGAGAGCGCGGCTTTCTTCCTCCAAGCGCTCTGCAGTAGCCCCAGCAAAAAATCCCAGGTCAGGTGCAAATGAATGATTTCTTTCGCAAAGAAAGAGAAAATGAAGGCAACTTTAATCCATCCAGAGAAAGAAAAGTTTCCGTGCAGTGCTGAGACAGCGACGTGAGTCGCCACTACCGTAGGCGACGCCCAGACGGAAAGCCCAAGGCAGGTGGCCAGATGTTTGTCCCCTGGCACAGCTCGGTCCCGGACTCTAGGGCGCTCTCTCCAGTCTCGAGCAGGACCCGTGCTAGCACAGGCCGCCTCCGTGCCGCCGGGCCCGGCAGCGGCGCGGCCGCAGTGGCAAGGGTGGCGCGGCAGGAGCCGGCTGCCCCACGGAGATGGGGCTGGGAGACGGGAGGGAGCAGGAAAGCCAGCTAATGCGCCCTGGCCAGAGACCTCCCTTCCCAGAGCGTCGACTCCAGCCTTCAACTCAAGAACGTTGTACGATCGACAGGGGCTCGGCCAGCCCGCGGCAGGTCCCAGCCACTCTCTTCTCGGGGTTCGCTGTCTCAGCAGAGCGGCGCTCTGCCTCGCCTCGCCCCTCGCCTTCCCTTGGGGACCTGCACAAACCTTGAACTTTTCTGGGGTTCACAGTCTCCGACGCCTTCTTCTCCCTGCCGCGCCCGCCTGCCCCTGGACGCCCGCTCGTCCGCTGTCTCGGTGCAGCAAGGCATCTGCGCTGGCTCCCTTGGAATCAGTTCGGACGAGCTGTTCGCCGCGCCAGTCTGGGCTGCGGGTGGCGAGAGGCGGGCGCGGGGCCAGGGGCCAGGGCACCCGGCACCTGCGCAGCCCCCGCCGGGGGAGGCGGCAGCTGGTGCCTACGACGCCAAGCGGGGAGGAGATGCCGGCACGGAGGCCGGCTCCCCATGGACGTGTTGGGGGGGTTGAAGAAGAACCAAGGAGCAAAAAGAAAGAGGAGGCGGGGTGGGGGGAGCCACAGTTGCACGAAGCAGTCGCCGCTGCCGCCGCCGCCTCGGCGCTCGCGCCGGCTGCTCCACCGTAAATGACTCGAGAGAAACACACACACTCGCGCTCGCCTGCCCTCCTCTGGGTCCGGGATTCTGCGCCCACCCGGGCAGTAGCGGGCGCCAAGCTTGGCGCGCTGGCTCTCCTCCTCTCCCTCCCCTCTCAGATTCCCCGTGGTCACGTGGCCCCGGAGCGCGCGGCCCACGGCTCGCGCGCCACGGAGACTTCCCCCTCCCTCCCTCCACCCTGCGCTCCCTCTAGTCTGTCCACGTGTCCATTCCGCATTCCCAGCCTGGGGGCGCGCGCGGCTCTTTAATGAGGCTCGAGCAAGGACTGGCCTCGCGATTCCGTTCTCCTGCTTTACGTTTTTATTTTTCCTCCCCGATGCAGGCTAGCGTTGAGACCCAAGTGGGGCGGCCGGCTGCAGCGGCTGCGTTTTTCCGGGGTAGACGCCACCGCAGTCGTCAGTGTCCCTTTTCAAAGGATGCAAGCTCCTGGTCGGGCGCCGGAGGTGTTTTCAGCCTTTCAATGCGGGTAGGGGGCACCCTCCCTCCACCCCTGAGGCTGCTCGGGTCTTTCCAGGGCGCCCGGTGGGAAATCAGCCCGGCTGCCGCGCCCAGCTCCTCTCCGGAGGCGCGGAAGCTCTCGGGTTCAGCTTCGCGCTAAGATGGGCCGGGGCCCAGCTGGTGGCAGACCCAGAGGGCTGGGGGCGGGGGCAGGAGGAGGGACTGCTTGCCTACAGGTTGTTTTGTGAGCTTTTAAAGGGGCCTGGGGTGGACGTGAGGAGCTGCCCCCTTCCCTTCCCCTCCCCCCCACTCACCCAGTCGCCTGCTGATGGAGGAGGAGGGATGGCCGGAGTGGCAGTTCATTCCCACCATCGGGCTCCTTCCGTTAGAGCACAACCTAGTTCAGACCCGACAAGTCAACCGTCAATCAGGCATTGGATCAATGGCAATGATTTTATAGCATCGTGGAGTGTCGTGCCCCAGTCCCCAAAGGCCTGGTCTCAATCCTACCCTGCTCTGGAGGGGCAGGGTCTTCAGTCCTGTGGACATAGTCCTTATTGGACGTGGGATGGAGCTTGAGCGTCCCCCTTCCCTACCTCTGCATTCAACCATACCGAGCGTGTGGGGCAGGATTGATCAGAGCAATGACCTGTTGGGATGCTCAGTCCCCACCCCGTCTGCCTGGCTCCATCCTAGCCCTCTTGACTCTGTAAGTTTCCTTCGCATCCAGGAAAATGACGTTTTCTTTCTGGAAAATGGGCTTGGAAGTTCCTGGAAGCCTCCCTGGCCGCTGTTGCTGCCTCCGCTAGATACTAAGACCTGCTGGGAGCTGCTTCCGCCCCTCCCCCACCCCAATGTGTCTGGAGCTCAGAGGTGCAGCTCCAGGAGAGCTGGCCTGGCTGTTGGACACCTGGGGGATGGAAGGTGCCGGAGTAGTCAAAGAAGATGATCCTCATTAGGCCCTTAATGTCTGATGGTAATTAGTGTCATCCAAGGGCTTATTAGCCATCCTACTTGAGAGGCAAGGCAGTCATCAGGCTGTGCCAGGAGTGGGGAAGGGGAAAGAGCCTCCTCCTGCTGTGGGGGACAGCTCCAGCAAAGGAATAGGGGAAGGAAGCAAGAGGTGCTTCCAATTCTCCCCACCTGCCCGATGGGAAGGGTCTGGAGACCTGAGGATGGCCAGAGAGAAGGGGCAAGGTGCCATCCCCCAGTGGTATAGACCAGGCTGCCCTTCTCACGCGGGAGCCAGAGGGGCCACCATTTCAGCCCACCTTCCTGGCCATTGTCAGTACTGAGCACAGTGTGTGTCAGGAACTCAGACACAGGCTGCTTCTTTCTGCCCCTGACTCAGTTTCCACGCCCTCACTCTTCCCTTTCACAACAGTATTATGAATACCTCCACATCACAGGCATTGTAGATACAACAGCAAGAGAGGACCTGCTCCTGTCCCCATCATGCTTTGGTGGTTCTAGAAGGGAAGGCAGACACTGAGCTTGTGATTGGTTGCAGTTTGTGATACTTGGCATCACACACTTTGACTCTTCTTCTGGCAAGACAGATGCGTGTGTCAGGAAGAGTGAGGGTCCCCTGCAAGGTTTAAAGAACTTAATTCTTCCTGTACTTCTTATGTGGATCTGTCCTTCAGGGACCAGGAGCCTCCCACTGGGTCAGCGAGTATGATCATCCTCTGGTCCTCCAAATGCCAGATCTCCCTCCTCCCTGCCTCAGAGGAGTGAAAGGGTACTGATGGCTCACCTGGGAAGAAAAATACCCAAATCCGGTGCCCTGGGGACCGATCACTCTTGGCAATGCACATTCTAGGGCTCAGGGAGAAGGCCGAGGGCATGAAGCAGACTCAGCCAGACGCTCCACATGTTCCAGTCCCACCTACCATGTACCTGAAAGGGGATTATACATTTCCCCCACCTTCCCTACCACACGGAGGAGATGCCCTCGCCCTCTCCCTCACCTGTGAGTCCTAGTCATGGTTTCCCAGGCGGCAAATCCACTGGAACCTGGATAGGGGTGGGCAGTGGAGCAATCTCAGGTGGAATCAGGCTGGTGAGAGGACCTGGCATGTGTCTGCATGTCTGCCCCAGTGAGTGTCTTACCACTTTACAGCTGTATTGACTCCTATCCAATTTCCCTCTCTGGTTGTGGTCGAGTGTCTTTCTGGATCAAGGACTGGCAATGCTTGGGCACTGTCTCCATTTCCATCTTCTGGGTGATGCCTGGGACAGCTCTAACCCCCTGCCAAGTAGTTGGGCAGGGAGTGGGGCTTGGCCCCATGCCCCTGCGTCTTGTGTGGGTGTCCATCAAGGATCCATACAGAAACAGCACCCATTGCCTCTACTGCCTGGGACAAGTGGTGCCTGCCCTTGAGCATGCCCTTGGTTTTCAGGAGCCTGCCAACAAGGGAAGGTAGGACAGGCAGCATGGAGCATCATGGAGAAACTGGCCCTGGGAGCACCTAGATTCTGCATCTGTCTCAGTGGAGGGGAACTCCAGATTCCCTAAGCTAGCCTGCTCACCTTACTACTGCAACAAATTGAGGCCTATTAAATCCATTGTTTTGGACCCAACTTGATGGCACCGAACAACAACAACAGTTATGTGTGAAGCAATGCATAGGTGGGACAGGATAGACAAGAACTAGATGGCAGGAGTCCAAGAACTCCCACAAACCCATATTGGGAGTCTAGTGATACTCATGTTATTGTTGTTGTTAGGTGCCTTTGAGTCGGTGTCTGACTCATGTTGACGATATGTACAACAAGCACTATTGTTAGTGCTTCTCTGCTATTCATAGTGTTTTCAATGGCTGATTGTTTTTTGAAACTGGGTTGCTGGGTTCTTCTCCCAAGCCTACAAGCACCTGGTGTTCCTGGGTGGTTTCCCATCCAAATACTAGCTAGGCCCGACCCTGCTTAGCTTCTGAGATCTGATGGGACTGGACACCACAGTGGTTGCAGGCACTGATACACACAGGTAACATTAATGAGTGTTTTTTTTTTATGTGCCACGCACTATGCTGGGCTTTCTGCATGCATTTTCTGCATCCTTACTACAACTCTGTTAAGTAGATACTATTATCATTGTCAGCCTGGGGTTTAGCTCAGTTGGTAGAGTGATGCTCTGTGTACTCTAAAAGCCCTGGGTTTGATCCTCAGCACAACAAAAATGGGAGAAGGACCTTGCAGCCCATTCCTGAAACAATCAGCCATTGAAAAACCCATGAATAGCAGAGAAACACTGACATAATGCTGGGCATGGCACAGTGTCGGGGAATGTTTGGCTCTGCTGTACATAGGGTCACTATGAGTCACACCTGACTCGGGACACAATAACAACAACAACAACAACAACAACAACAACAACAACAACAACAACAACATTATTGTTGTCATTTTCAGATGAGAAAACGGAGACCCAGACAGGGTAAGTTTTCTTGCCTGGGGTCACACAGCTAGAAAGCCGGAGTACTATCGTTTGAAACCAGATGTACATCATTCTAAAGTTTAGATGTGTAACCCACTTGACCATTTCACCCTGATGGGTGATGGATGAGGGCTCGAGGTTACACAGGTGACAGGACACCATCTCTCACTGGATGTGCTTATGGGCAGTGGGGCTCTAGTTGTAAACAGGCCATTCACTCCAGGAAGGGCAGTGCAGTGAAGGAGGGCAGTGCAATGAAGGAGGCCAGTGTAGGGGCTCTGGGAGCCATTGGCCTTGGGCAAGAGGGCAGTGTTCTCTCTAGGGTGCTGCCCACAGTGGCTCAGCCTCTCTCCAGGACCCCCACCCCTGGCCCCAGAATCATATCTACCTGGGTTAAATCTGCAGCCAGTTTAACCCACAGTTGTGCATGCCTGTGGCTGTCATAACTATCCCCCAGCCTCTACCTAGCTGCTGGACCACTTTGCCTCCCTCTGTAGGCTGAGGTCCCAGCTCAGATTCTGGAGCAGCTAGGGACAGCAGGGCAGGGTGACCAGTACAGGGGTTCCCAAGCAGAGACCTTTTCCAGTTCCATAAGACAGGGTGACTGTACTAGTCCCCTCAGGCTGCCATAACACAGCCTGCAGACTGGGTGCCTTTTATAACACAAGTTGATCTCTCATAGTTCTGAAAGCCGGAAAACTCAGGTAAGGTGCTGGCAAGATTGGCTGCCCCCAAGGCCACTTCTCTTGCCTGGCAGTTGGATGCCCTCACTGTGTCCTCGTGTGGTCGTTTCTCTGTGCTCAGAAATCCCTTGTGTCTCTTCCTTTTCTTATGAGGACACTGGTCGTATTGGATTAGGGCCCCATGCTAATGGCCCCATTTCAACTTAATCACCTCTTTAAAAGTCTTGTTTCCAAATACAATTGCATTCTGAGTTACTCAGAGCTGAGACTTCAGAATATCAGTGTTAGGGGGACACAAATTAGCTCCTCTCAGTGACTGTAATTCATCACTCAAACTGGGATATTTTTGAGAGTAAAAGGGGTGTGATTCATAATGACCTTAGAGCAGCAGCCCATGTGGCCCAGTGCAAACTGGAACATACGGCCACCTAATATGCAGGCGCCATTAGTCATTCTGCCGCCTGCTTTCAATCACCTCCTCCCTCCCAAGTCCTGAGCACTCTACCCTCTGCTCAGTTCCCTCTGCGTCTTGAGCACCCAGTTATCACTATGAAGTAAGTGCCCTCCCATGGGGTTATGTTCTTAATTTAGGATTATAAGTCAGAATCTCTCTCTCTCTCTCTCTCTCTCCCTCTCTCTTGTGGTGCTAGGGATTGAACCCAGGTCTTCACACATCTTAAGCAAATGCTCTACCAGTGAGCTACATCCCCAACATTCCTATTTTTATAGATAAAGTCAAGGCCCAGGGAGAGCTAGTCACTGACCCAAGACCACACAGCCAGTTTCTGACACCAACTGTGTGAGGAGGGGTCTGGCCCTCATTGGGTCCACCCCCAAACTTTTACTGCCTGGCTTAACCCTGCAGCAGACTTGGAAACCACTTCCTCTTCCCTAGAGGGCGTGAGCCTCCCTAGATCATTGCTTCAGGCTTTCTTCCCTAATCAACGTGAATGCTGGCTCAGCTCAGACCTTGGACTGTAGTTCTAAGAAGTTCCGTCTATGTACTCCTTCATTCTTCATTCATTCAGCCTCACCTGGGACACGTGTTCCTCTGTGAATCCCTCCCTGACACTGCCCATATCCCAGCCCTATTCTGTGCACCCATAAGTCCCTGTGTTTCCCACATCTAAACATCTGGCTATGGTGACCTTTTTGTCTCCTGCAGAGAGGAGGTCCAGAAGGAAGGCTGTCTCTGTGGTCCCCTATCACCTTCCCTTTCCCCTACATCTGTTGAGGACTCAGTAATGGTCATTGAGTAATTGAGCTGTTAATCACCTACTGTGTGTCCTGAGCTCTGTTAGATAAGCTATATGGCCCCTGGCCTCTGGGAGCTCAAGAGGTGGGAGACAGAGGGCCATGGAGGGATTGCAGCATATGGCAGCATGACAATGAGGGCCACTGCAGAAGGCGGCCAAGCAGCCATGGGTGTTGGGCAGGGGAGGAAATGCGCCCTATAGGGGATGACTTGGGAGCTGCATGGAAGGAAGGACACAGACTATGATGAGAAGAGGGAGTGGAGAGGAGGAGGTGCTGGAAGAGGGAGCAGCTTTCTTAGCTTTCTCAGGGATCTAGGGGGGATCAGGTGCATCAGGAAGGCACTGCTTCAGCATGGCCAGGCCATGTTGCTGGTGGAGCTGGGACAAAGGCTGGAGAAGCCAGCAGGCTCGCCATCCCCACTTACAAAGGTGCATTCATGGGATGACACGCATGCTCAGGGTTGGATATCTGGTCACACACAGGTTCACAAGGAAGGCCAAGAGGAAGCTTGTACAGCACCTTAGTAGCAGGTGCGTGTGCACACACATGCACACACATGCATCTCTGCGAAAGGAATTGCCCTCTGAGCTTTCTGTTTGCAGGTCTTCTGCACTCGTTTCCCTAGAATCTCTGCCTTTGTTCCTCTTAAGACAGTGCACTCCTTCCAGTCCCCATCCATGCTGAACCCTCCCTCTGGCTGTCCCCTTCCCTTCCTCCCTTGGGCACACATGGCCAGTAAGCTGGGACCACCCTGGGCTCCCAGCCAAGGCAGGATTGGACTCGGGCCATGCTGGCTGGATGCTGCACCCTCTGCCTTTCTCCCCACCCCCCATACAGCCATACAGCCTCATTTAATTCCAGGGCCAAGCACTGGCCGTGTGTGTGTGTGTGTGTGTGTGTGTGTGTGTGTGTGTGTGTGTGTGTGTGAGAGAGAGAGAGAGAGAGAGAGAGAGAGAGAGAGAGAGAGAGAGTGAGAGAGAGCGCTCCAGGTATAAGTGGGAAAGATGGAATCCCCCAGAGTCCCTTTGCCCCCCAGAGTCCCCTGAGATGCTGCTGGGTTCCCACAGTGTTAGTCCAGCCAGCTCTGCCTGGCTCCCAGGGTTGGCACTGCCCAGGCTTCCTGCACTGGGAAGAGAGTGCTAGTTTGGGCTGCTGGGGAAGGTGAGGGATGAGCTAGGTGTGCTGAGGACTGGGGAGGAAGCCTGGTCAGTGCAGGCTGCAGGTGTACACAGCCATTAGAGACCATCTCGGTAATCCATGAGTGTTATGGAGACATGCAAGCCTCAGGGCAGCAGATACCTTTGCCTGATTTCACACAGGGGGGTCAGTTCAGACCCAGAGTTAGACCCAGGTTCTGCTCCCCTGAGATGGAACTCCTTACTCTAGTCTTCCAGACCACTTCTCAAGTCTAATTCTCAGATTCCTTATGCCTTACTCTTGCTGTAAAACCATCTATGGCTCCCTATTGCCTGTAGGATTAGTTCCAAATGCCCCAGGTTTGCATTTATGGCTTGATAGGTACTTTCCCAGCACATTCTTCCTTTAAGTCACTCTCCCCTCAGTGAACTATGCCTGGCTCCGTTGGGGTGCACTTTTGCTCTGTGTTCTCTGCAGGAAAATTTGTTCCTTCTCTATCTCTGGGGCTTTTCTGTGAAGGCTGCTTTTACCACCCCAGATCGAATCAATGACTTCCTGCCTCGCAGCTAGAATTCATCCAACCTCTGTCTTTGCTTTCTTTGCTTATAAGATCCTTAAAGACAAAGACTATATTTTGTTTATCTTTAAATCCCCCTCCCAAGCATTGAACACAGTTCCAAATTCACAGTAATGTTCCTAAAGGTTTACTGACTAAATGAATGAATGTGTCCTATGCTTCTCTGGTACTTTCTATCCATTATCTCTTTGAATCTCCTCTAGAATTCAGAGTGGTATGTAAATATGATCTCCATTATGAGAGTAGGCAGCTGAGGCTCAGGCAAAGTAGCTTGCTCAGGGTTACACAGCTAGAAAGTGGCAGCGCAGGGATTTGATCCCAATCTGTTGGCTCCTAAAGCCTGCCTTCCATTCCCCTGCTCAGAGCACATGCAATTGCAAATGCCCTCTGGGTGGTCTCCCTGGGTCATCTCAGGGCCACCTCAGAATCCATCAGCAGGGGACCCCATCAGAGAGAGTGCACATCTGCAGAGCGCTATTGTCACTTTGGGCCCACAGTGCTGCTCAGGCCAAGTGAAGCAATGTTCTGGGCTTGTGGAACACAGCAGAGAGATTAGCCCTGGTGTCGTGAGGGTCTATTTCTACCTCACTCCCTGTCTTTCCGGTAGTTGCTGGCACTAACAGGTGGTCTGAACCCAAGCCTTGGAGTCAGATTATTCAAGTTCAAATCCTAGCTCTTCTAACTACTGGCTATGTGACCTGGAACAACTTACTTAACCTTTCACAGCACCCAGTTCTTCACTGAATAATGGGGCTATTGCTAGCACCTCCCACGTGGCGTCACACAGCACTTTGGCGCAGTGGCTGGCCCCGGGAGGTGCTCTGTGCATGTTTGCTATTATGATTATCTATGCCATGCTCCTCCTCTGAGACACAAGGCCCAAAGGATTTGGCTTGTCCTGCACGGAGTCATCCTTGTGTTTTTCTGTGTGTGCTAGACAGGTCCCTGAGCATTCCAGGCTTCCCATGCAAGGCAAGAAAGCAAAATTGGGCTGGGAGAACAGCTTCAAGGAAAGGCAAATCAAAGTGAATTTTGTGGTGACAAATGCTTAATAATAACTTTACAAATCCAGTTGAATTACTATGAATAATAACCTCTTTTTTCCCCTTTTCTTTTTGTATGGATCCGACTCCTGTCTCCCAGAGAGCACACAGCTACAACCCTGAAATCCACCCAAAAGGATCATTACTGGGAAAACAAACTAAAAATAACCCTAAAGGAAACAGTACTGGCTCAGAAGCAATTTTTTTTTTTTGAGATGGGGGCATCCAAGTCAACTTTTCTGTTGTTTCTGGGATAATTCTAACTTTAAAATCTGAGTTGCTTTGGGAGATGCAACCTGCCCTTTACCACATAGTCTGGCATATCGTCTTCAGGGTCCCTCCTGATCATCTGGCCCCCACACCATCTTCTGGTGGATTAAAGTGGGGGTCCTTCCTGTCCTCATCTCTGGTACTACCCTGTGAGTCATAGGCTGCTCCCTTTCCTCTGTCTGCCCTGTCCTATGAGTGACCTGACCAAGACGCCATCACCTTTCACTGAGGGTCTCTGTGTGCCAGATGATGGCTCAGCCTCACTTTCTCCTCTAGGGAGTTCTCATTTCTCAAGTAAAGAAAGGAGGTTCATTCAGAGAGGCTGAGACACTGGGACAAGGACACACAGGAAGGAAAGTCTGCAGTTGGAATGGAGACCCAGGACACGTCTCTCTGAGGACAGAGATCACAAAGCCTGCTGCAGGAGGCCCTGTATGGACAGCTCTGCATGTAGTGAGGCAGGAGGTTATTCCCGATGGGGCAGAGAGGAGGTCTCCTCTTCAGATGTGGTGTCCAGGGCAGGCATCAGCTCTGTGGTCAGGGAGGCCTTGTCTCTTGTCTGTCTCTCAGTCTGGGCTCTCCATAAGGCAAGGGTGCATTTCCCCAGCAGAAAGGGAGCCCCCAGGGGCAGGCCTCCCTGTTAGTCTGGGATGGCCCCCATATAAGGCTGTCTCCCATTACTCCGGAGGAAGTCCTGAGGCAGGGGCCTCTCTCTTCTCTCAAATCAGGGGGTCCCTTATGGAAGGGGCACCTGCCAGGGGTTGTTTCCCCCATGTAACCCAGCCCCCTTGGACCCTTCCCTCAGCCTCCCTTCCCTCCACTTGCTGCCTGGATTCTGGAGTTTCCAGCCGACGGTGATGGCTGACCAACGGGAAGGGTAGCAGGATAAACATGGAGTTCCCTGGCGGGGACCAAGGCCATTTGTCTCCTCCACAGAGATGGATGCCTGTCCCTGGCAAGGCTGATGGCTCCTTTCCTCAGAGCACCACAGCCATTCCGGTGATTGAAATGTGTCCCTGTGGCACTGAGGCCGGCTCTGCGGATGGGTGTTCCCCCCATAGACTCTGTCCGTCTGTCCAGGGAAGATAGAGGACGTTATTGCAAGCCGACATGGAGCAACCAAGGTCAGAGTGAAGTGTTTAATTGGAATGTCAGGGGCCAAGCCCTGCTCTGCGGGAGTGATTGATTCCCAGAGGCTGCCAACCATGTGGCCACCGCAGGGCAGGAGAGGCAGGAGCCTGTGGATGGACCTAGGAGGCAGGGCAGGGGCGGACATACTGGGCCCTGCACCCTTCTGCAGCAAGGACACCCAACACCTTCTGCCCCTTCCAGGCACCATGCCTCTGACAAGGGGGAAACTGAGGCACAGTGAGTGGGAGGGATTCCTGGAGCTCTATATTGCAGCCTTCAGTTCTGCCTGGCAGCTACTCTTCTCCTGTTCCTCATCTCTTCAGCCCCCCTGGCCGGTCACTGTTCCCTCCCTGTGCTGGGTTGGGGAGGAGGGTGGAGTGACCCCGCCCACCTACAGCCTCACTCCGCCCACTCCATCCTCTGGCCTGCAGGCAGCAGCACTTCGGGGCCTCTGGCACCCCATCCATGTATGGCAGGAAACTGTCCTCATAGGCCTCAGAGTCTGCCCTGCAGGGCAGCTGAGACACAGACCTGGGACTCCTGTCCTGGGAGCGGAGGAAGGGCTGGTGCTGCTGCAGCCTGGGCCTGAGCTTTGGGGTTCGGAAGCCTGGGTGGGGACAAGGTGAGAAGTTCCTGGTGTGAGGTGGAGGGGCCTGCTGTCCCCAAAGCACGCCCATGCTTTCTCGCGTCACTATGAGCGGACAGGGTCTGGGGCATCGCATTCTGTTATTGTGAACATGGTTGCTACTATCACGAGCATCACCACAGTCACCATCTCTCATGTCACCAGCATCACCATCATCACCTTCCTCACCAACAGTACGACCCTCACCAACTTCAGTCCCTTTCGTCTGTCCTCCATCCCTGCATGGTGCTTTATAATTTATCCCAAAGTGCTTCCTTATCCTTCTTCAAATGAGAAATTAGGCAAAGGCTTATCAAGTGGGCGTGGGCGGGGTGCTCTGGTTGTCTCTGAGGTTCAGAGGCGGTTAGTGACATGCCCAAGGTTAGGCAGCATGCCTGTGGACAGGATATCATTAGACTGAGTTCTTCCCTCCTGGCCAGAGCTCTCCCTACCCTTGCTGCTGCGGACTCACTGTCTCGCCTTCCCCTGGTCCTTCTCCCGCTGCTGAGCCTCAGCACATGACAAGAATGAGTCTAGTTTCGATGAAGTAAGAGAGATTTCGGCCACCATAGCATGAGGTGAAGATGCTGCTCACGGCAAGTCCCTTCTCTTTGTTGGGCCCCCCTTTCTTCATGTCTGCAGAACATGTTTGGGTCTGATGAAGCCCCCAGCCCCCGCTCCTTTAGTACTGCAATCTAATTATTTCCACCCATCCCCGCCCGCATGGTAGGATGGCTCTGCCTGTCTCCATGAGTGGGACTGTTAGTTCCGACTCTTAATATTGGGAGCAGAATTAGCACTTCCAGGCCAAGCAATTCACTGACAAAGCGAGACCCTCCAGAGCTTGCTTTCCATTCCAGTAGAAGCATTGGCAGGTGCAAGATAGCTGCTCCATCAGCCTGGGGCCCAGTGACGGCTGTCAGCAGAGTGCCTTGAGGCTTGGCATGGGAATGTGGTATGAACAGAAAATAGTTGGCCAATGAGATTTGGGGGGTTATTTGTTACTACAGTGTAACATAGACTATTCTGACTAAGATGTATGTGCCTTTGTCTCATTGCTACAAAAAAGTCATGGGCCAGTCTGCTTCCAAGGCTCTGCTCCAGATGGCCCCAGGGTGGTGTCTCCCCAAGCACTTTCTTCAGAGGATCCTGGGGTTTATGGATGTTTCTAACAAAGCCAGAGATCCAGGTTCTACTCTGAGCTCAGGACCTGATAGCCTGCATTTCTGTGAGTGCCCCAACTCCCTGATGTTACTGTCAATATTTATGGATGGCTTCAGAGTTTTTAAAGACTGCTCATGCTTACAAGCCTGCAGCTGTAGCCCTGTGGCATCCAATCCCATCAGATCTTGGAAGCTAAGCAGGGTCAGGCCTGGTTAGTACTTGGATGGGAGACTACCTGGAACCACCAGGTGCTGCAGGCTTGGGAGAAGGACCTGGCAACCCACTCCCAAAAATCAATCCACCATTGAAAACCCTATGAACAGCAGAGAAGCACTGAGAATAGTGTTTTGCCTGTTGTAAGTAGGGTTGCTATGAGTCGGATACCGACTTGATGGCACCTAACAACAACAACAACGTGCTTACAAAGATGCCTTATTCTAGAAGTGGTCCCTCTGAGGGAGACTCATTCATTCTCACTTCATAGATTGGCAGAGTAGGAGCAAGAGAAGTTTAGGAATCTGGCCAGGGCCATGTGGTTCTTTGAATCATAGAGCTGGGAGTGAAACCCAGGGATCTTGACTCTAATTTCCTCGAGTTCTCCATACTTTGGACCAATGGAGAGGCTTGGATTTCTAAAAAAAATGGACAAACCAGAGAAGAAGTATTGACAGAGTCAGTGAGAAGGCCATGTGTGGATGGAAAGAATGAGAGTCTCAGGGACAAACTCCAGTATCACTCAAGGGCCCTGGAATTCATGTAGAGGTGGCTGGAGGGAAGGTGGGCCAGGGTGGCTGGGCAATGCCTGTGTCACTGTGGGACACTGGAGCCAGCCTCTTGTTTTTCTTTACCCACTGGGCAACCTGAGGCAAGTGCCTTAAGATTTCTGTGCTTCAATTTCTTCAACTGTAAAGTGAAGGCACGATTGCCTAAGATTAGTGCCTATATGGCATGGTTATGAGGATTAAATGAGATATTGTATAATGAAAGCACTTAGAACAGTGCCAGGCTCTCATTAGTGCAAAGTAAGTAATCTGCTGCTATATGGAATCATCATGATGATCATTGTCCCCTCCCCCATCTTTGTCATTGTTCTAAAGGCCCTGAGAAGTCACTTTTATCTCTGAGTCATAATTTCTTTACCTGTAATGGGACCAGTAAGTACTTATAAGGTGAGTACTAATCAGACTTTGGGCTGGGATTTAGCTCAGTGGGTAGAGCGCTGCACTGCAGCCTCTGAGGACCCGAGTTCAATTCCCAGCACCGCAAAAATGGGAGAAGGGCCTGGCAATCCACTCCCAAGGCAATCCCAAAACAGTCAGCCATTGAAAACCCTATGAGAGTCGCTATGAGTTGGATACCGACTCGACGGCACCTAACAACAACAATCAGACTTTACTGAGTGCTTGCCACATGCTCGGTTCCATTCTGTGTTTGGGATCTCATTTAATTCCTACAAGCCTCTCCAAGGTCAGCTGGTGAATAGAAGGACTGGAGTTCTAGCGGAGGCCATCAAACTCCAGAGGGCATCACTTGACCGTGACCTCACCCACCTTGTACTCAGATCATGAAGCTTCCTGGGTGATGACCAGTTGTGGGTGCAAGACAGGACGGCATGCAATGCTGAAAGACATATCTGGGGCCTTCGACAAACTGTGTCTGTGATGATGTGCGAGCTATGTGGGGTACGTGCAGTCTATGCCGGTGTGTGCCTGTATCTGTGTATTAATTGCCATGCTATTTAAAATATACCTTTGGTCCTTGTGTGAGATCTTGTATACTTTCTGTGTATGTGCGGGTCCACATGTAATATTATTTAATTTGCACTTGTTGGTCTCTGTGTACTTTGATGTAATTCATCTGTATAATTGTGTGTTATTATCACTTGAGCTATGTGGGCCACTGTGGATGTTTTTGCAATGATATGTGATCTTTGGCATCTCCCTGTGTATGGGACTCAGCATGGCTTCTGTACACGTGTACGCACATGAACAGGCATCCGGGTACTCTCTGCATTTGTCTGCATGTGAGTCTGTGGTGTGTGTCTGGGTGCCGTGGGTGTGTGTGCACACATGCACCTGTGCATGCTGCGTGTGTGTCTTGTGTTTCTATATGCAGCGTGCGGATGTGTGTGAGCACGTGTGCCAGCGGGCTGACTGCCCTGAGTGTCTCAGAGAGCCAGCAGGCGGGTGCAGTGTGGGCTGGGGAAGCCATAAGTTAGAGATTTTACACAGGCTCATCAGCTGGCCTACGTCCAGCTGCACCCCCCTCTGCAAACACTGCCTAGTAGACGCGCTGAGTTTTTACACACGTGGAAATGGCCCTCTAAATATTTACCCACCAGCCTGGTAGAACAGCCTGCTTCCCTTCCTGTCTCCCCTGTGCACATAGAAATCCAAGTGTGAGCACTCAGCTCTCCTGCCCCTCCCTGGGGTTGGGCCACCTGGCCCTGGGACTCTCTCTAGCCTCCCAGGAGTCAGGCAGGAGGGAGGTGCCAGGGAGTCTGAGGCTAGCCTGGCTCTCATTCTGCTGGTACCCATTTGCCTTCCCTTGGACTTGCCTTTATATCCCCTCAGGTTAGCAGGCATGCTCCCTTATCACTCCCAGGCACTCCCAACCCTCTCGCCTCGCTCTTACCCACACAGTCATCTGAGCTGACAGCCCACATACTCTGATTCTTTGCCTATGCCTAGTCTGGCACCTCATGATGCTTTTACCCTCACCCACTCTCAGCTTCTCCCACTTACACCTTTTCAGGGTCCCCCTCTTCTACTGGAGTATGTCTCCATGCTCCTCCTGCCCCCTAGACCCAGAACCCAGAGGGCTGCACTCCCTTCCAGGGAAGAGTTCTCTGTCCATGGTACTGAACTCCAGCAGACACTTTCTCCCTAAACCCTGGGGGGTTGGGAGTAACTCTCATTCCAAAGTGTTTGGGAATTCTGACTGGGTGAAAAGAGTCAGTACACGAGAAACAAGATCGAACACACACACACACACACACACACACACACGCATGCATACACGCACACAGACTATGTCTTAGAGATAAAAGAGAAATAAAAAGGTAAAGAGACACGAAAAGAATCTGAAGACAGGAAGACAGAGACACAGGGGAGAGACAGACAGCCAGACACACACACATAGGCAAGCAGAAAGAAGTCACTGGTAAGACAAAAATGCTCTGAGATTTCACAGAGGAAAAAAATGACTTTTGTTTTGACATCATTTTCAAATAACTCTACTTACTAAGAAGACATATTATTTTCCTCTGGGAAGTTGGGGGAGTGCGTGCCCCCTGATTCTCTGTTCTGGAACAGTAACTAATGAAGGCCAGCCCTCAGATGTTGCTACTCCCTGCCAGGGCTGAGAAGCGTTCCAAAGGAAGCTGATAGTGTGATCTCATGCCCAGGTTTGGGGTCCATCATGGGGTCCTAGTGTCTGCCCTAATCCAGGGCTGTCATCCTGTCAGGCCACTGTCTTCCTGTGTCATCTAGGCCTGTTAATCCCTCACCTTCCCACCTGCCTGGGCAGAACAGGGTTTTAAGGCTAGAAGTCATCTGGAGGGAGCAGCTGGAAACAGGCAGACCCTGTGGTCTGTGTTTGACTTAAGGCGTGAAAGGTGGGAGGGTGCACACAGGTTCCACTAGCTCCCAGCCTTGCTGGCTCCTCCCACCCAGGCATGTGGCTCTGTGGATCACTGCAGATGCTGGATCCTCTGCTAGGCACAGAAGCCATGTTTAAGCCTTGCCATCACCTTGGGAGGTGGCTGTTATTTATGTTTTACAGATAATGTAGCTGAAACACAAAGAATTAACTTGCCCAAGGTCCCATCAGTAGTAAATGGACAGATTTGAATGTAGATAGTCTGGCGTCCTCTCCGAAAAGGGTCTCCTCAAGGGCTGGGTGTGGGACTGCATCCATGGGTAGCTCTCCGAGGGTGGCACTGTGTGGATGTGGAGACAGCCTGGTTTCACAGTCAGCAGCTCTGCAGGTGTACTCCTCAGGGTTTCTATGTGTTCTGGAAGGATCCAGTTGGGGCCTCCTCAGGCTGGCAACCCTGCCTTGGGTCATGCACAGGGGTACCAGAGGATGTCAGGAAAGGGGGGGGGGTGGCAGCACCAGTCCAGCCTGGGTAGGCTGAGTGGGTTCAGCCAACCATGAAATGCCACAGCCTCTGGCTGCAAGTGCCCCTGCCCATAGCGGCCAAGCCTGCCTGGCAGGGCGGGAGCCCAGCTAATGGCCGTGTTTATAGCTCAAAGCATTATTAGCTCTTAGGAGTGCTCAGCCCTCGCTTGTTGTCGACAGCTGAGCTTATTGATTGAGTGACTTGATGTTTTTGCTTATTAAGTGCCTGGAGTGTCTGCAGATTTGGGCCAGCCTTGGCTGGGTTGTGCAGGGAGTATGTGGGTAGGGGGAGGCCGTCTGCCTGTGGACACATTCCAGCCTTGCTCATTTGAGCTGGCGCATGTGTTGGGGTGATGGGCATATGTGTGTACTTTTCCATGCCTGTATTTCTGAGTACAATTTTAGGAGAATAAGCCTTGGTTTCTGCACCTAGGCACTGCAGAGCGGCTCTGGGGAGAAGTGAGATTTAGATTTGGGAGATCTGGCTTGGAATCTTGGCGTTATCTTTCTAAACTATGCATGTGAGCAAATCCCTTACCATCTCTGGACCTTGGCTTCCTCATCTGGAAAGTGGTGATTAAAATAATATCAGCTCTGCCTACCTTTGAGACTAAGCAGCAATGAGGGACAGGGGTTTGTCAACTGTAAGGCGCTACACACACACCTCAAATATGCCACGATAGCAGAACTATTATGAGCTGAGCTCTGATGCCGTGAATAAGTTTATGGTTGGAGACAGGTGGTAGAGTGGAAAATGAACAAGGGGAACCCTGGGGGCTAGGCCTCTCCTCCCCAGCTCTGAGACACCTGCACCTGCCTTTGCCACTGCATCTGCCTTTGCCACCCAGGGAGCCCCGAGTTCCAAGCCTGACTCTGACATCAACACACTGTGTAGCCTCAGGATCCTCAGTTTTCTTCTCTGGGATTTTCCTTTAATTGTTAAAGAAGAGGCTTGGATTTAATTCTCTCTAAGGCCATTCTCAGGGCTAGGATTTAGCTCAGTTGATAGAGCACTGCTCTGCAGTCTCTAAAGTCCTGGGTTTGATCCCCAGTACCACAAATAATGGGAGAAGGACGTGGCAATCCACTCCTGAGGCAATCCCAAAACAATCAGCCATTGAAAACACTATGAGGGTCACTATGAGTCGACACGACTCGATAGCACCTACCAACTAAGGCTGCTCTCAGCTCTGTCTTTTAACGAATGCAGTAATGACTGAGTCTTTTCCATTCACAGGGGTACATGTTAGTAGGATTCATATTTAAAAGTCTTGCACTTGAGTCTCTGTTCAAAATACCCTGTGTTTAGGTTTCACTGTGTCTCTAGCAGTACAGAGGTGCTAAGCTGGCATGTGTTGGTGAGTGAATGGCCCCACTTCCTGCAGAGCTTGAACACATATGTGCCCACCCTTCTTAGGGCAAAGGGTGGGAAAGCAGCAGCCTCCCTGGGCTCCAGCAGCTAATGGGAAAGCCCATTTTAGTAGCTGATAACAAGATGGGTCCATTAAAAGAACAAATTAACTGCAAGCCCAGAGATTACTTCTGTTCTGCCGGTGCTTGGTGAAGGGCTGTTGAATGTCGGGCTCCATTTGTTAAATGAACCCCCACCGCCTGCTTCCCACGTGCGGCTGCTTCCGGGACACGCTGACCTGGCCATCCCCACCCCTTAGGAAGTCCTTTGTGTCCTCTTTTGAGGCCCAACTCAAAGCTACCTCCTAAGTGAAAAACTCTCTCCTCCTTTTTCACCCTGGTTGGAGGAAGCCCGGACCCCCTCCTCCTTGCCCTGAGCACTCGGGAGCTTTCTGGAAAGGAGGCTGGCCTTCCCTGGTGCCCGTGGCTGCTTTCATCTTCCCTTCCGACTCTGCTCTCCAGTAGGGCACCGTCGTTTTGCTGATCACTTGTCATTCACTCCTTCATTCACACCTTCAACCAATGTATTTGAAGACCTACTCAGTGTTGGGGTGGGTGGTGGACCCAGTCTCTGCCCTAGGGGAAAGGGAGGCTGCGGAGGACCCCCAGGCCCTGTGGTGGAAGGGAGATAGAGCAGAGAGCAACGGATCCTGCTCAGGAGGTCAGGCAAAGCCTCACAGAAGATGTGACACCTGAGGAGCGTCTCCAAGCATCCGGGGAGTTTTCCAGGCAGTGAAGGGGTAGAAGAACTCTGTAGAAGGACATAGTAGGTGCTAAATTCATGTTTATGGGAAAATGAAATATGCTGGCTGGGAATTTTCAGGTGCTAGAATGGTAGCCTCAGTTTTCTCACCTGTGAAGTGGGGCTAATGTTATTCCCACCTCACAGGGTGAGAAGACAATGGATGTGCCTGGTGCATGGGACTCCTAGGAGGCATCCCAGACTTCTACTTCCCTCAGCCTGTCTTTTCCAGACCAGTAGGGAAACCAAATCATTGGAGGCAGGGAGGTCATCCTGGGTGGGCAGAGGGCCAGGCTTTTCTGCCATCTTCCAGGCTCCTAGGAGATGCCAGCCAGAGTAACATGCCCCATAGGCTCAGGTTTCTAAGGCCAGAGGGAAGCAGGGGCTGGGATCAAAGAGTCTGGATACTGACAGAAAAGAGGAAAAAATCCGTTTGGGATGCTAATACTTGGACTTTGGACTTAGCCTCTTTTGCCAGATCCATCAGGATGCTTTCTGTGTGGCCTGATATGAAGTGGATGTGAGATAGGAGGGGGTGGGGCTCAAACTCTTCCATGGCTACCACCTGCCTCCAGAGCGATGCCCATATTCTGGGGAGTAGGTGAGGCCCTTCTCAATGCCCTCCTCCTCTCTTCTTTAGCTGCTACCCCAATGTCTTCCTCTGCAGCTGCCTTAGATGTGGGCCTGTTCTTACAATTGACTGTTCCAGACCACTGTGCCTTTGCACATGCCACCTCCCTGCCTAAAATGCTTCTTCTACAAGCTTCCTGCAGAAAATGCTCACTCATTCTTCAGGGCTCTTCAAAATCTTCTCTGCCAAGGGAAGTTTCCACCATGCCCTCTTGAGGGGATGAATCTTTGCCCTCTCTGGGTTCTGGTGCATTTCCTCAATTGTGAGATGCCATCAATTGTGAGATGCCCCATCGATTTCCTAATAGCTTTTTTGGGAAAAGAAACCCTGCTCTAATGTGCACATCTCTAAGGAACAGGCAGATGGTTTTGAAAAGTGCATCTTAGAGTCAGGGGATGCAGTAAGTACTTCTCTCATTGCACAAAGGCCACAAGGATTTCATTCATTCATTCGGGTTCTGTTGAGCTCTTGTAGGCACTGAGGGGCATCAGAGAACAAAACCACATCTCTGACCTCCTCATGAAGCTTGCATCACACTAGGAGAAATAGTAAGCAAATAAAATATAGTGCAATCTAAATAATCTAAAGGAACATCATAGTAGGTGCCTGGAAGACAAACATGGCAGCATAGGAGGATGGCAAGGGACTAGGGTTGCCACTTCCCCTGGGATGAGCACAGAAGGCTCTCTGAGGAGGAGACATTTGTGTAGACTTGAAGGAAGTGAAGCATCAAACTGTGAGGGCATTTGGGGAGAAACAGAGGGTATGGCAAATGCAAAGGCCCTGTGCTGGGACCGGTTTAGATATATTTGGAGGACATGTCACTGGAGTGCACAAGGGAGGGATGAAGTTGGGATGTGAGGTCAGAGTGGCAGGTGGGGCCCTGAGACAAGGGCAGGTGTGGGGTTTTTCTCCTGAGTGTGCCAAGCAGGCTTGCAGAGGGGACCTGTGTGCACCTCAGGCCCATCGGCTTGCACATTCTACAGGAGCAGGGGTTCTAGCACTTGTTTGTTCTACTAAGTGAGTGTTGGGACCCCTGGGGTGGTCCCTCCCTGGGATGGAAGGCCTGAGTGGGAACTCAGGGCAGGGGAGAGAGTACGAGTGGGGGCCCAGTCAGGAAGGACTACCTGCTGGAGTGTGCCAGCCCCCTGCTTCTGTCCTGGTTCCCTCAGGGCACAGAGTTGATGCAGGGGGCACAATTCTCTGCCAGAGACCCCATCCTAGCCAACTCCATGTACCCCATGGTGTCTAGAGGTGTGTGTGGCACAGGGCAGCACAGGCCAGACATTTGTTGGAGGGGTGGCAATGCAAGTGAGAAGCCACCGTCCTGGCCTGTGTGTCCTCAGCACTCACGTGCTCTCATTTAGTCTCTTCCTAGGGCCCGCTTCCCACGTTTTTCACATACAAAGAAAATTGAGGCCCAGAGAGGGTCAGGACTCTGCACAGGATACACCAGCAGAAGAGGTAGGGCTTTAGACAGACCTGCGGACACCCCACCCTCTTTCCTGGTGTCTCCTCCATCAAAGGACGGTAGGGCCTCTGAGCTCTGCCCTGCTGGGCGGGCCCTGAGGTGTTTTCTGAACCCAAGGTGGGGACCCAGGCTTGATAACCCAAGTGTGGTCCAGGGAACAGGTGTGGGTGTATCTGGCCTTAGGGCCATGCCAGGAAATCTAGAACATGCAATTGCTGCAATGTTTCTACTCCCAGGCAGCACACCAGGCTCTGTCCCCAGCTCTGCCACCAGTGCTCTGGATGTCCTTGGGTGAGTCTATGCCCTCCCAAACCTCAGTTTCCAAGACTGTCAATGGAGAGGGTTGATCTAGATGCTTCTCCTCTGTGGCCCATCCCAGCGAGAATACTGTTGGACTCACACCTGCCCACTGCAGGGAGTCCAGGGACCTGCAGCAAGCTGGGCTGAAGGCAGCTGTGTAGAGTGGGTCTCCTAGAGGGGCCGCGGCTGGGCAAGTGGCCCGTCCTCCCTGACAGACTTTTCACAGCAGACGTAGTATCTTGGGCTCTGTCCCCAGCAGCACTGTACTCCACCCACTCGGCCCAAGATCCCGGAAGACCCAGGCTGCCTCTGTGCTCACTCCCTCCATCAGTCTGTGGATGTGCCCAGATCCCTCTATCTGGCCCATGGCTCCTCCCTGGACCCAGGCCTCATGCTGCCTCACCGCTGTATCTGGCCCCAGGTGCCCTCTCCTTACCCATCCTCCACTCTGTGGCTACAAGCTGGCCAACCCACTCTGATCACTTCATCCTCCAGCTAAGCTTTCCACAAGGTCCCTCTGCCCCAGGACAAAGTCCAGACTCTTCAGCAAGGCTCACACACCGTTTGTCATAATCAGGCCTTGCCACCCTCCCCTCATTCCTGATGCCCCCACCCCCCAGCCCTGATTCTGTTCCCCACCCCACTAAACTCTCCCCAGTCTTTGGCAGGCCCTGTCCTCCCACTGTCCTGATTTGCACACGCACTTCCCTTTGTTTGCCACACTGTACCTGGGTCACTATCCCCCTGCCTCTCCCTGAGACCAGGCTCGTACAGGTTCTGCTATCACTTAACTGCCTATTGGGCTCAGCTTCAAGAAACTGCCTCCTGGAGCCCTTTGTGAATCCTGCCCTTTACCCTGGTCCACCAAGGTGCCCTTGGGGACTCTGAACACACAGCACAGGACTGGAATTATCTGTCATCTGTCCCCTTGCTCCTGAGCTCCTAGATGTCAGGGCTTTTGTTCATGTTTGTATCCCCAGTTACTATAGGTGCTCAGTACATATTCGAGAAGGAGGAAGAACACTAATGAATGAATAAATGGGTATGGAAGCATTCCTTCCGGCTCATTCATTCATCCGATTTGTCAACAGACATTTGCTGGTTACCCGCTGGAGGCCAGGGCTGAGGCTAGGGGTTGACAAGCAGGCTCGTCCCTCCACGCAGTGAGCGGTGTCTCCATTACAGCTCACAGGATTTGGAACTTAGATATTTTCTCCACCCGAACCGTTGAGGAATCCTTTCGGGTTAAGAAAGGAAGACCCAAGCAGGATTAGACTTGGAGCTGGGTCAGGCCAGGACCTGGAAGCCAGTCCCCGGAAGCCACCTGCCAGCCCCTGCTGAGGGCAGCCTGGCTTCCGAGGGGGGCTGCTGCCCTTCTTCACTCCCTCCGTCCTCTCCCTCAGCTGCTCCATTTCCAACCAGGCAGCTTAACTTAGGCCTCCCGGTTGGGCTTTTAATTTGGATTTATTGCTGGCCATGATTGTATGTTAAACAAACTTCAGGCTATTGTTAAAAACACGATTATCATGGTTTATGTCTGGCTTGGTCCTCGGTGAGCGTCCTGGTGCTAAGAGCTGGAGGAGCCTCTGAGACACATGGAGAGGGTGAAGACCCCCAGAGAGGGTTTACTCTCCTCCCTGGCCTTGTCACACCTCCCAGAGGAGGTGGCAGTGGGGGCCGAGGGCACTTCTGAGGCAGGACAGCAGCTAGCTGCAGTTATGTGGCAGAATGAGCACCAATCTGGTACCTGCGGGACCAGGGCCAACGTGGCCCATGAGTTCTCTGGGCTTCAGTTCCCTCACCTGGAAGCCAGAGTTGGACCAGCAGGGCCCAGCACTTTGAGAGCTCACACCCAAGTGTCCATGAGGCTTGGGGGACTCCGCTTTGTTCGGAAGAAAGACTTGAGCCAGGGGTACCTATGGGGCATGTACAAGCCAGAACATGCCATCATGGGCATCTGATGAAGCTCCCATCACCCACCCAAGCTGTGTGGTGCTCCAGCAGTCCGGTCAGCTGCTCTCTGCTTTGGGAGGTCAAGGACACACCCCGACCAAGCAATGGCCAGGTGCAGCGGGTGGAGAGGGGAGCAGACTCCACCTGGGAGCTGGAGCCCAGGGTTCCAGCCCCGCTTTGCCACTGACTGGCTGGGGTCCTTGGGGAAGTCACTTCTCCACTCAGTTTCCTCTTCTGTGAAATAAAAGGGAAGACTCTCTAGTGGCTGGCAAACTTTTAAAAATTAGCCATGCCTCTTGGTTCTAAAGGGAATCTTCTGCAGCTGGCGAAGACACGAGGCGGATGAGGGAAGGAGCTGTCGGTAGCTAAGAGCAGAGAGCTGGCCGCCAGCCCCTTTTTCCTCTTCCCCCTGCACCTGCCCAGGGTGGAAGCTGGCTTCTCCAACAGCTTGCAGCCCTTCAGGGTCCCCTGAGAGGTGCCCTGTCCCCTTTCTGTTTCGTCCTTACTTTGTAGAGGGTGGGCCTCCCATCACCTCGTTGGTATTCCTGCACCTGGATGGGGAGGGCAGGCGATTTCCACCCGGTCCCGTGGAGGCCAGCCAGCACTCCCGAGGGAGGGTGGACCTGGCCCTGTGGTGCTCCACCTCACGGGCAGAAGGAGTTAGCAGACAGCCCAGGCAGAGCCCAAGCGGAGCTCCTGGTGCCCACCCAGCCTGCCAGGCTCCTGTTCCCTCCCTCTTCCTCCTCCACTGGGCTCCTCAGACAAATGCTTGGGCCAATCCCAAGCCTGATGAATCTTTCATAATTCTGAGCAAGGGCACTTTAAAAATTCAGAAAGGTAGGGAGGTGTCAGGAAGGAGGAAAGCGAGCGGATCCTGCCCCCATTCTGTCCTTTCCCTCGCCTCTGGTGGCTAACAAGGCCGGAGCCCTGGAGTGTGGTGGCAGAGAAGGGTGGGACACACGAGCCCCCAGACCAAGGAGCCTGCAGAATGGGCCCGCCCAGCCTTTCTGACGGAAGCAGAGGCAGATTCCAGAGCGGAAGCAAGCACAGGAGAGCAAGGCAAAGCTTGGCAATATCATCTCAGTCAGCGGACTGCAGGGAAGTCCAGGTCCTGCAGGTCACAAGGCCAAAGTCAGGCACTGCTCAGCCAAGACGGGACCAGAATTCAATCACCCTCGCTCCCCGTGGTGCTGATTCATGGGCTGCCTCTAGATTCAAGTGCCCGTGAGCAGCTTCCAGACCCAAAGTCAGAGCTTCACATTTCAGCATTTCCCCCGCCTCCCCTTAAGTCCCCAGCAGACGCATCTCCAGGATATAGAGGACCCAGGGGACAGCCTGGTCATCGATCCCAGAGACCTGAAAGGACAGAGACTCACTGACCTGAGAGGAGGAGGCAGTGCCTCCACCCTGTGTTGTTGGCTCGCCCTGAGGCTAAGCAGCAGTCATCCCTCTTAGCTCTGGTCCTTCCTCCCAGGGCCGGGATCTGGGCCTCTTCCCCATGCATCACCCCGCACACTTCAGCTTGTCTTTCCTGCAGCTTCATTTCCTTTTTCTGTCAGCCCTCAGTGGCTTTTCTAACCCAGTTTGGCCTGGATAAATCCATGTCCAGACTCATCGGGGTCCTTCCAGCTGGCTGCTGGAAGGGGAGGAGATGGTGTCCAGTCACTGTTCTGGGTTCCAATTTTGACTCTACTCAGACTAGCTGTGTGGCCATGGGCAAGCTGCTGAACTTCTCTGTGCTTCTTTCCTGATCATTAAAATGAGAGATACTAAGGATTAAATGAGATAAGATGGACTAAGGGGCTACCATGGTGGAGGCACAGACTGGGTCAGTTATAGGCCCCTCTCTTTCTAGTCTTCAAGTTCTAAGAAAGTTAAATTTCCCATATTTTTCTCCACTGTCTTCCTCTACAGCTTGCTCTATTTGATCTCCTTAGCAATCCTCCAAATGTGGAGGCAGGGAGAGCTGGCAGGCCACGTGGCTTGGTGCCATTCATGTTACTATGTGTGTGAATGCCCCGCTAGGGGTCGTAGGGCTCCATGTGGTGTCCCTGGCAGGGAGACAGTGGTGGAAATCTGAAGGTTTAGCATCCAAGAACTCTGCTGGGTTTGTTCATCTCTTGCCGAAGTTCACTTGCCTTTGCTTGCACAGCAGTGATACCTTATCTTGCCTGCTTCTCCATGTTTTTGAACTTTAAGAACCAAGATTTTGACTTGATTCCGACAATTTAGACTTCGGCTTCTAGAATAGCTTCTCCCTTAGTCAAGGAAGGCTGCTTTGATTTCCAGGCATGTAAGATTCTAGAGACACATTTTTTTGGTCTATTTCAATTGCACATTCATAGGACTTGTAAATATAGAAGGAGCCCATAAACTGAGAGATGCTGGGTAACGACCTCAAAACAATACATTTATATCTGAACCTGCCGGGAAGTTCCTAAATCAGGCATCTGGGTTTGTGCCCTCCAAGTCTTCAAATCCAAGGTAAGAATGTGCACATGCTTCAAGGGGTATCTGGAGGATTACAGTGTGTGGAATCAGAGCCCCATTGTATACTCATATATTTACATTTCTATTTTGGAACCTGGCAGTACCACTTACCATCTGTGTGACCTTAGATACCTCACACAACCTCTCTGAGGCCCAAGTTCTTCCTTAGCAAAATGAGGCTAATAACTACCCACCTACCTCACAGGGCTGCGGGGACAGTTGCCTCGGGGTTCTGTAAAATGACTGCTAAAGTACACACCCGGAGACATTAGCTCTTGCCTGCTCTAATACCACAGAAGAGAAAGTGGAAACTCAGAGAGGTCAAGTTGTATTTGCCAAAGAACACTGAGGGAGCTGGGATCCATGCCCGGATCAGCCTGACTCTGAAGTTTATTGCCTAGCCTAGCTTTACTGTAAAGAATTTTTTTTATTGTGGTAAAATATACAAGACATAAAATTTACTATCCTAGCCATTTTTAAGTGTACAGTTTAGTGGCATTAAGTATATTTACATCATTGTACACCTACCACTAATCTCTAGCTCCAGAACTTTTTTTTTTTAATACTGGGGGTTGAACCCAGTGTCTCACATATGCTAGGCAAACACTCCACCACTGAGGTACACCCCCAGACCACTTGTATTTTTATTTTGAGACAAGGTCTTAGTAAGTTGTTTAGGCTGCCTGTGGCCTTGAACTCATAATCCTCCTGCCTCAGCTTCCCGAGTTGCTGGGATGACAGGGATTTGCCATGGTGGCTGGCTCAGAACTTTGTCGTCTTCCCAAACTGAAACCCTACACCCATTAAACAGTAACTCCCTGTTCCTCCCTCCTGCAGCTTACCACCTTTCGCTGTGACTTTGACTATGCTAGGTACCATAGGGGGCCGGGATATAGCTCAGTTGGTAGAGTGCCACTCTACAGTCTCTGAGGTCCTGAGTTCTATTGCCAGAACCACAAAAATGGGAGAAGGATGTGGCAACCTCCCAAGGCAATCTGCCATTGAAAACCCTATAGGGTCATTATGAGTTGGACAGGACTCGAAGGCACCTAACAACAACAACAACAACAGGTACCGCAAGTAGGCAGAACTGGCGTTTGTACTTTTGTGGCTGGTTTACTTCTCTTAACGTAATGTCCTCAAGGTTCATCTGCCCTGAAGAATGTGTCAGAACTTTCTGAGTTTTAAAGGCTGAATAATATCCCATCCTCTGGATATACCACATCGTGCTTAGGTGAGGATATGTTTTATTGTATGTACCCAGTAGACTCAAGTCATGTGATATTGTCATTATTGGTACTTATTGTTATTCAATTGCTTGACTGTTATAAACACTTGCTACAAAATTCAATTCTTCAACAATACTAATAATAGCCATGACAATAGCTGCCCAGCAAACAGGGATATCCCTCCTTTGATCCCATCTCCCTGGCTCTGTGGACTCAAACTCTTATCCCCCAGACTCCCCAAGGGAGCTTGTGAACCACACAGACACCCTACACCACCCCAGTCCTCATCTTGTCACCAGCTCCCCAAGTTGCAATGTGCAGAAAGTCTGAGTGCCACTCTTCTGGTCTTTGTATCTTCCCATGGCCTGCTGTTCTTGACAGCATCTGGAGAGATGCCACAAGACCAACGTTAGGAGGATGTGAGGGTGGAGGAGCGGAAGCCAGGTGCTCCTGAGTGGCTTCTTCAACACTGCAGGCTCTGGCTTTGTGACCGGCCCAGCTCTGACCTCTTCTGTGTTGGACAAGGGTTCCAGCTCTTTCTGGAGAAATGACCTTTTGGGACCTGTGGTTAGAACTCAGGAGCCATGTCCTCATGCCTTCCACCCTCCTAGTGGGTCAAGATGGAGTTTTGGGCTCCAGTATGGCATAATTTGGAAGTTTGGTGAGCAGGTTTCTGTTTTAAACTGAGCAGGCTCTGTTTATAACCCACCTTGAAAAAGTCCTGGCATCCTTGTGCACCCAGAGCACGCAGTATACATGGCCTAGCACCCTCAGGTCAGTTTTCCCAATTAAGTTCCACCAGAGCTCTGCTTTGGTGCCCTCCCCTGATTCTTCCACTGAAGTTCAGGCGGGAAGTCAGTGCTGTCTGGGGCGGGAAAGGCCCCCATGTCTTCTGCATCCTTTTGGATAAATGCAATGGGAGCCAGGGGTCCCCGACCATGATGGAGAGAGTGGATCTATGAGGCGAGTAGAAGATATCTTGGCCTTTCCATCTGCCTGGGAGTCCTTCCACCTACTCCTACTTATCCCTGAGGATGCAGCTCAAAGTCACCTCTTCTGGGGAGGCTTCCCTAACCGCCATAGGCAGAGCTAGAAGCTTCTGTCCTAGGAGGCATTCTATGGGGAAACTGCACAGATGTGACAGACCATCACTCATTCACCCTATTTCTCAGGGGCTTTTGGGATGGTAAGTGGGAGGCAGCTGGAAATCTCAGGTAGACTACTTATTCATATTGTTGTTTTTGTTGTTAGGTGCCGTTGAGTCATGTCCAACTCATAGTGATCCTCATAGGGTTTTCAATAGCTGACTGTTTCAGGATTGCCTTGGGAGTGGATTACTACATCCTTCTCCTGTTTTTGCAATGCTAGGAATTGAACTCGGGACCTCAGAGACTGCAGAGCAGTGCTCTGCCAACTGAGCTAAATCCCAGCCCCACTTATTCATATTATAGAGCTATAACTAAATAGTACACTATAGCAATTTTATCAAACAATTATATCTTTATCCTAAGAACCATGTTTTGTGTATTGTGAGGTCCAATTTCAGGTTTAGGTCATGGTTTGTTGTGCTGGTCTAGAGACCAACCAGAGATTTTGAATGTGACTAAAATAAGGCAGTCTGCATGTGACAGAATTCAGAATTCAGCACGACAGCTTCCCCAAGCCGTCTATAATTTCCTTCCCATTGTCTTGTTTTCCTGGTAGCCTTAAAGTCAGATGTCCTGGATAATGTTCTGATGGTGAGCAGTTATTATTTTTACTGAAAAAATATTATTGTGGAATTTTTATATTAATAGTTTTGAGAAAGAAAAAAAATGAGCCAGTTAAAATGCAATTATTTATTCAAAATGGTTCTCCCAAAGCTTGTCATGATTCTGCAAGTTCTACTCTCAGTTCTACCCTGTGACTTTGCCATTGCCTAGGGACATGGCATTGACAGAAACCAACAGACATGGACAAAAATGTCAAATTATTTCTGTCTACTGACACAGCTTAAAATGCTCCTGAATACCCGAGGATATCTGCTGGGTGCTCTCAGCTCAGGGTCCCTATCTTTTATATATCACAGGCAGACTTCTAGATGCCTCCCAAATGTACATTTTGACCACCTAAGAGTTTCTTTCTTTTTTTTCCTTGTGGTACTTGGGAGTTGACCAGGGCCTCGCACATACTTTGTAAATGGTCTATCACTGGGCTACACTTTTAGCTCATTTTTTATTTTCTGAGTTAGGATCTTACTAAGTTATGCAGGCTGCCTCTGGCCTCACACTTGTGATCCTCCTGCCTCAGCCTCTTGAATCAGTGGGATTAGAGATGTCTATTCTGACCACCCAAGAGTTCTCTACATTTGTAGAGAACCTACTATGTGTCCTGTACTATGTGAATGGCACCTTCAGAGTAGCACCAGTAGTGCGGCAGGAGTATTGGGAGCAACAGTTGGCTCTAAAAATGAGACTTTAAAAAAATTAATTATTGAGTAATTGAGATTTACAGGAAAGGTGCAAGTGCCGTATGAAGAGTTCCCATATGCCTCTCCCGTAGTGTTAGGGGTCTTGTTTAGAAGTGGCCAGAGAGGAAATTGTCTCAGACCCCAGCCTCAGGATTGCTGTGCATCTCCAGGGCTATTCCTGTGCTTTATTTTTACGAACACTGCGAATCTCACAACTTGGAGGGTTTCTCCTTTTGTATCAGCTCCTAGGAAGCTCAGAGTCAAATTCGTGGCTCAATTCTAGCAAAACTATAGGAGCCCGGGGCAGATATTTTGAGTGTTAATTTGACTCGGGGTTTTGTCTTGCTTTCTTACATCATTTGCCTGTCTTTATTTACTTACTTTCCACTCTGGGTCTCTGTATTGAGCTCTGCTGGCCTCTTCAAATCACTTTTGGACCAGGGTGGGGGTGCATGTTACTGGATAAACGAATAAACCACTTCCCCTGTGCTCCCAAGGAGCCTGATGCGTGCTTCTATTCTAGTACTCTCCACATTTTATTGTAATTGCTTCTTTCCACGTTTGACTCCACCACTGAGCCACCTGGCTTCCCTGCAGTTAGACTCCTTGTGTGACTGAATGCCCAGGATGAGCTGCTGCCTGAATCTGGTCCCTCAGGCCCTGAGCTCACTACTGCCACCCCGCCCCCTGTTCCAGGCCCCCACACGCAGCCTGGCTCAGCATCTTGCCTGGCTAGCCTGCATGCACCAGGTTGAGGCATGGGTGGGCAGGACCAGTCAGGACCCAGAGGAAAAGAGAACCAAGAGCCGGGGCACACCTCCATTCAGAAAAGGGGAGAGGGAAAGTAGGGGTGAGCCTTGTCCCCTCTTGCTCACCAATCCTGGCTTTGCTCTCAGTCCTTTCCAGGCCCTCCTCACACTTAGCCACTGTGATAATGGGTAAAGAGGCCATGCATACGCGGCCCGTAGAAAACCAGGATCACCAGGTGGTCAGCTTGAGATTGTTCATGTCTCAGCTACCCAGGGACTCAACCTGGCCTATTCTCTTCCCCAGTCTTTCCCCTGACTAACCCCCTCATTGTATGGAAGGGGCCATGGAGACTCAGAAAGGGAAAGTGATTTCTTCAAGGTCACAGTGGATTCCAGGCAGGCTGCTTCTCTTTCTGCGTGAGGGGTGAAGGCTCTAGATTCTGGGGGCATCGGGCACAAACTGAGCTGGTAGGGGAGGGTTTTGGGTTCTAAAGAGCTTTTCTAGTGGCCTGTAGGCAGCCGCTGCAAGGGGCTGGAGGGATGGCCGTTCCCTCTAGATTAAACCCCTTCTCTCTGCCCGTCCTCAGCACAGGCTTCCTCCTGGAACCAGGTAGACTCTGAACTTTTATTTTGAAGGAAGAGAAAGAAGCATAAAGGGAAGCTTCAGGGTGAGTGGAGGGAAAGGTGAGTCAGTCAATGGCCCAAGTGATGTGCGGTGGGTGGGAGGGAGAGGCCAGAAAGTCAAGAGAGGAATAGAAAGCTAATGCCATCTGCGGTCTTGCGGTATGGAGGACAATGTAGGGCTGCAGTGGACGGGAGAACCCAGGCTACCGCCTAAAATGCATGCTGGCTGCGAGGCCTGCTGCTGCTGGGAAGCAAGACTGCAAAGCTGCCGGCTCTTCCGGATTTTGTTTCTCTAGAGAGGCTGAAAAGCCGATGTTTATGTGAAATCCAGATTTTCACATGTTGACAACTAATTCAAAAATTTAAAAGCTCTGTGTGAATACCACGTGTGCATTTCATTTGGATCCCGATTCAAACCACCTGTAAAAAGACATTCGCGAGGCAATTAGGAAAATTTAAACACATAGAGGATCTGAGACACTAATAAGGAATTATGTCTCATTTTGTTAGGGTGATAATGGTTTTGAGGTTGTTTCTTTAAAAAGTCATTCTCTGCTAGAGAAGCATACTGAGGTATTTATTGGTGAAATAATGCCATGTCTGTATTTGCTTTAAAGTATTTCAGGAACAAAAAGGTGTATTGGGAGGGAGATGACATGGGATTGACAAAAATGGTGGTGGTAACTGACGCTGGCTGATGGGTACATGCAGGTTTGTTATACCAATGTCATTAAAAAGTAAGTGCTTTGTTTGGGCTGAACAAAACCTGCCAGTTGGCTGAATTTGGCCTTAGACTATCATTTTCTAACATCTTGTTACACATAAGTGATAAAATATCAGGGTATGAAGAAACTTCAGAGATTTCATAGGAGTTTGGAGTTTGGGATTGGCAAACTCCTCCTGGGTCCCAAATCCAACCTTCCACCTGCTTTTGTCAATAAAACTTTATTGGAACACAACCATGTGTGTTTGTTCCTACATTGCCTATGGCTGCTTTGGTCATAAGTCTAAAATAATGACTGTTTTACTTGTTACCAAAATCTAGTGACCCTGTATCCTGGTCACCAACCACAAACCTTTAGTACTATAAAGTGCTTGTGCTATGTCTTCCAAACTCAGGAGGTTGGGCGTTGGGAGAAGGTGGGTCTAGCTGATGGAGGGGAAAAGATCAGGAGCACAGGTTTCAGAGCTAGATGGAGAGTAGTTGGGCAGAATGTTCCTGCACTGGGGCACGCTGACACTCCAGGGAGTACCAAGAACTATGCTGACTAAAAAGCAGCATTGGGGAGGCAGAGAATTTGGGCTTGGGAGCCAGGAAATTCTCATGCCAATCCTGACCAAGCCTGTGCCTCAGTTTCTCCTTCTGAAATATAAGAATGAAGAATGGTAAATAGTGCCCATATGGCGGGTTAGAGGTGCTGACATAGAGCGTATCACAAACAGTAGGTACTTAATAAACGGGGTACTATTGTTACTATACCCCTGTGCAGTCATTGAGTGTTTGGATCATAAAGAGCCAATGTTACTAAAGTTTATGGTTAACCTTAGAAAAATCCTCTTAATAAAAGGAAATAAATGCTGATTACAGAGAATTCACACAACTTTTGTTAAAGGCAAAACAAGATGTTTATTGATCTCTTAAGAGAAAAAGAAGAGAAAACTGCATTCTTTGCACATATAAAAATGATATGCCTCCACTTGAGTGAGAAACTAGAAGTTAACATCAGATGCCAAATATAAATAAGGTTTTACAAGAAGGCATATTATGCAACTGTTCTTTGTATAATCCAGTCTAGATGGCAGTAGAGAGATGATGGGAAGCTTTAGATTTATCTAGACAGGCCATGGGTGATGAGGTCTTTCCACAATTTGTCCACCTCTGAAAGCATCAGCAATATTGAGAAGTAATACCTACGGCCAAGGGTTTTGGAGATGAGTGAGGTGGTGTATATGATATACTTAGCATGGGGCTTGGTATATGGTAGGAGACCAAGAGGCCATAATTCCGCCCATCCTTTCAGGCTTCTGGCATCCACTGCTAGTCATTTTCTGTTTTCCCCAGCCCCAATTATTATGCATTTGGTTTGTGTGGTTAAACAGTTTAGGATGGTGGCAATGTGTTTGTTATGTCTGCATCACTTTAAATCATTCTTTTCAAACTGTAATATGAATATAAATTATTGCTCAGTGCACCTGAGAAGCAAGTTTCCAGGTGATGCAGAACCTGAGTTACATTTTAAATATCAAGGGTGCACAGCAAGACTTCTCAGCCTCATTGCTAGTGACATTTTAAGCTGGATGATTCTTTGTTACAGGCTGTCCCATGCATTGTAGGATATTTAGCAGCATCCCTAGCCTCTACTCCCTAGTGGGATAATCCCTGAGGTGTGAGTACTCTCGGTGTCCCTAGACATTGCTAAGTGTCACTTGGATGGGGGATAAAATCACCCCCAGTAGAGAACTATGAATGTAGAGAATAATTTGTCCATAGGCAAATGCAGGGACCAGAGAATAATTTTCAAGTATAGTCATGTATGGCATGTTTCAGTCAATAATGGCCCACATACCTGTTGGAGCACATATCTGACCAATCACTTATACAATAGTGGTCCTGTGAGATTATATCACCTAATGATGTTGTAGCCTTCTTAGTTTGTACAAGTACACTTTCTGGTGTTTGCATAATGTAATTACCTGGCAACTCATTTCTCAGGTCCCATTTGCTAAGTGATACATGACTGAAGCCTTGCCAGTTGCCATACACAGTTAAGCATCTAAGTACCCATGTTTTGATGCTCCAATAATGCCAATGGTGATGACGATGATGATGACAAGGTGATGGGGGTACTGATGATGATATCTCCCATAGATCTCTACACCCTGAGCCTGGCCTTAAATTTCCTGTCTCCCTAAGGCCCTCAAAGGTCCAGCTTACCTTGTGTTCCAATCCATTTCCTGTTGCTGTAATAAAATATCTGAGAATGGGAAATTTATAAAGAATAGAAGTTTATTTAGATCCCAGTTCTGGAGGCTGGGACGTCCAAGACCATCACCCTGACACCTCCTCAGCATCTGGAGAGGGTCTTCCCGCTGTATCCATAACATAGCGGAGGATATCACATAGTGAGATGGAACAAACATACTAGATGGGGTCTTCCTTCTTCTAGTAAAGCCACTAAATACTACCACAGGGGTCCCATCCTTGTGACCTCATCTGATCCTAATTACCTCCTAACAGCTCCACCTCCAAATACAATGAACATATGAATCTGGCGATTGCACGGCCACCACATGATCTCTTGGTGGATCCATTTAAACCATAGTACCTTCACCCTACAGTCGACCCTCCGGTGATCCTCCCAGGGCATCTCGTTGGTGTGAATCATTCAGGAGACAGTGTTTTTGTCATTGTTCTAACCCACACTGGAGGGCAAGGGTTGTCACCTCTGCTTGCAGGCCAGGAATCTGAAGCTCTTTGGGGTGAAGTGTCCACGTTACAGGACAACTTGGAGCCAGAGCTGGGTGATAGCCAAGATGTCCCGGCTGCCCGTGGGAGGAGGTAGATGTAGTCACTCTCCCCAGGAGTTCAAGGGGTCCATCCTCCCACTTCTTCCTTGTCCATTTGGTCAAAGGCACATAGAGACTCTGGGATGGTAATGGCTGGCATTCACGGAGCACTGTTTAAAACATTTTCCAAGTATTAGTCTACTATTCTCTTTGAAACACCATGATTGTAATATTATAGAGGAGGGAACTGAGGCATAGAGAGAATTAAATAAGTTGCCCAGGGTCCTAGGGTTGGTAAGTAGGAGAGTTAGGCTTCCAACCCTGGAGTCTGGCTCTGGAATCCATATGCCATATTGCTGGTGGAGGCTTGGCAGTAAACCCCCACACTACCTAGGCTGTCATTTTGTCAGCATGGAGTCTGGGGACATAGTCACTAGTTGCCAGAGGTGCTTAAGAGGACTCTGCTCTGCTGGAGTGAGGCTGCTGCTGCATTTAGGTGGTGCCTAACCCTGTTGGAACATCTCCTGCCACCCTGTGCAAGTCCTCAGAGCTGACTCAGGTGTGTTGACCGAAGGGAAGATGCATCAGAGATTGTCAGCCTCACCATGCTGGGAGCCAGCCAGCCAGGCCAGGGATGATGAAGGATTGAGAGACATGGGGCTTTGCCTTGGAAACCCTTTAGTCATGGCCAGCAAGCTTAGGAAACCCACCTGTTCAGGTAGGAAGAGCACTGTGGGTATCTGTTAGGGGATCAAAGGAGGAGAAGAGACACTGGATTTGGAGTTAGAGTTTGGATTTCAGCTGAGCCACTTTCTAGCTTTGTGGCTTTGGGCAACCCACCTGACCTCTCTAAGCTCAGTTTCGTTTTCTGTGGAATGTGGTGGTCACATCTATCTTGGGGAACTGTTGTGAGAATCAGGGAAATCTTGTGGGGTGCCAGGGCTGAGGTAGTCAATAGGCAGAAGGCGCTACTGAAAGGGCATGGAGGCTGTAATAGGGGGGCCCTGGGAGGTCTGTGGTGCTCCTTAGGAAGGTTGACAAGATACATAGTGGAGCTCTGTTGTGTTTGTCCACTTTGTAGGGCCCTCATCTGGGGGAAACAGCTCCCCACCTTTGGGAACTTCCCCTCTGGCACCATTTGAAGCTCAGGGTGGGCATATGGCCCAAACTCAGTCTATTAGTGTCTATCCTGGGATTTCACATTCAGACACTTGGGCAGAAAACTCTGTCCCTGTGCTTGGAGATGACAAAACTGGATTTATTTAGGCCTAGAAATATCTGGGGCATGACACTTCCCTGACTCTTCTTTCTCACCTACCCAACCCTTCGGACAGTCTGTCTCCAGCAGGATGGGAGCACAGACAGAGACACACTTTTATATGAGAAAGAGAGAGAGAGAGAGAGGGAGAGAGAGATCGTTAAGGATGCTCCCCATCCCTCCACCCAAACTTTTCTATTATATGAACCAATAAAATCTCTTTCTAGCTTTGGCTCTCTTGAGTTGGTTTTTTACAGCTTTCACTAGTGAGAAAGCTGGCTTCTAGGAAGGAGGTCTTCTAAGAGACTTGAGTAAGCTACTGAGGGCATCCAGCTAAAAGGTACAGGGGTCCAAAGTCAGGCAAAGGCTGTGCTTGAATGTGTGTCTCATTCTGTAGTTCTCTTGCTTATATTGATTTCTTGTATCTTGTGTTCCCTTTCATCTCAGAGCATTTTATAGCCTCTTATTGTGTTTGAGGGAGATAGAAGTAATCAGGCCTGGAATTCCCTATCAAGGACCTTGTTCCAGCTTTGCTCATTGGACCTTAGCTACAGATGCTGAAGGCTGGACAGGACACCCATAGCCTGAGTTGTATCACTCCTGCCAAGAAATCAGCATCTTCTTGATTGGATGTGAGCTTCTCAGTGTTGTTGTGCAAGGTGCCAGTATTATAAACAATAGTCATAAAGTATAGCTAAGCCAAGAGCTTCCCCCCATCATTACTTGGGAGGACAAGCCAGCAAGGTGGTATGCAGGGCTTCTAGAATGCCTCCTTGGTACTTGGGGGCTGATTTGGTTGGAGATACCTTCACTACCCAAATGTGATATAAACTGGGGAAAGGGACTCTGTACTGAGAATAAGAGAAGCAGGTGAACTTGGGTTAAACATTAGGAGAAGTTAGATGTTAAGGTCACAGATCTATGAATCAAGAAAAGGGGAAGTGAAATCACTCTTTGGCTATTTGTCAGATACCATTCTAGGTACTTTGTAAACATCATCTCAGTGAAGTCAGACGCTATTTGGGGGAGGGATGCAAACTGGTGCAGCTGCTTTGGAGATAGTCTGGCAGTTCTCCAAATGGCTAAACACAGTTGCCACATGACCCAGCAATTCTATGTCTAAGTATACACCCAAGGGAAATGAAGACATCTGTAAAGGCTTGGGTAAAAATGTTCAGACATCATTATTCATGAGAGTGAAAAAGTGGAAAAAGCCCTAATATCCGTCGACTGCTGGGGAATAAATAAAATGTGGTATATCCATTCAATGGCAAAACCAAAACCAAAACCAACCAACCTAACAATAAATAGACAAAATAAAAAACAACAAAAAATCCGGAAAAGAAATGAAGTGCTAATACATGTTACAACCTGAGTAAGCCTTGCAAATACTACTTTAGATGAATGAAGTCAGTCCCAAAAGATCATCTATTGTATGATACTGTTTATATGAAGGTCTAGAGTAGGTGAATCTGTATAGACAAAAATTAGATTAGACAAAATAAGTAGATTAGCCAGGGCTGAGCACTGGGGAGGGGAGAAGGAGACTGTGAGGAATTTTTAGGGGAGCGATGACAAATGTCTGAAATTGATGGTAATAATGAACATACCACTCTGTGAATAAACTAAAAGCCATTTAACTGTACACTTTAAGCAGGTGAATTATATGGTATGTGCATTATACCTCGAAGTTGCTGACAGCATTTACCTTAGAGAAATAAGAAATGGAAGGCGAAAACAGGTCAATTGTTTTTCAAAGTCTTATATAATGATTAGACTTAAACTATGAGCTCGTGTTACACAAAGTAAACCAAACAATAGGTTAAAAATCACCTAGTGATCTTTAAAAAAAGGGAACAATATTCTCAGCAACTTGGGAGGCTGAGGCAGGAGGATTGCAAGTTTGAGGACAGAGGCAGCCTGTGCAACTTAGTGAGACTGTGACTAAAAACAAACAAACAACAACAACAAAACCAAAAAACCCCCAAAAAACTGGTAGAATGTTTGCAAAATATATATGAGGCCCTGGGTTCAACCCCCAAGTACTGGAAAAAAATGAAAAAGAAAAAAGAAACAATTTTATTGTTTCTATTTCATTGAGGAAGAAGCTGAGATTCAGAGAGGGGTAAATATTTTACTCGAGGTCAAATCTCTAACAAGTGGAGGAGCCAGACAAGGAACCACTTTGGTTCCTTGTGTTTCACCATCTTTAGGGACTGGTTTAGGAGAACCTGTAGGCTCCTTTTGGAAACCATCTTTTTTAGGGGATTCTGCAAAGGCCATGGATAGGTGAGGTTGACCCCATCCAGCCAACCAGAGCAGCCCACTTGGCACCAGTGGTGTGTGGAGCCACAGCCATCCCCTTGGCAGTCAATGGGTTATTGGGAATGCCTTGTGTCTGGATGCCAGACTCAATCCTTCCCAAACTGGTGTAGGAAGTGGGGGCAGTGGGGGAGCAGGGCTGACTGGGACTTGGTTCACCTCTCCTCAAAGGTTCCCTTTCTGATTTCTGCAGCTGCCACTTTGCTGGCTTCAAGGGGATGCTGACCTTTGATGACACTCTGGCCCTACCCTGGACCAATGGCCTTTCCCTTTACCCGCCATAGCAGAGACACAGGGGAGACCAGATAATCTTTAGTAAAGCCGTGTATGGCCTCCAACTCGAGGGTGGGAAGCAGGGGTGGAGGGGAAGGCGGTGCAGCCGCTTGAACTTAACCAAATCTTGCTTTTTCCATTCTTGTTACACTATTCCCAGGGGGCTGTGCATGCAATGTCCTCGTGTTCTTATGCCTGTGGTCTGGTTCCGGGGGTAAGTGATGGTAGTCAGGGAAGTTCTGCACTTCCACTCCTAAGCACTTTCCGTGTGTCTAGCCCTGCTTTTGGAGCGTTAGCTTCTTCGTACAATTTCACAGAAGTGGTTTGGATGTCATCTTGTCTGGGGTCAAGTGAGAGCCCTCAGGAGCTGTCTCCTGCCTCCAAGTCCATACCAGCGGCTTGAAAGGCTTCAGCTTCCCCACGCCGGGGCTGTGAGGGCCTAGGAGGCTAGGCATGGAGCTCGCTCACCAGTCCCTCCCTACAGGCCAGCATTGGGCCTGCCTTCTGGTAGGCACTCAAGAAATAAATTCAAGGATGGGAAATAAAACGTCAAAGCTGAAAGAGACTTCAGAGGACAGCCAGTCCAATCATTTTCAATCTATCTTTAACCTCAAAACTCTGTCTTCCAAGGGAAGCATTAAGTAGGGACCCATCAATATAGATAAAAGCTGAGCTGTCCTGACTGTGGTGGGGACTGGGCGGGGACTCTCCTACTTGGGTTTCCAAGGAACCCTTACAACTGCAGGGGACAGACCTTGGATCCTACCGATCACATCTCAGCTGCCCATTTTACAGATGGGAAGATGGAGGTTCAGAAAGGAGGAGAAGGTTGTGACTCACTTTGAGTCTCAGAGGGCGAGTGCTGGGTTTGCAACCAGGGTCCTAGTGCTGGAGCCAGCTCCCCTTGCTCCTCAGATCTCCACCTACCCCAGGGCTTGAGCTTGGTCTAGCTTGAGAGCCCCAGCTGTCTTAGGATGCCATTTTCTCTCCAGCGGTGCTGACCACCCTGGACTCCTGTGAAACATCATCACCATCATGGTCATATTAATCTCAGCTCTGGGAAGCACAGGGAGTGAGAGACAAAGGTTTGCAATGTAAATCAGACTTCAGACTTCCTCACTGTCAGAACAGATGGACACAACTCCCTTCCCCTCAATGGAGTGATTCCCTCCAGGGAGAGGGATCGCTTGCTCTTCCAAGCTCTTCCCTTCCTCCCTCCTTCCCTTCCTTCCTTTTTTGGGTGCATTTCCTTCTACTTGGCCATTCACCAATGCAAGAAGCAAAGGGCCTTCTGTTATTTCCTTGTTTCATTTGAAAAACAGTCTGCGTGGTAGCTGCTGGACACAGAATTTCTATGTTGTTGTTAGGTGCCGTCAAGTCAGGTCCAACTCATAGTGACCCTATGTACAACAGAAAGAAACATTCTCCAACACTGTACCATGCTTGGCACTATGTCAGTGCTTTTCTGCTATTCATAGAGTTTTCAATGGCTGATTGTTTCAGGATTGTTTTGGAAGTGGGCTTCTAGGTCCTTTTCCCATTTTTGCAGTGCTGGGGCTTGAACCCAGGGCCTCAGAGAGCACAGAGTGGCACTCTACCTTTTTAGCTACACCCCAACCCCAGAATTGCTATGGACCTGGGATCTTGGCTGCCTTAATTATGACACTGATCTCAATTTGCCTGACACCAGAGTTACACATGTGAATAGATAATTGAAAGAAAGGCGGTGGGTGCCCTTCAGGGGGCATACTCAGGGATCAGTGAAGCCTTAGCCTTTCAGTCAGATACCACTCGGAATCTTTGCTTCTGCTTTCTTTGTTAATATAAATGTGGGAAATTTTAACCCTGTTGGGGAGCAAATAGATCACAACTTCGCTGCTGAAATTGTTTGTCTTTATAATACCCACGATTGACTCCATGCCCTCGTGACAGCTGTTTTCATTTTTCTGATGGGTACCACAGTGCCCCTTTGGGGAGAAGGGCTCTGGATGGGTGTCCAGCCTCATCCCTGGCAAGACAAAGAAGTTCCTTGAGAGCAAGACCAATGTCTTATTTATGTTTATTTTTCATCTCCTCCAAGGCCCTGCCCAGCCCTTGCAATGAGGTAGGGCTTAAGCAGGACTTGTTGAGTTGAATTATTGAGTAGACAGGCTTGCAATGGGAAATAAACAAACAAAAGAACTACCCCTCTATGATTCAAAGCTGCTCAATGTGTCATTTGCAGATTAAATCCCCAGCTCTTCAGAGCCGTGGCAAAAGGAGCTCACACCCTGGGAGGAAAGAGGTGCCAACCTGTGCACTGGGCACATAGGATCATCCTGGCTGCTCTCTGCAGGCGGGCAGAAAGGTGCTCTTGCTGTCCTGTCTGGGCACTTCATGCTTCACGGTGAGGATCTGGAGATCTGGTCTCGCCTAGGGGTCCTCTCTCCCTTCAAGACAGCACTGTCTGGGGCAGTGTGCCTTGGACTGCTCCCCACCTCTCACCATTCCTGGAAACAGACTTCACACCCAGACTTCTTGAGCAGGTTCAAACAGTGGTTGAAGAACCAATGTCCACCATGACTTCTGCTGTGGCTTTGACCTCCTTACCGGTCCCACGTTTGCTCAAGATGCAGAGGGAACATCTGACCCAGAGCCCTGCACTGTCTTCTAGGGGATTTGGGTTACAGGAGGGAATTTGGCTCCTTTGGCTTTCTTTCTGTGGGCAGCATAAGGCACAGACTATGTATTCAATTCTTGCTTGTTGGAAGATGGAGGGAAGAGGGCTGGACTGAATGACTGAGTCACCCTGGCCTTGCTCATTTCTCAGCTCTCCGTTCTGTGGACAGTGGCGGCCCAGCCTGCCAAAGCAAAGCAACTCTAAAGGCAAGAAAGAAGGCAGGAAAAAAGGAAGGAAAGGCAAGCGAGGGGGAAAGAAGGAAAGAAAGAAGGTAGGCAGGAAGAAAAAGAAGTGAAAACAGACCCAGCACCCTTCTCCAGCTTTCCATGTACATTTCCTTAGATAACAAATGGTAGCCTGTGGGCTAATCCTTGGCTACTCAAAGTGTGGGTCAAGGTCCAACAGCATCAGGATGTCCTGGGAGTCTTTGGAAATGCAGAATCACCGCCTCACCCCTGCCTGCTGAGTCAGAATTCGCACCTAGAGCGATCTCCAGGAGATCTGTGTGCACATGGCAGTTGAGAAGCACTGGGTGAGACAGCAAGTCTTCTGGAGCCTTCTCTGTTCCTTTCCGAGCATAGTCAGGTTTCCTCCACATTGTGGAAAGGATTTGGAGAGGGTTTAACGCCAGGACTTAAGGAATGGAGAGAGGAAACCTCTTGGGAGAGGACTCACAGCGATTACGGTCATCACCCTTCCTAAAGCTGAGTGAGTATTTACTGTATTCTGGACATTTGACTTTCAGTATCCCATTTAATCCTCATGACAAATCTATCAGGGAGAGACCATCAGTATTCCCATTTCAGAGACCAGAAAACCCAGGCTGGCATGTTGAAGCAACTTGCCGGGACTGTGCAGGGAGATCTGAGTTCTGACTCTCAACTCTGGCATCCTTTTGTCTGTGACCTTGGCCAAAAAGCCTTGATCTCCAGACCAGGCTGCCTCCCACTTCAGATCAGAGAGAACAGCGCAGCCCAGAGCTCCCAGGAAGCCGGCGAGGGAAAAGCAAACACACGAGTCTGTAAGTTCTGCAGAGCCGTGATGTCCTATTTCCAACGCTACAAAACCGTTTTGCTGATAAACATGGAAGCAATGTCAAGATGGAAAGAAATTGCCTTGCTATCAAGCTAGGCCTTTGTGTGGTGTTCAAAAGAAACTAATTAAAGGAAGTTTTCTTTAAAGTATATTTGACCCAGACGTTTCCAGTTCGGCCTAGGAAGCCAATCCAGTTTGAAAACTGTGTAAAGCCTGAATTATTAACGCACAAATGAAAAATGATCTGCCTATTTGCCTAGAACATTCTAGGGATGGAGCCGGATTAACCATATCTCTTGAGGGTTTAATGAGGGATGGGGTGAGCTGGGCTAGAGCCAGAGAAGGTTGTGTGTGTCTATCCTTTTAAACCCTGCATCATAAGCTGGGTATGGATCGGAACTCCGTGTTCAGACAACTGAGACAGAGTTTAAAGGGATGTTTTCAAAGCTAATGTGTAAAACACCATCCCCACCGTCTCCCTCCTTAAACAGCTTTGTTAAACAGTCAGCTGCCTTGTCATCTCCCTGGCGGCCACGAATCCATCTGGGACGGTTACCCGATGCTCTCGGAAGCCTTGGGAAACATCACTTCATCCAGCCTCCCAGCCCGCCTGCGGGAGCTCTCTGAGCACCCCTGGTTTACTTTACTCCCCTGGCTCCCTGTCAGTGGCTCCTTGAAAAACGCACTTGGACAGAGCCAGTGTCCCAGCTCGTGCCTCCCAGGATGGCTAACATCAGGCTGCCCAAAGTCACTCTGGCCAGGGTGCTGAGATCCAGGGCATGGGCAAAGGCATGAGGCGGGAACCTCACCTGCCCTCCTCCTCACCAGCCAAGTATGCAGCAAGCAGTCATGGAGACCCCCATGAGGGAGGAAGCTGGCATCCTCAGGACAGTGGCAACCATAAGAGTCCTTAGCACACATTGCTTAATATGTGACAGACACCATGCTAAACATTCAGTGTGGGGGCGCAGTGTACCCCACGAGGTGTCCAGGCCCTCCTTGTGTTGCCCCTATGGCTGTGACATGTATGTCAAGGCTTAGGGAGGTGAAATGATGGGCGAGAGCCTCAGCAGAGGGAAGAAAGCCGCAGAGCCGCCTTTGCCTGTCTCAGTGCACACCTGTGTCCACTGTCAGGACAGAGCAGAGGATGCTGGATGTGCAGAGGCGTTTTAGGGAGGGAGAAAAAGGAGATGGAATGTTCTATTGTATATGTGCTCCACCTGTGCAATCAGCAGCTGCCTCCAGCCTGCTCCCTCCCATCTCATCAGCACGGAAGCAGCAATGATTTCCTTTTCCTCGTGTGAATGGGAAGCAGCAGGAGTGGAGGTAACTATGCAGTAGGGGATCAGTATGCCGACATGAAATAGGTGGTCCACGCGCTGGCCTGCAGTAGATTATCAGTATGCTGGCCTACAGTAGGTGATCAGTGCTATTTCCCTTTCCATTCACAGGGGACACGCACGAGGCAACTCTCCCCTGTTTCAAGAGTCAACGTAAGCCGGGTGCAGTGGCACATGCCTGTAATCCCAGCGGCTCGGGAGGCAGAGGCAGGAGGATTGCAAGTTTGAGACCAGAGGCAGTCTGTGTAATTTAGTGAGACCCTGCCTCAAAAAGTAAAAAAATGGGCTGAGGGTGCAGCTCAGTGCTCGAACACTTGCACAGCATGCAAGCACGAGGCCCTGGGTTCAACCTCCAGTACCACACACACACACACACACACACACACAAAGAGTCAATGTATTTCCTAAATCATGGAAAAATCGACAGGGCAGGACCATGATGGGCATCAATTTAAATAAGGTTCGCCACATCAGCAGAATCCATCGGAAGCAGAATCAAGGACGCATAGGGCCTCATTACACTGAAGGAACTGAACAGAGTGGTGCGTGGGCAGTGGAATGGTGAAAGGTGAAGATTTACCTGATATTCCACTGTGGGAAAGCTGGAGGGGCTGAGGCACATATCCAAATCACCCAGGCCTCAGGCCCACTGTCTACCTGGGCTGACTGTGCTCTGCTGAACTCCAGGGGGCGCTGTTCTCACCCGTCACCTTGGAAATTGGAGCCTGGTGCTGAGCAGTGATAGGCAAGGGCTTGCAATGAATTGCTGAGCCTGAGTAGAAGCTTGTGTGTGTTGGCAGGGAGAGCAGTGGGGAGAACATGGCAGAGAGGGACTAGGTTGGCATGAGGAGGTCAAGGAGGGTTTTTTGAGCCAGGTTTTGCTGTTAGGGAGAAGTTAAAAAAATGGAAAATGGAGAGAACTGGTTTTTGTTCAGTCTTTAAGATTGACCCCAAACCTGAGTCCTGGCACACAGTAGGTCCCGGCATGTCGCAGGAGTTGAATGAGCTGAGTACAGATGCATGAAAGCATGCAGCTTACAGTGCAGGGAGGTAAAGGGGGAAGGCTGGCCAGTTTGTGACTAGAACATGCCAAGGTGCCCAGAAAGGCGGTGAAGCAGATGAAAATGGGCAGAGCTTGGAGTTGGCTAGCTGGGGGCCGTGGGGAGAGCCAAGAGGAATTTGAGTGATGTCTCCCACCCCATGTGGAGCCAGGCTGCTGCTCGAGAACCTGACCCACAGTCCAGGGCTCAGACCCATGTGACAAGCTCCTGCCCTATGGCCCCAAGCCTCCTTTGAAGGTGATGTGATGGATTTTTAACAGCATTTGTCCTCCTGGGGTTCAGGATTCAGGATGTGTCTCTCTCCAGCAGTGAAGAAAAGCAGCTGAGAGGCAAACAGCTTTTAGCAGATCAGAAAATTAATACGTGAACCAAAGCCAAGGCTTCTGGGCATTCCAGGGCATGGAGAAGCCAGAGGCCAGGGATGTTTGGTGATTGACTGGCAGACAGAGCAGGAAGTCCTCCAGCCAAAGGCAGAGGCTTCTCTGCTCTCAGCCCCTGCCTGGAGGGCTTTCCTAAGGCACTAGAGCTCCTGCCACCGGCCTCTCCCTCACGGTGGGAAGTCAGATCCCTCTGCAGTCTCCACTTGCCATGCACCTGAATCCCCTCCACCCTAGATCTGGGCAGGATGGTAGGTAGACGCTTTGAGAGACAGAGTAGACAGCAGGACAAGCAGGAGTTGGGAGGCAGACACTTCTGTTTAAATCTTAGCTGTGTGACCAGAGGCAAGTTACTTAACCTTTCTGAGTGCCCATCAGAGAAGGATAGTGAGTCTTTTTCACAGAGCTCTTGTGTAGACCCATTGGGACATCTTCTATAAGTCAAATGTCTGGCATGTGGTGGCTTCTTATAGCTGGTGTAAATGGTTAGCTCTCAACCTAGCTCAGGCTCCACTCTGCCACCTGCAGCCACTTTGTCCTCCTCCCTGCTGGTCCTCCAGCCTGTCAGAGGCTGCCCCTGCCAGAAGCCCTGGCCACCTCTTCCTGGGAAGAGGGGCTCCCCTTCGGTCAGAACATCCTAGTTCCTCTTGTCTGGCTCCAGTTGTCTACCTTGGCTCCCAGAATACCATGGTGGCTGAGAACCGAGCCCTGGAGTGGGGTGGACTCTTTGATTTCTCTGCACCTTGGTATCTTCAGCTATAGAATGGGTAGAGGGGCAAGCGAGCTTGGATTTGGCTCCCTGTCTGCAGAAGGCAAAAAGAGCAGGGGCCCTGGGACTAGGCAGTGCCCCTTGCTATGAGCCCTGAATGCCGTCTTTCCTTTGGGAGTCAGAGGCGAGGGACAGGCAGGGCACCGGGTGAGCCAGAGGCAGCCTGGGTATGGGCTGGGGTGGGACTGTTATTGTTGTTAGGTGCCTTTGAGTCGGTATCCGACTCATAGCGACCCTCATAGGGTTTTCAATGGCTGATTGTTTCGGGATTGCCTTAGGAGTGAATTGCCACGTCCTTCTCCCATGGGGTGGGACTAGTGATGCTCAAATACAGCTGCTCTTTTGCATCTGCTCACCCCCATGCCCAAGGTCCTCTGAAGGCAGGACCCAGACCAAACTGCCAACTGTGCTGAGCCTCTCTAGTCTAAATTTTTTTGCAGACTCTGTCAGCTTGAGCTGGAGTTCACAGGCTCTATCAGAGGCATCAGAAGCAGTGCCGCTTTGCAAGCACACTGTATTAGCCGGCTCCTGTCTTGCTAAAAACCCTCTGGATGCTCTCCATCCTCCTTTGCCAGCATTATCGCTCTGCTGGTTATCTCTCTCCCCGGAAGGCTGGATGCTCTGCGCAAGCCCCGCTTCCCTGCACAGTTCAGATGCCTCTTTATAACAAGCACAATCCTGCTGTTAATCCAGGGCTCTCTCCCAGGGGCCCAGGCTGCCTGGTGGGCTTTATCTCAGCCTTCCCCGCTGGGATCCTGTGAGGAAGCCTCAAGGGCAGGAAGAAGATCTTCCCATTTCACAAGCAGGGAGACTGAGGCCAAGACCCTGGCATGAGAGATGGAGAGTCTCCTCTGCCTGGTGCCCAAAGCTTTCCCTAGGCCTCCGCTTGCTCTGGACCCAGCTACCTGTGGCCTTCCCCTGGGCCTGTCCCAGCCCTACCAGACTTGCAGCTTGAATCCTGCAACTGTGGTGTTACTAATCATTTGGCTGGGTCCTTTTCCTGTACTTGGATAGAAATCGTGGGTAGGCAAGGAGAAGTGCTGGGTTTTGGCAGCATCTGTATCTCTGAACATTTGACAGCAGTGAGCAGTGACAGCAGATAGAAAGGAGCAACGGCAGCAAGTGGCACCTTCTCATATTACAGCTCTTATATAGCCAGAGTGGTAGAGATTCCTCAGCCCTTGAAATGTTACAACTCCTAGGTAGGGTCAGGAGGTGGGGACTCCTAAGCCTATCAGTGCTACAGCTCTTAGGTAGGCCAACGAGATTGGGATTCCTCAGCCCTTGACAGCAGCTGGTATTGTAGCTTCTGGGCAGGACTAGGTGTTGGGATTCCTCAGTTCTAAATAGCAGCCAGTATTACAGCTCCTGGGCCTAGCATGTCTGAGACCCTTGGTGCTAAAGACTTGACAGCTGTCTGAAACTCTTTCTAGTGATCAGGGCTTGCAGGTTCTCTTTTCTGTCTCTCTACAGCCTTTTCTCTCTCTTCCACTGTCCCTCTTCTTCATGCCCTGTTTGCCCACTCAAACTGTTCAAATGCCGCTTATTACTATGGCCACTGTCCCTGTTGCTGCCACTCAGAAGGCAGTAATGGTAGCCCTTAACTTTGCTGCTCCTGCTGCTGCTTCTGCTGCTACTGATCGCTGGTCCTGCAGTCTTGTCTCTTCTTTAGTTGTCAAGTAGTCAGCCACTTTTCTGTTTCTACACCTCAGTGTTCTGGGTGCTTTGCTGACTCTGCCATTGATCGTTTGCTATTCCTTTCCACTGCTGTCATCACTGTTTTACTGTCTCTGCTGCTTCTTTCTTCATATTACCAGCTCAGCCGGCACTACTAAAAGCAGGCAAAAGCCACCCAAGAGAAGCCTTTTACTGGGCCTAATGTCATAACACCACGGAGCAGCACAGGAGGATGACTTCCAGCGAGCTCAGCTTGAGTGAGCTGACCAGGCTTCTTATATAGCCAGAAAAGGGGAGTTCACACAGATTACGGAAACATCATGCAAATGAAGGTTTGTGTTTGCACCAGTCGCAGGATAATCCCTTTTGACCCATCACAGCTGTCCCTTTGCAGGGCCACCAGGGGAAGTTTCCCTTCCTCTGGTCTAGGCTGGTCACAGCATTATATAGAGTTCACTGAGGCTTGTGCTAGCAAAAAATCCAGTGCAAACTGCAAACTGTTTGAAACAGTCATGGCTGGAGCTGCACCTTCGTGTGCCAGAGTTGTGCTATACTGGCAATTGTCATGTGGCTTCCTTAAGGCATCTATGAAATGTCCAAAACCCCCAGTGCTTGTATAAGGGTTGTTCAGCTGGTGGCTTGGCTGAGAGTTCTTAACTTGAAGCAGGGAGATAAGGAAAAGTCTAAAAGCTGCCAATTAAGGTGTCAGATCACCCCATCCTCCAACAGTTGTGCTACCTTGCAGGAACATAATCAGCAGAAGGAGCATTTATAGTAAGAGTGGACAAAACAAAACAAAACAACAACAACAACAAAACCGCAAAATAAACAACTCCTTATCATTAATCGTTGTTGTTAGGTGCTGTCGAGTCAGGTCTGACTCATAGTGACCCTATGTACAACAGAAGAAAATACTCCCTGACAATGTGCCATGTCTGACACTATGTCAGTGCTTCTCTGCTCTCCATAGGGTTTTCAATGGCTAATTGTTTCAGGATTACTTTGGGAGTGGATTGCCATGCCTGTCTCCCATTTTTGTGGTGCTAGAGATCGAACTCAAGGCTTCAGGGTGTACAGAGCAGCATTCTACCAACTGAGCTAAACCCTAGCCCCATCAATAACACTAATATTGATTTTAACAGTGTGTTAGCAATACTGCACATGTAGCATCCCAGGGAGAGGTGGATCCCCTTCATCTGTCTCTCTGAGATCCTTGCCTCCTCCCTCCTGCCGGCCTCTTGGCTGTCTCTCCCAGCCTCAGCCTGGTGCTCAGGCAGACCCGAGTCAGTCCGCTCCTCTGCCTGCCTGGCACATGTGCCTTCCCGCCTTTCTTTAGGAGCCTGGCCATCTGCCCCACTTGATTCTAGTGACCTTGGATTCAGAGGATCCCACACTGTCCAGGGGGCTTCTCAGTCCATTAGACCTGTGTTCTGAACCCAGGGAGGTTGTGGGGGACAGGGTCCAGGAAGTTCTGGAATCACGGATCAGCATGTTGGTGTGTGTATATTTGCCATGCTCCTGGGAAGGGTCCATGGTCCTGACGTCTTCAAAGTGCTCTGCTGCTCCAAAATGGTCAGAGCCACAGCAGCAGCCTGGGTATGGTGGAGGCTGCCCCATGGAGGGCAGTTACTTGTATACTGGGGCACGTGAATGCAGCTTCTTGACCAGGACCCTTGTGTGGCCTCTCAGTGGGGCATCTCTGCCTGCTTTCCTGCCTCTGAGACCCTAGCTCCTGCCTGATCTCTGCCCCTGAAGCCTACTCCAAACACCTACCATCTGCACCACTGGCCTCTCCCTGTGACATTAGTGTTCCTTTCTCCAGAAGCCCTGGCATAGAGCCATTTCTGCATCCTGGTCTCCATGGAACCCCATGTACTCAGAATGTGGTCTGTGATGGGCATGTGGAGCAGGGCTGCCTTAGTGTCTGTCCAGACAGCCCCTCTGTTTCCCCTAACAGTCTTTTCCCCTCCATTTCCACCTGTTGGAATCCTGCCATTCTTTGAGGCTCAGCTACAATGCTACCTCCTCCAGGTAGCCTTCCTGGATTGGTACTGTCCTGCTTCGGACTGCCTACTCACTGTGTCTTCTTTCCCCAGTGGCACTGGCCAGCCTTATTAAGTCACTCTAATTGTGTAACAAACCACCCCAAAGCCAAGTGTTATGAAATGACCATTCATTACACCTCTGAATCCCATGGATCAGATCTTGGGGACGACAGGGAGGACTTCACTCTGGGCCCAAGCAGGAACACAGCTGGCCTTCAGCTGAGGCGATTCCTTTCCACATGGGATGATGACCCAAAGCCCCTGGCACAGTGGCTTTGGATCCAGGCTGACAGTTTTGGTCCCCCAATATGGCCTTGGGTCTAAGTGTGTCTGGGATTTCCCTACCATATCTCTTCTGTCCTACTCCCTTTCTTCTTGTAAGTTCTGGCTGAGAGTCACTTCCCCAGGAAGCCCTCCCTGATCTCTCTGGGGAGGGCTGACCATTTGCAGTCTGTACCTTGAATCATTTATCTCCTTGCCTATCAGCCCCACTAGCCCAGGACCTCCTCAAGGACAGGGATAATATCTACTCCTGTCTGATTTCCCTCTGCCTGGTATGCAGAAGATGCTTGATAAATGTTTGTCAGATCATAAACTAACAGAAGGCTGGCCTAGCTGCTTCCCTGCAGCATCCTCTCCCTCCCTCCCCACTTTCTCTCTCTCTTTCACAAGGTCTCACTATGTAGCCCAGATGGGCCTGGGACTTGTGATCCTCCTGCCTCAGCCTCCTGAGTGCTGGGATTATAGGCGGGTGCCACCATGCCCTGCTGGCTCTGTCTTATCTTTGATGAATCTGTGCCTATTCCTTTTTAAAAATGGAATTTGGGAGTTGAACCCAGCGCCTCATACATACTTTGCAAGTGCTATACCACAGGGCTGCACACCCAACCCCACTTTTTAAAATTTGTTTATTTTGAGTCAGCATCTTGCTAAGTTATGTAGGCTGCCTCTGTCCTCCAACTCATGATCCTCCTGCCTCTGTCTGCTGAGTTGTTGGGATTATAAACATGCACCACTGTGCCTGGCAAATCTGCCCTTTTAATGCTACATTTTACCTGCCTCCTTTCTGAGCTCATTTGGCTCAAACACTCATAGTTATTATGAGGCCTCCATCCTTACCATGTGGTTCTATGGCTATCTCCTTCTAATTAGTCTCTACAAAGCAACTCCAGGGACCTGAATCAAGTTTAAATGAGATCATGTCCTTTGCCAAGGATCTTCCAATGGCTTCCAGTGCCTGGAAAACACACATTCCCCACTTGAGTCTATGAGGCCCTGCCTGATCTGTCCTCCACCTCCTTCATTATCCTCATATCCTAGCCACCTCCTCCTACGTCCCAGTGACACCAGCTTCCTTTCTGCCTAAGCACGCTAATCTCCTTCCTGCCTTAGCACTTGCCATTTGCTCTTCTTTCTGCCTGGAACTCTCTTCCTTCACTTCCTGGGCTCGTTGTTCTTCTGTATCACTAAGATCTCAGCTCAAATACCACTTCCCTGAATCTCTAGCTTATGCAGTGTCCTTGTTCCAGCCCCTGTCTCCTCTAGCGTGCTTTCAATTTCCTGCACAGTCATTATCATCTAAAATACTCTCGTTTCTTTATGTGTTGGCCTTGACATTGCTGGTCTCCTTCGCTAGAATGCAAGCTTGCTCGGGGCAGGATCTTGTGTGTTCATTGCCAGATAAACTAATTGGAATAAGATCCCACTCAGAAATATTTGCTGCATGGTTGAATGCTTGTATGGAGACCCATTGTACAGATGGGAAAATCTAGCACAAGCAGCCTGGGGCTGAAGAGTCCATGGCTGCAGCCTCCAGCCGTTCCCACCCCTTCCTGGCTAGGCCTCCCTTCCTGCCCCTCCCCTTGGCCCTCCCTCCTGCACGACTGCCCAAGCACTGCTTCCTCTCCTCCACAGCCAGGGCTGGGCAGAGCTGGCTGAGCTGGCGCAGGCAGCCAGGCAGGCAGCCGTAGAAGCATTCCAAGAAGTAAGAGCGATCCAGGTCCAGAGGGAGAATTAAACTCCGGGCTTCAGGGGGAAGTGAGAAGCAAGCGGTTGTCTCAGGCTCCACGGAGCGGGAGGGAGGCTCTCCCTTGGGGTTATTGATGGATCAAATGCAGCGCTGCAGATGCGGCTCTGCACACGGGTTTGCATGCCTGCCCAGCGCAGAGCCAGAGCCGCTGAGCCTGGAGGAAATCCGCTTGCTGGTGCTCGCTGGCTCGCTCTCCCTTTCCCACCCCTGGATTTATGGTGCTGCCCTTGAGCGCGAGTCTCTGGCGGAGATCTACAGCCCTGCTTCTCTGCCTCCCATGACTCTGAGCAGCCACTGTAGCAGCACTAGGCGGCGAGAGGCACAGATCTACGCCGCCCTCCACCCTCTCCTGAGGTGGCCACAGCTGCTTAGCAGGGAGAGGAAGACACCAACCCCGGGGTCCCTGTGAGACAATAAAGCTTGGTGGCTAAGGATGGCGCTCTGAGTTGCCTCTGGCTGAGCTCCCGGGAGGATGCCTGGCTGCCTGTCAGGGTGGCCCTGCTGGCTGGACATTATCAGCCATCAGCTGCCCTTGCAGTTGTTCACCCCAGCGAGTCCTGTGATGGACCAAACACAGAACGCCAGGGCTTGTGCCTCGATGTGCCCATCTGTGCACTGCGCCTCTGTGTGTGCATTTGTTCACTTAATAAACACACGGATGCTATATCTAGCAACGAACAGACAAGACCCTGTCCTGAGCGGGCAAGCAGTGGGGAGGGGACTTGCATATACTGAAGGCCACTTCTCAGTGCCAGGCACATGTCACATGCCACATGTCACATGCCCCTAATCCCCTTGGGAGCCTAGAGAAGTGAGTGTTATTAACATTCTTTTGTAGAAGTGAAACTGAGACTCCAGAGGGGAGGAAGGGAGCACCATTGACTGAGAACCATATGCATGATGTCTGCTGTGTAATTCTTTCCTTCTCTCTCTCTCTCTCTGTCTGTCTGTCTGTCTGTCTGTCTGTCTTTCTTTCTTTCTTTCTTTCTTTCTTTCTTTCTTTCTCTCTCCCTCCCTCTCCTTCCCTCTCCCTCTCCCTCCCTCTCTCTCTTTCTTTCTTTCCCTCCCTTGTCTCCTTCCTTCCTTGCTTGCTCCTTTCTTTCCTTTGAGATAAGGTCTTGCTATGCAGCCCAGGCTGTCTTCCAGCTTGGGATCCTCTTGCCTTTGCCTCCCAAGTGCTAGGATTGCAGGTGTGCGCCATCATGTCCAGCTTGCATTCATTATGTAATACCTCTGTCAACCCTAGGATGTGGACATTGCCACTGTCATTTAGAGGTTAGGACCTGGAGCCTCAGTGGGGTGGGAGTGGTGACTGGCACCTCAGGGGAGGCCTTGTAGGGGGTTGGTGAGGGTCTTGTGATCCTCCTTCCTCCCTCTCTCCAAGAGGGAATGGTAATAGCCCCATTACCATTACCGTAGACTTAGCTGTCTGCTGTACAGTTTGTTTATTTTGTTGCCATGACTGCGGGACCAAATACCCCTTGATTATTATAGGTGTTCTATTTCAAGATGGCGGCGCTTATGTCTAGCTCAGAGGAACCAACTATACTTCAAGTGGGGAAAATGAGGCCTGGGAGGAGAGTAACTTGCTCAAGTCATATGGCTGGGATTAGAATTTGGAGCCCTGTTTATCTAGGCAGGGTTCTTTCCATGACAGCAGAGGAAGTTCAGGGAAGCAGATCTGAACACAAGTGGTGGAGCTAAACAAGTCTTGGCTTGCTGTTGTGTGGCCTGAGGCACATGTCTTCACCTCTCTGTTTCCTTGTTGGCTACCCAGGGATCGGGACTGTTCTGAAGCCCACATGAGACAGTGTACCTACGGAGAGTCCAGTAATGCCCACTGCTAAAGCTATTGTTGGTCCTCCTGGAGTTTCGTGCTCCAAGGAGAGCAGATGGAGAAGAGGCACCACGTAAATGGGGTGTGGAGGCAGAGTGAGGAAAGGAGCTGCAGCCTCCTCCTGCACGCCTTGCTTCAGTCTAGGGAACCTGACCCTCTGCTGGCACTGTGCTTTCAGGAGGGTCCGACATGGGATTCAGATGAACTAGAGGAACCCCCCTAACAACTGTATGCACTGAGTGGAATTATTCTCATTTGACCGAGGAAGCAAAAAGATGAAGCTTCAGAAACCTGAAGCAACTTGTTCCCGTTTCCAGGATGGTGAGCGACAGCAGGATTCAAACCCTGGTCTCCTTGGCTCTTCCTACTCTGCCAGTGGCTCCTGAGCCCAGCCTCACTTTCTAGGGCTGCCTGTTCTCATAGGGTGGGCAATGGACCAAGGTTGAACCCCCTGCCTGGCCCCCAGGGACCCCATCTCCTGGGCTGAGCTGGATCCAGCGTCCCCCGACAGAGGGCGCCAGCGCCCAGGTTGTACAGCAGCCATGGTGGCCCGCAGGTCTCATTTCTATGGAGACAGGTAGTTGAAGGGCCCTGAGTTGGAGCAGGGGGCGGCGCGCCCTACTTCCTCCCTCTGTCCTGGGAGAACTGCTGATGTCGTGACTTAGAGTAGCTCAGGACTTTGATTTGAGAACAACAAAAAACACGACAGGATGGCATTTCATAGTAAATTACTTTAATTTCTATAGTGCTCTGTGCCCTATTTCCTGACAAAGTAGCTCTATTCACAGATAGTTTGCAGGTAGAGAATTTCTCCCTGAGAGCTTTTGCTCTCCACCCTCCCGCCCTCCTTTCCCAATCTCTTCTCCACCCTCGGTCCTCCTCCATCCTTGCCTCCTGCTAGCTACTGATTAAGGTCTCAGAGAATGGGGTCTGAAACCATTGTGTTCTCCTCCATGTTACCCGGAGGAACCTGGGGCTCGGGCCATATGGGGGCTGATATTTGGTACCCAGAGGCAGGGCTGTCATCTGTGGTTCCTCTCATGGGCTCCACAGAGGCTGGTAGGATACGCAGTGTGGCCATGGGCTTGGTCTAAGTTGGGGAGCGTTCCTTCTCAGAGTGAACAGAACCCAAAGGCTGGACATCAGGTTGGCAAGTTCCCCCACTCACCTTCCCTAACTCCAAGGCAAAGTTGGATAGCCCCACCCCTCCACCCCACCCCTTGGGCTGTCTTTTTGGGGTGCTCTCTCAAAGCCAATATTTATTGGCAGGAGGTCCCTCTGGTGCCATCTTTGAGGTTCTCCGTAATTTGATTTGTATGAAAAGGCTGGGATTGCGGAACTGTCCATTCTAATACACATTAGAAACCCTGCTAGGCTGGGTGGCCAGGAGGAGAAGCGTCAGCAGCAAGAGGCCCCTGGACCTCCATGGCTGCACACCCCACTCCCACGCCCAGGAGCTACTGCTGCTGGCTAAGCATGGAGGGGAGGAGTTGCAGACTTGGTCCTCCAAGTCCGCCTGCAGCTCTGGCACTCCCGGGAGGCTGTTAGAGATGCAGATGCTCAGGAAGCCCTGCTACATCTGAGTCTGGTGGCCAGGATGACCAGGGTGAATGCAGGCCCAGGGAGGGGAAATGGCCAAGCCCAAGTAATGCCACTAGAGAGCCACAGGCAGGGACTGGGACACCACTTTTTCTAAAGCCAGAGGACTCTGAGGGTGAGTAGCATTTCAACAGGACAGCATGGAGAAGGCATTTTGAAGAGAAGGGGCAGCGCTGGGCACGGTGGCCCATGCCTGGATTCCCAGCAACTCAGAAGGCAGAGGCAAGAGGATCACAAGTTTGAGACCAGAGGCAGTCTGCATAACTTAGTGAGACCTTGTCTCTCAAAAAGTAAAAAGATGGGCTGTGGGTGCAGCTTAGTGGTCCAGCACTTGCAAAGCATGCAAACATGAGGTCCTGGGTTCAACCCCCAGTACTGCAAAAAAAAAAAAAAAAAAAAAAAAAAAAAAAAAAAAAAAAAGAAGAAGAAGAAGAAGAAGAAGAAGAAGAAGAAGAAGGAGGCAAGGGGAAGTTTAGGCATGGAGATGTGAGGCAGAGGGGAGATGCTGGCAGTGGGCAGAGCTTAGAAAGCCAAAGAGGGTGATGGGAAAGTGGCTTTGGCTCTGACCTAGCCAGCAATGGAGAGCTATTATCTGGGAGCAGGAGTGGTCCTTAAGTCTGCCTGCAGGGCACTGTGCCCCAATAGGTCCTGTGCTGTGCAAGTCTCCATGCCAGGCTAAGGCATCTGGGGGCCCTTGGACCAGGATTGGGGGTCCTTAGGATGTTTTCATGAAGGCCCTGGCTACAGCTCAATTTTTGGCCTCACACCTGGATTATCTAGTACAGGGATTAGGCTGAGGGCCAAGTGGGCAGTTCTTGGGGGTTTGGACCACAAAGAAGCAGATGGAGAGGAGGGGAGCAGCCCCGAGTGAGGAGGTTGGTTCTTTAGGCCTGATTCACTCTCCTTTCACCAAAAGACCAGCAATATCTACCTCAGGGGCTTAAAGCCTGGTGACCAGCTTGAGCCACCTCTGGGGATATGTGCCTCTGTGTCACTGCTGTGCACAAGACATGGGGCTAGGAAGGGACCCCCATTACAGATTCTGCCTCACCTGAACAGGAAACTAGACCATCTGTCTCCTCCCTGGGTCTACATCTAGTAATGCAACCCACCTCTAGGATTTTTATTTTCTCTCTATATTTTATTTTATTGAGACAGAGTCTTGCTATGTAGCCTAGGCTGGCCTTGAGTCACAATCCTCTTGCCTCAGCCTCCAGAGGGCTGGGATTGGATGTATGTGCTACCAGGTCCAGTTCAATTCCAGAATGTTTAAAATGGGCTCTTGGTGGGGAGTATTGGCATGAAACACAGTGGAAGGAACAGTTAGATGAAGGTTCCACTGTCCCCTCTTCCTGCTCCCTCCCCCAGTTACCTCATCTCCATCCCACCCTCAGAAAGCCTCCTCATAGCTGATGGCACCTCCTAAATCACCTGGTTCCTTCAGAGCCAGGCATTCCTATCCACCTTGGGACAATCAGGGAGACAGGTAGGATTTATTATCCCATTTCACAGATGAGAAGATGGCAGCCCGTGAAGGTCAAATGACTTGCCCCAAATCACCTGGGCAGCAAAGCCAGAACCCAGGGCTCTTGACTTAGAGCCTATAGCTCCTCCCACTTTAAAACTTGAAGACTTTTTATATAATATGAGCTCTTGGACTCAGGATGTGAGCCTGGTGACCCTCCTGCGCCTGGTGGGAGGCCCTGGGCTGGCGTCTTGTTGGTGATCAGGAGTTGTTTTCTATACCTTCTTTGCATCTTATTCCCCTGCTTCGTAGGTGGAGAGTTTCTGGAGGGAAGGATGGCTTTTCACGCCGCACCTCCCCCTGTCTCCCTGGCCTCCTGGACGAGGCTGTGGTGAGTGTGAACTACACGGATCCCTGTGTGGAACTGCATCTCCTCTCTTGCTTCTCTGTTTCTAGCAGCTTCCTACCCTGTTGCTGGGCCTAATGCCCTTCCTCTAGGCCTCCTTTGCCCCAGAACTTTCTTTTTGACCCAGAGCTCTAAGTTCTGCTTTGCTAGCTCTCTAGGGTCATGATGGCCTTGTGGGAGGTCAGCCCTCCAGGTTTTCTGCTATTCTGTGGCCAGTGTGTCCTCCACTCCGGGGTGTCCTGGAATGGAAAGGGCCTGGCTTACAGCCTGCTATGTTGTGGATATGAGGTGCCCCCTCAAGAGGCTTGGTTCTCAATAAAGCAGGGTTTAGAAGTGGTTTCGGGGAAATGGTTGATCATGGAAAGCGCATCTGACCATATCAGTGGATTAATCCTTTGATGGCATTATCAGGCAGTGAGGCCTCAGAGGAAGCAGGTCATTGGAGGTGTGTCTCTGAAGGATGTGTCTTGTCCCCTGCCCCTTCTTTCTCTCTGTCTGCCTCCCAGCACATACTTTTCCTACCGTGGTGTTCTGCCTCACCCCAGGCTAATAGCAGTGGAGCCAACCACAGACTAGAGCCTCCAAAACCATGAGCTAAAAGAAACCTTCTGTCCTTTTAAGTTGTTCTTTTGGGTGTTTATCACAGTGAGGAAAAGTCTGCCTAACATGCAATGTCTGCCCCTTGCTTCTGGATGCCCTCACACAGGGCTGGGGCCGTGTGCTCTGGAGCAAGCCCGCTTCGCTTCTGACTGTGCTTCTTGTGAGCTATGGGGCTGATGCTCAGTTTCTTCTTCTTTTAAGCACAGTAGTACTAGTACCTGCTTAATAGAATTCAAGAATACCTCAAAGTGCTTAGTAACAGTTTAGCAAACATAGGTTATGACTGTTCCCTTGGGCCTCAGTTTTCTCATCAGTGTCATGAAGCGGTTGTACTCGCTGCTGTCTCAAGCCCCTCTCACTCCTACACTCCAGTCATGAGCTCTGCTTACCTCTCTCCCTTTGTGGCATTCAGTAAGGGGTCAAGGGCAGGATTAACAAGCAAGTGAATCAAGAAACACAGAGCACACTTCATCTGTGTGGCCGGGAAGAGCTTCCATCGTGCTTTCCATCAATTTATCATCTTATGGCATCTCATGGAGCCCAGGGGTCATGGCTGCTGCTGCTTGCAGATGAGGATCGAGAGCTTCAGAGAGGCAAAATCACCCAAGGTCATGCAGTTATTTGATGCTGGATGAGAAGAGGTGGAAGAAAGAAGCTGAATGAGAAAAGAAAGCTGGGAGAGGTGGGGCTCGGAGTAAGAAAGAGCTGAAAGAAAAATGGAAGGAGAAAGGAAGTCCGGTACTTGCCACAGCCAATCTTATCACTTCCGGGGTTGCCCTCTTGTTGTAGCATTCAGAATATCTGACTTCTGGGGAGTTTTTTCCCTCTTCTGGGGCCAGGTCAGTGTCTGGATTCAGTCTAGTCTTTGGCGTGAAATTAGCAAAATCCTCAGCAGCACTTATAGAGGTATGGTGCTCAGGGTAAAGGAGGTAAGAAGCAGGTCTGGGCAGAACCCGCATCGAGTCCTAGCACGCACCTGCAGATGGACGTTGACATGGGTGGTGCAGAGGCTGACCCCTGAGCTGCCTGGGCAAAGTTGAAGGAGCTGGGCTTGGGGAAGGAACAGCTGGGGAGTTTGGCACTGTCTTCACATATTCAAATGAACCTGGACTCAGGAGTAGACCTAGGACTCCTGGGTGGAATGTTCCAGTAAAAACTTTCATCACAACCGGGAAAGAACTGGTTAATTTCTTCTGTGAAACAGTCCTTGGCCCCTGCCATCACCCCCGGGGCACAATGAAAGTCAAGTTCCCTTGGCTTCCCCTGTTCCCGCCCATCCCACCCCCAGGAAGCCCTTTTCTGGCTGTGCACAGCCAGGTTACCCTCTGAGGGACTGAGAGCTCCTTGAAGGCTGGGCTGTGCCTGGGGGACCCTGCTTGGGGTGCAGGATGGTTGCTGATGTCCCTCCAGCTCTGAAGTCCCCAGCACTCTGTGCGAGGAAGGCCCCTGGGGTGCTGGCCAGGTTTGCTTTTATAAACAGCTCCAGGGGACTCGGGCTCAAACCCTCCTGGGTATTGAAGAGGTCCAGGTCATCAGGGCCTGGAAAAATGGCCAGGTGGGGATCCTGGGTATTCAGGTTAGGGTCCAGGGATTTTGAATGGGAGGAGAACGAGATGCCAGGTCTTGAGGAAGGAGACACAGGTGGCCTGGCACTGGCCCTCCCGTTCCAGGCCCATCTAGACCTGCGGCTCTCCACCACAGCGCTCGGCCCCAGGTGGCATGAAAGCCAAGTGATTATCACAGGGTTTTGGGGAAGCCTGAGCTTTTCTTGGAGGCCACATGGACTGGGGCAAGGATGGATCTTTAAGAGAGTGGGAAAGAGAGAAGCTTAGAGGCAGCCCCAGCTTGCCAGCACAATCGGCTCCTGCCTGGCGCTCTCCCCGCTGGGGGCCTGGCTGCCTTGCAGGGAGATAATTTACCTCTAAGGAGCTTAATGGCTCCAACCCTGCTGTCTCTGGGCCAGAGCATAGGTGTCTGGGGCCTTTACTTGGTGATCTGATGCCACTGTCCACCTCAACATCCCACTTGTGCATGGACTGGAGACCTCCAGGAAGGGCCGTCTTTCCCTCTTCTGTTTCTCTCCCTCCCTCCCTTACTTTTCCCAGCTTCCAACCCCTGCTGTGGCTCTGGGTCCCCTGTTTCTCCTGCAGCCCTCCCAGCTCCATGGCCCTGAGGACACAGAGGCAGGAGGGCGGATGGGGAAAGGGGTGGAGGATAGGGCCTCAGCGAGGGGTTCGGGATGGCTCCCCTGATACAGCTGACCTGGTTCCGGCTTAGATTTAGCAAATGTACATGAAGAGCAGCCAGTTGATTTGATTTTAGACAAACAAGTTTTTTAAAACATATGTGTATCCCATGCTATATTTGGGATATATTTACACTAAAATTCATTGTTTATCTGACATTCAGATAAAGTGATGTCCTGTATCTTATCTGGCAACCCTAATCTTCACTCCTCCTTCTTCCTTCCTCTGGAGGGCCCTTGTGTGGCTCCCCGGCTCAAAGGCACAGCCTCAAATCCTAGTCTCTGTGCTGGAGATGGGGCTCAGTGGTACAGTGCCTACAGAGCATGCTCAAGGTCCTGGGTTCAATCCCCAGCAGTGTGAGAAAACCAGATCCTAGTGCCAATCATTGACACATAAGAGCGATGGCCCCACCTCCCAGTAATAGACTGACTGATAGCCGATGGCCCTTAGGGAGCTTTGGGGGCAGCCACCAGGAATCAATGATTATAGTTATCACTGTCTAAGAAAGATATACGTGTGTAAACATAGAGACATCCCATAGAGAGGAGATGGAGGTGGGGCCCAGAGAGGCAGACCACCCTGCAAAATGTCCCATCCTGACCCCTGCACAATGCTCCACCCACCCATGCACTTCTCCAAGCAGCCAGCAGAAGGGTGTGGGTGAGTGCAGTGGTTAAGCTGGGAGGATGAGCCACCTAGGACACATCTGTCTACTCCCGACTCTGCTGCCTGCCGCCGGCCCCACTTAGCTGAGGAGCATGCTTGTTAGAGAGCAGCCTGGTAGAACATTTCGCTGCCTGGGAGTTAATTTCCAGCAGAGAGTATGCAGATCTGGAAGCTGTATGTGGGCACTCATGAGGTTGCCTTGGGGTGGCTCCATTTAGCTCCTGAGCTGCGCCACCCCTGCCCGCCTTCTGTCTGGTGAGCCCAGGAACGGTCTGGTGTTCAGAATGCAGGAGGCTAGAATCTACTCTGGGCAGAGGCAGAAGCCAGCCCGAGTACTGTACTTGCAGATGGACTTTGGCCCACTGGAGGTGGGTGGTGCTGAATCTGACCTCTAAGGCATCAGGGCAGCCTTGGGGAAGGAATGTGGGGAGTTTCTGCACTGGCTTCCCATATTGGAAAGGAGCTGGACGTGCTCCAGAGGACCCAGGGGACAGACAGAGGATTGGTGGGGGGAAGGTTTCAGGGGCAAAGCCATGAGCCCTCAGTTGCATAGATGCCAGGGAAAAACTATGATTCTAGACTCAGTGCTTCTGTGTAACTTTCTGCAAGTCACTTGCCCTCTCGGAACCTCAGTGGCACACTATATTATATTAAAGGATCTTCAAGGGGAATTTAACTTGTGGTCCCTTAGTTGACTCCTCGTGGAGCAAGCTGAAGTCAGAGACCATGTTGTACCATGCTTTGTACTTCCCCTATTCTGCTGTCCTGCAGAACAGTGGGAAAGATAGTTACCATGGGGCTGGGAGGGCTGCAGTAGAAACAGGGGCCCCAGAAAGATGTGTTAGTTGTTGGGGCATAAGGAAGAGGGAGATGCCTTTATTCAAAGCTCAAAAGTGCACAGCTCAAAAGTTCACAGCTCAAAAGTCCCCTCCTCCCTAAAGTCCTCCGGAACTCTCTAAAAGTCTCCCTTTCCTGCTTTGCTATGCAATGAACTCAGCCTCAATCTGATGCGTGTTTCCCTTGAGCTTGTTACACAACTGTGGGGCAATCAAGACTTTATCCATTGCCCTAGGCAGATGAGCCCAGCCTACCTGCTGCTGTTGTCCCCGTGTGGCACCAGATTGAGTTCCACTCTGACTCAGATGTGTCTGGTCTTTCTCCCAAATCCTTTCCCTTACCTGTGATTCCATTGCTCGGAGTCCTAACTTGTATCTACTCATCCTTTAGGACTTGACTCAAATGTCTTTGTAAAATCTCCTAAGTCCTCCCATATCTCCTCCACCTTGAGTCCCATCACCTGACTTAGTTACTTCCTTCTTCATGTCCTGAGGAGGGATCCTATCTGTTACATGGAGTGCTGCCTGCTGTGCCTGGTGGGGTGTCCACCTAGTCCCCATCTCTCCCACTCAGCCCTGAGCTCCTCAAGGATAGGAACACTGCACTTTCAGCTCCCCACACACATGCGGGGTGCTCAGGGCTCCTCCTCATCCTCCCTAGCTAGGCTTTAATGTCGCCCCATGGCGAGCCTTCCTAGTCTAACTATTTGAAGAGGATTCTCTCTGTGTTTTCTCTTAGAGCACCTTGATTATTTCCTTCATGGAAAATCATGACCTGTAATTTGAATAGAAACTTGTTGTTGACATCTGTTCTCCCTCTCTACCTCTGGAGTGTGAGCTCTAGTTACTTTGCCTTACTCACTGCTGCATATCCAGCACCTGGAACAGAGTCTACACAGAAGGTGCATTGAGTGAGTGACTGTTAGTACCTGAAGGACATCTGTTGCTGTGCTAAGTCAATATGCATCCTTCCTTGTGCGGATGGAGACACTGTGCTTATCCTTTGGGGGCTACCTTCTTGTCTCTCAGTCTATGTTGCTAGTGGGTCTGCCTTCTTCCAAAGCAAAGACCAGGCCCAGAAACCATGCCTGGCTCATCAGAGCATTCTTTCTCCATCTGAGAATAGGCACAAGGCCAAGATGTTCCAGGGAGGCCCAGACCTGGGTCATTTGCTGCCAAGGTGGTAGGATGTAAGCCCGTTGTTGGGGGTGGGAAAGTCTGTCTCAGAATGATGCTCACATAGAGGGCAGCTAACTAAGAAGCAGAGAGAGTCAATGATGTAGCAACATCACTGGAACGCCTGGATCCAGAAGTGCCTGAAGCTACCACTAGACTTTCTAGCAATAAGTTATCTTTTCTGCTTAAGCCGATTTGAACTGTAAATTCTCATTACACCTGGAATAGTCTTCATTAACACAGATTGGAAAAGTGTCTTAATCATCTGTCTGTTCTCATCTAGCAACTAACAGTGTCTGGCACACAGTAGGTACTCAATAAATGTTTTGAGGGAATAAATGACTACAAGCACTGGAAGGGGGTAAATACTGTCTAATCCACTTTAATTGCCCCTTCCCAGGGCCTCTCCCTGCCTCTCCCCAGGTAAGTGTCCAGGATGCAGTCAATGAATATGGTCTGTTCCCAGTTGGATGAGAGTTACCTCCTCCTCATCTCCTCTCCCTCTTCCTCTACGAAGTCCCTGTTAGCAGGGGCTAGTGCCTCTTACCCCTCCCCTTCAGGGCTCCTGAGTTCTCATACTCTCATTCTTTCAGTTAATAACTGCAATGTTTTCCAGTTTTTCACCCAGAATAAGTCCATGTCCTAAGTCTCAAAATAACCTGGGAAAAGTGAATACTAATGAATAAAACTATAGTGTTAGGTCTTCAAGAGCTAATGACATTATTCATGCTGCCATGTTGCTCATATAAATTCCAGTGTGGCAATCCACTCCCAAAGCAATCCTAAAACAATCAGCCACTGAAAACCCTATGAGGGTCACTGTGTGTCAGATCCAACTTGACAACAACTAACAACCATAACACCAGAGAGGGAAAGGAAGCAAAGGTACCTAGGAAAGTTCTCCAGCTACAGTCTGTCTTCTCATGACCTTGGGAAGCAGGAAATGATACTCTGGTAACAGAAACAAATAAGAGGATGCTCCTATCCCCTGTAGATTCTCCCAGTATTGGACATTGACCAGTCATTCAAAAGAAAACTTTATCATCAAAGATTTAAATACAAATAAAGCTAGAGAAAAGACTTTAATGATCCACCATAGTCTCATCAATCAGCCTCAATAAATTGATGGCCAGACTTATTTTAGCTCTCTCTCCACCTACTCCCTCCTTCCCACCCCTGATTGCTTTTTAAGCATATCATTTTATATGGAAACATATTTAATGTGAATTTCTAGATGATAAAACTGTTTTAAACACATAACTAACTTAGCATCAGTTCACTGTAGTAGACTGTTATGGTGATGGTCTCCAAGGAGCCTCAACTCTCAGTGATTACACCCTTGTGAAGTCCCCTGCTACATTCACCCTGGGCTTGACAAGGTGACTTTCTTTGACCAATGGGACAATAAAAAATATAGTGCAAAGCAGAGGCTTCCCTGTTTTTGCTACTTGCTGTGAATACTTACACCTCCATGTGAAGATGTGAAGAAGCCCAGGGTAGCTTCTTTGGGAATAAAAGACTAGAGGTAGAGGTATAGATAGATAGATAGATAGATAGATAGATAGATAGATAGATAGAGAGACAGACAGACAGACAAAGAGAGAGATTCAGCCATTTTTGTTGAGGTTCTATACATATATGTGATGCCAATACATCATGTAGGATAGATATGAGCCACCTTAGCTGAACCTTGCTCAATTTGTGATTTACAGAATTATGAGAAAACAAATAAGTTGTTGATTTAAGACACTAAATTTTGGGGTGGTCTGTACACACACCAAAAAAAAAGAACAATAATTCCTTCATTTCATTAAATATCAAATCAGTATTGAAATTTTCTTGATTGTCTCATTGTTATGGTTTGGATATAAAATGCTCCCCCACATGCTCTTTTGGAAGCTTCTGGAAACTTTAGGAAGTAGAACCCAGTTGATAGAAGCACTAATAGGGGTCATGCTTTGAAGGGAATACTGGATCTCCAGTCCCTTCCTTGCTCTTTGCTTCTAGTTCACCATGAGGTGAATAGCCTCTTCCTCCAATATAGATAATTCCTTTCTTTAAATTGTTTCTATCAGGTATTTTATATGGAAGGACTGTGTCCTTCTTTCAGGAGGTATCAATGTGTATTTGTCTTTCCTGGATCTGCCAACTCATTGTTAGGTGGTGTTGAGTTGGGACTGACTTAATAGCGTCTGTATGTACAACAGATGAAACACTACTAGACACTGTGCCATGCTTGGCACTACTGTCAATGCTTCTCTGCTATTCATAGGGTTTTCAATGGCTGATTGTTTTTTCCAAGTGGGTTGCCAGTCCTTTTCTCAACTAATCCATTTGTTGTTGTTGTTAGGTGCCATTGAGTCATACTTGACTCATAGAGACCCTCATAGGGTTTTCAATGGCTGATTGTTTTGGGATTGCCTTGGGAGTGGATTGCCACATCCTTCTCCCACTTTTGTGGTGCTGGGAATCAAACTGGGGACCTCAGAGACTATAGAGCAGTGCTCTGCCAACTGAGCTAAATCCTAGCCCCTTATATAGCAACTACTTGTCCTTCATTTACCATCTATTTATTATTATTTATCATTTATTAGTATTGTACTACTTTTATTCATATATCTTCTCATAAAGTATTCAGTTACCTAGTGATATCACTTTTACAGGAAGGGCAGGATAATGTTTTATTTGTTCTATTTATTTGCCAATTTTCAAAATAATAAGTTAGTCCTCTAGCTTCTTCCAGGGACCACCAATAAGGTTTATTGTATTGCTTATCATAATAAACTCATGGATTTAAACATTTTGATGTGTTTTAATACAGTGTAGTTATTGGCCTCATTGGTGCTTAAATAACACTACCTTTGACCAGTGAGAATCTATTCAAGTTGGCCTCCTTGTCATTTTCAACACCAACCTCAAAATCTTTTATAACATTTGATAGATTCCTCACTTCTAGTTTACAGATATTCTGGATTATTTCATACTTGTTATTTCCTGGTTTGGTTTTAGAATGAGACTTTTTTTTCTAAGGATACTTCATTTCTTTTGGGCCAGTTATACATGATATATTATAGGTTAACTATGATAGAATAACCTGCAGCCGTACCACTGTGGTATCAGATCCCATCAGATCTTGGAAGCTAAGCAGGGTTGGGCCTGGTTAGGTTGCCATTGAAAACCTTGTGAATAGCAGAGAAGTAGTAACAATACTGTTTTGTCTGTTGTACGTAGGGTCACTATGAGTCAGACACTGACTTGATGGCACTAAAAACATGATAGAAAAAGCTTTGATGAGATTTTTGTTAGAATAGAAGAGCCAGAAATTTTCTAGGATGTCAAGCTACTTAGCATAAATAGATGTTTCTTCCTGAAATAAATTCATAAATTCTACCAAGTAAGAGCATACCATTATTGCATCTGCAAAAGTCAAGGGTCAAAACAGACGACACTTCTGGGTGAGCCACTGTTTTCCATAATGAAGAAGATGAAATCTTACCTTTGTTAACAAAGGAGCAAAAGGAAGTATGATTTAAGGGCTGGCTGATTCCATGTTCTGGGAATCCAAAGATACACAGGTACTTAGAGCAGGACACGTGGTCTAAGTGTGGGCTGTGGGAGCCCATGAACTGAATCATAGGATGTTCACAATCCACCTGGGGAGGTCAAACTTCACAGTGTGGAACAGAGATGTTGGGGTCTACTGCACCCAGGTGAGAATCCTGTTTCTATGACTAGTACCTGGGTGGTTGACTTTTCCCATCTGTGGAATGGAGATAACCAAACTGCTTTAAAAACGTTTTGAGGATGAGATGATGATCACAGAGAGACAGTAACAACTCCTGCCACTTGGCATGGACTATTTGCTTTTGGTTCCCCCAAAGCTGCTCCCGGTCTTTTTCCACTTGGTTCTTTCTTCAAGGTAATGCATACATAAAAAAGCCCTGTCACTTCACTCAGGGGATCCAGGTTGGGGGAGAGTGGCACAAAACTTTTGCATAGAGCTTCTGGGATCCCAAAGTGGGTTCTCAGGTCCAGATAGTTGTAGGTGTGTTTCAGCAGGGCCTGGCACTTGTTCCCATGGGGGGCACAGGCTACTTTGGACTTCCCCTCCTGCTCTAAATGATGATGATGAACTTGACCATACTGAGAGTAGTGATTATAGGTAACAATGACTGAGAGTTTGCTATGTGCCGGGCTCTGTTCTGAGTATGACACATGTTTCTATTCATTCAAGCCATTCCCATCTCTCTTCTAGATGATGCAATAACTTGCTGACCAGGCTCCCTGACTTTGCCCTCATTTCCCTGCAGTCTATTCTTCACAAATTGTCCAGATGGATAATTTGTAAATATGAGTACAATTGTACCACTCCTCAAAGGCTTTGGGACCTCTTTTCTTACTTTGAATAACAAAGAAGCACAGACGATGGTCCTTGAGCCCCTCATCATATCTGTCTCACTATTTCTCTGATCTTATTTTTACCCTTTCCTGTTCATGTTACCCACCTTACCCTCTTGGCTAATCCTCAACTCTGTCAAGCACATTTCTACTTCAGAGACTTGGTCCATGCTATTCTGTCTGCCTGGATGCTCTCCATCAGCCCATCTCTTACTTTCTTCCAGTCTCTTCTCAAATATCATCTCCCTGGCTAGGTGTTCCCTGATCTGTATGCAATAGTGGCCCTCCCAATCCCATCAATTTCTAGCCCATTTGCTACATAGCATTTCCATCACGTACCACATCACATAGTTGTTTCTTTGTTATTGTATGTCTCTCTCCCAGCAATGTAAATGCCCTGATAATAGCAATGGTCACCTGCAGCCCAAGCACATGAGATAGTGACAGGCACATAGTATATGATCAGTACAGAGCTGGGTACAGTGGCACACACTTGTAAATCCCAGAGACTCAGAGGTGGAGGCAGGAGGAGTGCAAGCTCAAGGCCAGAGGCAGCCTGCATAATTTAGCAAGACCCTGACTCAAGATTAAAAAAAATAAAAAAGAGGCCAGGAGTGCAACTGAGTGGTGGAGTACTTGCAAAGTATGTGCAAGGCTCTGGGTTCAACCCCCAGCATCACAAAAAGAAAGAAAGAAAGAAAGAAAGAAAGAAAGAAAGAAAGAAAGAAAGAAAGAAAGCAGGCAGGCAGGCAGGCAGGCAGGCAGGCAGGCAAGCAAGCAAAGCAAGCAAGCAAGCAAGCAGAGGGAGAGAGAGGGAGAGAGAGAGAGAGAGAGAGAGAGAGAGAGAGAGAGAGAGAGAGAGGATCAAATCATATGTGTTAAATGAATGAATGAATGAATATTAAAGTCATGTAACAACCTCAATAACCCCTGTGGCAGGTATGATTTTTCTCTAGTTTTTAGATGAAGACACCAAGGCAAAGCTGCCACCCTCCTTAACTACCAATTTGTTCAAGAGCACACAGCAAGTAAGTGGAAAGATGGATCAGGCCATCAAACTGTTAAATGGGCACCAAAGCTGAGAATCTACATGTCAGGCCCACTCTTTTGTTTCTTTCTTGGTGCTACAGCATTTTCTAAGGGATTCCTCCTTCCTCAGTAGGGGCCACACCTACCTCAGATTCTGTCCTTATCCATGCCTGCCTCTCTGCCCTGAAATTCAGGCTGGACAAAGTAGAAGGCAGCTAAAGATCCTCTTAAGTCCCCGGGTGAATAGCCTGCTCCACCCACGTGTCCTAGTGCCCTGAGGCTGAGCCTGCTCAGCTTTCCCAGTAGAGGGGTTCTCCATCCCCACAGACCCACCTGCTGCCAATGGCTCTAGATGGAAGATGAAAGGTGTTGAAGGGGAGAGGAGGCAGCCTGGATCACTTCTTCACTCCTCCTGAAATGTTTCCCATCTCCATCCCAGAGAGGTGAGAGGCACAGGGCTGGAGGGAAGAGGTGGGCTGAGCAGAACGGTTTGACTGGGCCACCATATTGTTCTGCTGCTGCCCTTTTAACAGCACTGTGTCCAAATGTCTATGTTAACATTCTTTGTTTATTTGTTTGTCTTCATGTTTAAAATATATTTTTAGGTTTGGTCACAGAAAAGTCTACTCTTTGTAGTGTATGGTTCTGGGGGTTTTGACACATGAATAGTGCCATGTCTCCACCACCACAATCATGGTACAGAATACTTCCATCACTCCCCAAGATTCTCTTGTGTTTCCTTTTAAGTCTTCCTCTTCCCCCTATATTCCCCTGGCAAGCATGGATAATTCATCCATCCCTCTGATGTGCCTTTGTCCAGGAAGTCATATAAGCAGAAGCAAACTGCATCTAGCCTTTGGGTCAGGCTTGTTTCACTTAGCAGAATGCACGTGAGATTCATCTGTGATATTATCCCATATGTCAGTAACTCACTGCTTTTTATTGTTGAGTACTTTCCCACTATTTGGATATACTACAGTTTGTTTGGGGCTGGGACTTAGCTCAGTTGGTAGAGCGCTGCTCTGCAGTCTCTGAGGTCCCGAGTTCAATTCCCAGCACCACAAAAATGGGAGAAGGGCCTTGCAATCCACTCCCAAGGCAATCCCGAAACAGTCAGCCATTGAAAACCCTATGAGGGTCGCTATGAGTCAGACTCGACTCAAGGGGCACCTAACAACAACAACAACAACAACAACAGTTTGTTTATCCTTGTCACATGGAAGAGACTTGAATTGTTTCCATTTTTTGGCAAGTGTGAATAAATCTGCTGTAAACCTTTTTGTGCAGGTTTTGGGGTAAACACAAGTTTTCATTTCTCTTAGATAAATACCTAGGTGTAGGATTGCTGGGTCATGTGATAAGTACTTGTTTACCTTATAAGAAACTGCCCAATTGTTTTTCAGAGTGTCTAGAGACTTTGTTTTCCTACCAGCAATCTCCACCAACACTTTTTATTGTTATTTTAAAAATTATTTTAAGTCAGGCTCAGTGGGTGGTGAATGCTGTAATCCCAGCCACTCTGGAGGTTGAGGCAGAAGGTTTGCAAGCTCGAGGGCAGACACAGCCTGCATAACTTAGCAGGACCCTATCTCAAGATAAAAAATAAGAAAGGGGCTGAGGGTACAGTGGTACAGTGCTTGCAATGTATGTGCAAGGCCCTGGATTCAGCCTCCTAGGGCCACAAAATAAATAAGCAAACAAACAAACAAACAAATAAATCAAATCATTTTAGCCATTTTACTAGGTATATTATGGCATATGACTAATGATGTGGAGTGTTATAATTTGACTCTTAACCATTAACTGGTATCACGGGGTCATAAAAGATTCCAGAAGTTAAATTTTGCTATTCTTTTAAATTCCTCATTGCCACACCAATCTGTTGTTCTGTGTAATCTCAGAACATCCTAAGTCAGGGCAGGTACCAGAGCTGTGGCGCTGTAGCACCTGCTTAAGCCCAGGTAAGTGCCTGGTGGGGTCACATGTGACTCCTTGCCACAAATCACAATTGCATGCCATTTTCCATATTTTATGATTGATCTCAAGAAAATTGTTGATTTTATAATTTTTAGGATCTCAGCATTATAAAACAAGAAGATGTTTTCTGTTATGCTAGTTTTAGCTTGATATTCTTGTAGTTTTGAAACCTGGGAAAATCGATTTGAATTTTACAAATGCCTTAAGAAAATTTTCCTTATTTTTTCATAATTATAGTTACAAGAATAAATGTTATAACAGTAATTTTTGAAAAGTACTTTAGTTCATATAATAGCATAATTAAACCTTAAAAACTAATATCTTAAGTAATAAAAGATTTTTTATTTGAGGTTCTTGTATGGTCCTGTAAACTCATATCTGTCACTAAGCTGCTGATATCAGTTAAGACCTACATGTCCCCCAAAGATCATGTATTTGAGAGTGGGGGTTCCCACTGGTGACACTGTCCTCAGAGGGAAATTTGAGAAACGAGCTCTAGATTTGCAGAAGTAGGTCATTGATAGTGGGTCTTTGGAGGTTTTTACCCCATACTTCCTGTTCCAGTTGCTCTCTCTACTCTTTGCTCCTGATTCACTAAGATAGGAAGTTCTCTGCCAAAGGTCACCACCACCTGCCCAGATGCCTGCCCACCTCTATGGACTAAATGCTCTAACCATGAGTCCCCAATTAATCTTTTCTACCACAAATTTGTCCTGGTCAGGTGTTTTGTGATAGCAGTGACAAGCCGACTGATACACGGAGCATCTTTTTATGTGCTTGTTTTCCCTCCCTTTAGCTTTATTGCTGATCTGTCCAAATGCCTCCATCAAAGATATTGTCTCTTTTATTTGTATTAGATTCTCATGCATTCCAAGAATTTTGTTCCCTTGTGTGGGGATCCCAGAGGAGAACACTGTTTTAAGGTTGTTCCATCAAGAACCTTTGCCAAGTGTTGAGAAAGTTGGTGGAGTGTGGGTGTTATCTAGAACTAAGAACCACAGCAGCTGTATTCTATTTTTAGTAGCTGAGAAAATTCTGTAATGCTGTCTAGTCCAATCTAATTCCCTGCTTTGTAGCAGAGAATTCTCTGCTTCTTAGAAAGAAGACTACCGAAACTCAGAGAGGAGATGCTTTTGCCCAAGATTCCATAATTACAAGGTTGCTGAATTAGATCAAGAACTTAGATCAACTAACTTCATTTCTAAAGGTCCCAAGCTCTTGCCATTGTAGACCTTACATGCTATGTAAGATGTGGTCCTGAGACTTGGAAAGTTTGGGGGAGATATGAAAGCAATGTAGGAAAATTTGAGGAAGAGGAAATACATAGGGGCATGAATTTCTGAGGTACTGAAAATCCTGGAGGAAACAGAGGAAAGATGGGGTTAGTTAAGCCGGACCTCCTGGTGAAAAGACATTTGGGTCCAGCCTGGAAGGGGCTCATAAGGTCCACATTGGTCACTGTGGCTGTTTGAATTCCATCCTACCTGGGGCCATGCATACCAGGTATGCTGATGGCGTATGGGAAAATGACCAGTTTCCCCATCTGGAATTAGACCCAAGCCTGCAAGACTCAAAGTGAGTTTTTGCTTGGTCTATTTTTGTGATAATTTCCAGATGTAGCTTAACCCTGCATTTTCTTCATTGCTCTGCTTTCTGGGCCTCAGGTGAGGAGCACTTTGGTGACCCCTCCCTCAGTCCAAACTGCAGCTGCCAGAGTTTAAATCTAGTGAGCAGCTTCTCGGATTCGCTTCTAGTTGAAATCAATATTTGCCGAGAAGAATGCATCTTAATTTCAGCGGCCAGTTCTCTGGGCGAGAATTGCTCTAACACAAACCTCCAAACCCACAGACTTAATGCGTCCTAATTCGGTTGTTTAGTAAATCTCTCTGTACAGAGAAAAATCCATTAGCTGTCAGGCCAGAATAGGGGGTGGGGTAAGAGAGACAAAGCCCCAAGGAGGCCTCAGTAGCAGAGAGAGGACTTAGAGCCCAGGGGACCCAAGTCCCTGGGACTCAGCCCAGGACTTCTCTCCAGCCCGCTGCTAGCTAGGAGGCTCAGCCATCACGGCACTGATGGAATGAATGGGAAGTGGCCAGAGACCCCTTCCCCTCTGTCTGCCTAGGGAAGTGTTTTCTAATTGTCAACCGCCCCGTTCTAAATCTACAAGAAGGCGATCGATTTTCTTTTCAGCAGGACTGGGGGAAAGCAATCCTTTACCCCAGAACGTAGACTTTAATGAATCCGTGAAACATATGAGGTCACCCCGATTACATCTTCCCCTGACAGCCTGGGATGGCTCCGCGGGCTCCGAGGACTCACCGAGATGGGAGGTTTGCAGAGTCCGCTTCTCTCCTCGCTCCTGCACTCTGCTGAGTCAGGCTGGACATTTTCTACCTGGACAGCAGAAGGCCTGGGCTTAGGCCCAGCCTCAGACACATGGAGAGGGAAGGCAACAGGCCCAAGGAGAGAACATCGTGCTCCTGGCTCACAGTGGTCCAAGGCAGGCTCCAGCTTCGCCACTCTCTGGCTGTGTGTGTCTGGGGAGCCGATTTGACTGCCCTGAGCCTCAGTTTCCTCAAGCATCCTGATAGGGTAGAGTTGTTATCAGGATTTAAGGCCATATATGTAAAATATCAGCGATATGAGGTAAGACAACCTGGCAATAACTGCCACATTAGTACCTCAGTTTATCCTGTCTCTAGAATGGGTTTTACCTTGAATTATTTTTATTAAATGTCACAACGGCTTCATAGCACTTGGGATCTGAGCAGACAAATCAATGAAAATAATTATAGTGAACATCTTAGGGCTGGGATTTAGCTCAGTTGGTAGAGCACTGTGCTGCAGCCTCTGAGGCCCCGAGTTCAATTCCCAGCACCACAAAAATGGGAGAAGGGCCTGGCAATCCACTCCCAAGGCAATCCCAAAACAGCCAGCTATTGAAAACCCTATGAGAGTCGCTATGAGTCAGATACCGACTCGAGGGCACCTAACAACAACAGAATGGGTTGGATATTATTTATTTCATAATGAAGAGAGGATAGTGAAGGAGAAGGAGGACTCTGGGAGGGCTGGAAACCAGTAAGAAATGGCAGACTGGAGGGAGGAGCGAGGTCTGCAGAGCATGCTGGGGGAATCATGTCCCTTTGCCTCAGAGGGGTAAAATAGAATCCTAGGCTATTGACTCCAAAGCAGGGCTTTACACAACTAGCCTATCTCCGAATGTTATAACAGGGGCAACCAACCCCCAGTGGGAGACAGCCACTTGCCTGGAGTCACCCGCCAGCTGGTAACAGTACAGCCACAGCTTGAGGGCTACAGAACCCAGGCCTCCAACCTTCCCTCTCACAGTCGGTTCCCACCTCTCCTGTCTTCGGTCCATGCTTGGCCCAGGGCACCCAGCAGCTGGGAGGTGGTGGCCTGAGCATGAGGACAGAGGCCAGGGAAGCTGAGGTGGTGTTCAGGAAGGGGGAGGAGGGAGCAGGGAGGAAGAGGTAGTTTTACCTTGAATTATTTTTATTAAATGTCACAATGGCTTCGTGGCACTTGGGATCCGAGTAGACAAATCAATGAAAATAATTATAGCGAACATCTTGCCTTCCCATTTCCCTCCTCCCTCCACCCCCAGGGCTGCCTGGGCTCACAGAGAGGCTGCTGCCTCCCCTGCACTCCAGCCCCAGAGGACTGAGCTGGGCCACTGGCCCCTCCACCCCAGCCTTTTTTTTCACTTTGTAGGCAGCGGGTCTGGCTCAGGACTGGAAGGAAAGAACTGTTATAGCAGCAGGAAAAACAAGCCAGAGGCCAGACTCGGGTAACTCCTACAGGGACGTAGAAGTGGAAGGAGGCTTTTATCCTCAGAACTTGGTTACAGTTTAGCAATAAATCTAAGCTTGGCACCACCATGGCACATGCCTATAATCCCAGAGACTTGGGAGGCTGAGGCAGGGGGATGGTGAGTTTGAGGCCAGAGCACAACTTAGCAAGACCCTACAAAATAAAATAAAATAAAATAAAATAAATAAAAAAGGGGAGTTAGGGTTATGGCTCTGTGGTGGAACACTTGCCTAGCAAGTGCAAGGCCCTGGGTTCAATTTTAGGCACCACAAAATGAAAAAGAAAATAAAAAAAAAAAAAAGAGAAAGACAAAAGAAAATGAAAAAGAGACCATGCAACAAGCCTTATATTTCTAGTCAGGTGATAAAATTAATCAAAACCACATGAACAAAGTTATCTGGAGTTACACATCCATCCACCTACCTGTCCACCTATCCATGGATTCTATGAGCATTTTCTAAGCTTCTACAGCAGGCGTGTCCAACTCATTGCCCACAGGTGTGGCCCCACAAAATCTTTTAATGTCATGTGTTTCTTTAGCATTTATTTTCTTCATGATCCCCTTTAGTGTGTCTATGCACTAACTATATTATATAATTTATGTGGGACCCATGATAATTCCTCTTTACTTGATATGGCCCAGGGAAAGTAAAAGGTTGGATACTGGTGCTCCATAGGAAATGACCTTCTAGTGCAAAGGGATTGATACTCCAAACTGAAATTTGTGCTCTGCCATGTCAGAGCGAGCTGTGTGTATGGACATCTTCTCTTTGCCCTTCTGATCCAGGATCCCTTGCCTGGGCCAGGTTGACCTACCCCAGCTCCACTGGTGAGCTGCCTGGCTCCTGGCTTCCAGCTGGCGTCATACTATGAAGGCACCAGCCAGAGATGTGTGGGAGGGAGGAGAGTGAGTTCATGTATTTAATTCTCTACCTCTCTCCCCAAGGGCTCCCTCAGCTAAATGTCATGGCTGTAGTCACATGGCCCTGTCCACATTGCCCTTTCTATGGGGCCTGGTTAGCGCTTGGATGGGAGACCGCCTGGGAACACCAGGTGCTGAAGGCTTGGGAGATGGACCCGGTAACCCACTCACAAAAATCAACCCGCCATTGAAAACCCTATGAACAGCAGAGACGCACTGACAATAGTGTTTTGCCTGTTGTGTGTAGGGTCGCTATGAGTCGGATACCAACTCGACAGCACCTAACAACAACAACAACATCTTTGGGACCTGGGAGTCCCTTTCAGGGAAGGGCGCCTGTGTTTACCTGCCCTCAGGTGCTTCCACATCCCTGTGGCTTCCCTGGGCCCTGAACATACCTTTGATAGTAAACATTTTGCTGTTTTCCACTCCCATCTACCCTGGCTTTCTGCTGGGATCCTGGCTGATACTACATGTGACCCCAACTTCATAACTTCACCTCTTGGAGTCTCACCCCTGGCTACATTGGGGTGTAAGGTGTGCTTTGCAGGATTGTTGGGAGACTCCGGGAGGAGAGGTGATTTGTAAGATTGCACAGCAGGTGGAAGGCAGAGCTGAGAGGTGAAATCCGAACTATCTAGACCAAAGCCCACTCTCCTCACTGCTTGCGAGGCTCTGGGGGCTGGCAGTGGTGGCCTTGAGCATTTGGGGCTCATGGCCACAGAGGATCATGAACGTAGATTCAGCACCCTCCCAGCCTCTCCGAGCCTCCTGGTCAGGCTGGCATGGGTACCTCACGCTCCTCACTGCAGTGGGCATCTGAGGTGCTGCGCTAGGGACAGCCAGCTTTGCCCTTCTGCTGCTGCAGGAGAGCTGTGAGAGGCTGAGCTGCCGATCCAACTCAACGGCAGCATTCAAGAGCCACGTGCCCTGGTGTCGTCAAGGAAGTCATTGTCAAATTCTCTTCTGACTGAGCAGATGGGAACATAAAGAGAAGGGGAGCTATTGTTTGTTGAGTGATCTCTAAGCACCACACACTTCACAAATGAGTTCTTTCATTTCCTCTCCCAGCAGTAACTGAAGCAGGAATTTCAACCCGATTTCAGGTGAGGAAACTGAGACATAGGAAGGTTAAATAACTCACACAAGGCAACTTCATGAGTACATGGGAAAAATAGGGGAACATAACACACAGGTGCCTATGAGTTTTACTACATACTAGTCAAAAGCTTTCATAAACCTTGTAAGTTGATAAAAGTATAACCAAAAGTAATATAATAATTGCATAATAGAAAAAGGCAATGCTGAATTACTCTGTGCCCCACCAACATTTACCAATAAAAGGAGAAAAAAAAAGTAACACACAATGTCCACAGCCAGCAAGGGGTGGAGAGGGTCAGGGGCAACTTGAATCTGGTTCCGTTTGCCTGCAGGTGCTCAGTCTTCCTGCAAAGCTGGCGGAACAGAGGGAAGCAATAATGTACTTCATTTACTCAGCAATTTGTAGCGCTTCCTGTGTCTTCTGGGACTTTGGTCCATCAATCATGATTTCCCTCTCTCCTGCATCTTCAGCCTTGCTCTCTTCCTTGGCTACTTCTCAACACGAGAGTATGTTGAAGTCTCTTGCACCTTTGAAACAGATATTTGCTCAGTCTTATTTCCTCTTGCAGGTACCCCATGCTCTTTCTTGCTCTGTTGCACTTTCTCACCTCCTAGACCCTCCTCATACTGCAGCCAGGCTCTTGGTGCTACTAGGCTCTGTCCAGAAATGGCCACCAGGGACCTGCTGGTTGCCAGTTCTCACAGCAACTAGGTAGTTCTCATCCTCTTCAGTTTTACTCATTCATACAAAACTATAATTGAGCCCTACTATGTACCAGGTATGATTTTAGGTACTAGAGATAAAGCAATGAGCAAAACAGAGGCAGAAAAAAAAATCATGCTGTCACATCCAAGTGCATAAAGGGGCAGTGGCAGTAAGTGCAGTGGAGACAAGGCAGAGCAGGATGAAGGAGAGAGGAGTGATGGGGGAGGCATGATGCTATTTAGGTGGTCATGAAAAGGTGAGAACTGAAGTGAAGGAGGAAGGGGAGAGGCATGGATATTGGGGTTCCAGGCAAGGGAATAGCAGTGCAAAGGCCCTGAGGTAGCAGTACACTTTGGCACATTCAAGGATCAGCAGGAAGGCCAGTGGGAAGGGAATCAGGGGACAGTATAGGAGGTGGGAGTAGAGTTAACAAAGTTCTCATCATGTAGCTTTGGAAGCTGGAGTTAAGAACTTTGGCTGCCCCTCTGAGTGAAAATGGAAGGAACTGAAAAGTTGAAGCAAACAAATAAGTGGTCTGACACAGGTTGAAAAGCACCCTTCTTTCTCCTGGCAGAGATTAGACTACCAGGGGAAATGAGGAGGAGTGAACAGTCCGCCTCTGCAATATTTGCCATTTGGGGCCATTTTTTCTTCCTGGCAGCTCTACTACTCACTTGATTGCCTGCCTTCTGGACCTATCCTTGGTTTCAGCAATGGCTTTCCCCTTCCATTTTCCCTGCTGTGAAAGCTGAGCATTCCCTTGGCTCTGTCCATGGTCCTGACATTCCCTATTCACTCAAGCTAAGCACTTGTTCGGGCTGGGATGTAGCTCAGTTGGTAGAGTGCCGCTCTGCAGTCTTTGAGGTCCTGAGTTCGATTCCCAGCACCACAAAAATAGGAGAAGGACATGGCAACTCACTCCACAGACAATCCTGAAACAATCAGCAATTGAAAACCCTGTAAGTGTCGCCATGAGTCGACGGCACCTAACAACAACAACAAAGCACTTATTCACTCCCTGAACCCTGTTGTTGTTAGGTGCCCTTGAGTCATATCCAACTTATAGCAACCCTCATAGGGTTTTCAAGGGCTGATTGTTTCGGGATTGCCTTGGGAGTGGATTGCCACGTCCTTCTCCCATTTTTGTGGTGCTGGGAATTGAACTCGGGACCTCAGAAACTGCAGAGCAGCCCTCTACCAACTGAGCTAAATCCCAGCCCCTCCCCAAACCTACCTGAGTGGAAATCCCTGTTCCCAGCTCTGGTGTTGCTTACTTAGGCATCTGCTTGATCTTTCCACATGAGTTCCTCACTTCAAGGATCCACTGCCCACAAGACACAGAACACATAATTTTCATTTACCCTTGGTCAACTGCAGTCCAAAAACATTAAATGGGAAATTCCTGAAATAAACAATTCATAAGACTTAAGTTGCATACCATTCTGGGTAGTATGATGAAAACTCATACCATCCCACTCTGTCCTTCTCAAGACGTGAATCATCTCTTTGTCCAATGTATCCACCCATTAGTCTCTTAGTTATCACACTGACTGTCTTAGTGTTAATGGGCTTGTATTAATGCAACCCTTATTTTCTTTGTTGGCCCCAAAGCACCAGGGTAGTGAGGCTGGCAATTTGGATATGCCAAAGAGAAGCCATAAAGTGCTTCATATACATGAAAAGGTGAAAGTTCTTGATTTAATAAGGAAACAAACAAGGTGTACATACAGGGTTTGGTGTTTTGCTTGGTTTTGGGCATCACTGGGGGTCTTGGCACACATTCCCCGTGGATAAGGAGGAACCACTGTATCCATGGTTGGGTATTCTCCTTTGCCCCTGATCCTCTCCCTTCCCTGTGTTTTCAGCATCTGCAAGGTCCCCTGGGTTTCCCTGTCATGCGTGCTGGTCTCCTGGTCTTTACCTTATATATCCTCCTCCTTCCTGTTTTCCAAAGGTCTGACATCTCCTAAGCTAATTCCTCCCTCTCCACCCTACTACTTCATTTTAAGTGGATCTCCAAAGCCACCTTGCAGTCAGCAGGTTCGCCACCCACCAGATACATCACCCCCCACTCAGCTTCCAGGGGCTCGGTCTATGACGCACATCTGGTTATGAGAGCTTCCTGTTAAATTCTCCAACAACCTCCAATTCATTTCCCTATATTAACTCACATTTCCAGCTTCATCCTTCATTTCCCCTTCTAAATTTTTCAGGATCCAGCCGTTCCTCACTTCTCACTGCTCCCCCATTTCCTCAGTGTTTCCAGGTCTCGGTGGCTTTGTTTATGTGGATTCTTTTCCTCCTCGGGACTCCTTTTTTTGAAGAAGTTTGAGATAAACTTCTTCTCTGCTAAGCTCTCACTTAAAGACTGCATCTTTTAACAGGCTTCCCCCAATATCTTCAGATAGACTTATTAGCCTCCTCTTTCACAGGCCTTCAATCCTCTGTTCCTATCTTTGTTTATTTGTCAAGCCTCAATTTGTGCCAGCCATTACGCTGGGATATTTTTCTGTAATTCTAGTCCTCAATACAACCGCAGGGGATAGCTAGTCCTCTCCCCATCTTGCAGATGAGACATGGGGCCTTAGAGGGTATAAAGAATTTGCCCAAGATCTTAGAGCACCCATGGGGTGAAGGTAAAATTGGACCCAGGTCTTCAGAATGTAGAACCTCCTTGCTAGATAACTTTTCTTGCTACTGTCAATAATGCCACTGTATCTTTTGTTTTTAAGTTTCTTCCTCCAGTCTATTGCTCAAGAGCAAAGACCCTAGAGAAAACTCCAACCTCACTGCCTGGTCTAGTGCTTGGCAGGTAACAGGGAACGCTCGCACATATACTTAAAGAGGAACAAATGCCTTCCCTGTCCTCGCTGCAACCCCGAACATGGTCATCAACACTTTCTTTTCACAGTTCAGGAATTGGAGGCAAGAAGCATGAAAAAAAGTCCCACAGTGGATGAAAAGGAAGGCTAGAAGTGTTGCCTTGCTGTTTTGTTGGATTTGAGAAATCTGACACTTAGGGCTTTGGGGTTGGATGAGGCCAGACCCAGGAGCAACGTGCCAAGCAACAAGCAGCTCTCGAGTTGATAAAGTGAGGTTTCCAGCAGCAAGGACGCCAAGGTTCTTAGTGCATCCTTTAAGGGAGAGGAATTAAGTGTGCAGCTGCCGTCCTCATTGGCTCCAGGGGACCAGAGAGGGCAGAGTTAGCTAGTCCTGGGGTGTGAGGGCTTAATTTGCCCCCACAAACATCAATTGAACATGGGGCTGTTCTAAGGCCTGGCCAAGTTGCTGTGTTAATTCCACTGCCCGGTTGTAATATCAAGGGGAATGAAGTCTTCAAGAAACAAAACAAAACAAAACCCAAGCAAAATATTCCATTGCGAGTGGAAAAATAAAATACCATTGAGGGTGCATAGTAAGTATATTTGACACTGTTTATAATATATTTTCAGTGCCAGGCAACTTGTTAGCTCCCTAATATGTGTATTCTGGGATGTTTGCGAATATGTTACAGGCTTGGCAAACAGCTCCGCAGGCAGGCTGGAGAGCGCTCCTATTTTATTATGCTGATGTTGTCTCTGGCTTTTAAACTTTCTTCTCCCCCTGTTAACCCAGGCCTGGGCTGGTGGCTCCTAGAGCAATTCATTTCACCCTCACCCTTTCTATTATAGCCATAGACATTCAATGGATGGACCTACCAGTTCAGTGTGACGAGCTGCCTGTGTAGACCTGCTCCAAGGCTATCTTAAAAATCTGAGAAACCAGGGCCAAATGGGTCTAGCTAGTGCACTGAGCCCTGTCTCCCATTTTACACAGGAAAAATTGAGGTCAAGAGAGGAAATGCACTGGCTTAAGCCACTGACATGAGGCAATGGTCGAAGTGGGGCTCAGTCCAGGCTGCATTGGACCCCCAAACCATTGCATTTGGGGCAGAGGCCAGACAAGAAATCAGAGAAAGTAGGAGACGTTATCCATGTCTCAGGTCTCTGGGCAGACCAAAGTCCCTGTCCCTGTTTCCATTCCTCTGTGGGCACACTGCCTTGCAGAGAAATAGGCACAGGCATCAGCCATCAACCACGGGTCTGCTGTGATGGGGGCCAGAAGCCCAGTGGGGGCAAACGCCACCCTTACTGCCCCCACTCTTGCTGCTCTTTGCTGCTCTTTGGCCTAAGGACAGAGCCTGGGGACTCATTGGGAGCGCAGGAAATCCCCACTCGACTTGGATTTCATAATCTCCCTGCAGATCTTGGCTGGGTAACCCGGTGGGTCATTTTAATTTTCCAGAAGCTTTTGACTTCCCTTGGATCCTTAATCAGATAAGGGGATCTGCGTGAGTATGTGTGTGCATGTGTCTGTGCTGGCTCTCCTCCCCTTCCCCCACTCCCCCTCCCTCTTCCTCCCACAAGGGCACTCTCTCTCTCTCTCTCTCTCTCTCTGTAATCACTTCCCATCTCTTCTACAATGCTTAATGGCGTCTAGAGACTGAGAAAGGAGGGTTTCGTAGCAAGACAGGAGCCAGCCCTCGCCCCTGTCTTCCTGTTTGAAAGCGCATTTGGCCTGGGGAGAGTGCTTCTTGGGGGGAGCAGATCGACTTCCCCTTGCTCCCTTCTGGAAGGCATTTTCACCACCCCCTCTTTGTCATTGGTCCTACAGAACACTGAGCCCAGTGCTGTCTTCAGTCTCAGACCGGCTTCAGGGCAAGGGGAACGAGTGCATGGAGAGGCATAATTACCTGGAAAGGCTTGGGGAGACAGTGCCCGCCAGCGTGCCTCTAGGAGTTTACTCCCTAACATCTTGTTGGGGGACTCTTGTCTTCCTTCCAAGCTTGTCTACTCGGTGAAGTGCTCCGTGGCTGGCATTAGCAGCCTCGTCCTGCCCAGGGAAGCCCAGTCCCCTTCTGGCACTAGGGCTCCCCGCCATCCTGGTAGGGGGTTCACTTCTCAGGGTGGGGGGCAGCTCAGAGCAGCAGAAGGGAAGGGAAGGGGTTTAAGGCTTTCTTTGCAGACCATTTCCTGGGCCCCATTTGTCTGTGTTCCACTGTGCCTGGGATGGTGTTCTGCACACATGTTGTTGTGAGCTGCCATCAAGTCGAGTCCTACTCATAGCAACCCTCACAGGGCTTTCATTGGCTGATTGTTTCAGGATTGCTTCAGGAGTGGATTGCCATGTCCTTCTCCTGTTTTTGCAGTGTTGGGGATCAAACCTGGGTCCTCAGAGAGTACAGACCAGCCCTCTACCAACTGAGCTAAATCCCAGCTCTGCACACAATAGGCACTCAATAAATGCTTGTGGTTTTGAACTGAATTTTCTGATGATGGCATTGGGCTACACAAGTTCACTTTTAGGCTGTCCCAAAGCTGAGGGCTATGAGTTGGCTATGTGGCCACAGGGTATAGGGCTCTGCTAGAGACATGGGGTGTTTAAAGCACAGATCCAGCTTTCAGGAGCTCATAGGGCTGTACTGAGGACAGGAAATTAAAAGGGAGAATTCAGGGACAGTTTGCACAGATGGGTATCTGTTCTTTCTGTTCCAAAATCAGAGGCTAGTCACCCTCGACAGGAGCTTGGAGAATCACCTGGCCTGACCCCACCACTTGCAAGCAAAGTGCCCAAAGCCCCAGCGATGACTTGCCCAGGGCCTTAGATCAGTCTGAGATGAGTTACCAGGCAAACTTTGAGGGGAAGGGAGGTGACTCCCAGTACAGTGCTCCCTCCTTAACAGCAGCTTGCTGTGGCCTGGACACCAGAACCATCACCCTGGTACAAAGGTATGTCAGGCACACTTGGGTCCTCAGACCCAACAGGAAGTGCTATAAAGATTCAGAGAAAGGAGCCACACCCTCACATTTGTAGCCATTGGTCTTCAGTGATTGGCTTGTTCCTTCATTTGTTCGTTCATTCATTAATTCATTCATTCATCCAGTAACTATTTCACAAGCAAGCCTACGAAGTAGACTTTCACAGGAAAGAGTGGACAATTTAGCTGCTCCCAGGTCGGCCATGCTGCTTCCCTCTTTTCGCTCTGGCTGGCTTCTTTTGCTCTTTGAGCACCCTGTCGGCCCTCTGCACCCTTCCCAGGAGACCCACTCCTGAGCCTCTGTGAGCAGCACTTCTCACCTGACCTGGTTTTGTGGATGGAGCTCTGATCCTTGGTCTGAGGTGGAGCAGACAGCAAGTGTGTATTCAGTTATGCTGGCAGTGTGCCCTGGCATAGATGTCTGCCTTAGATGTCCTGGGGTCATCTGGAGCCCTATATCATGCCCAGCCATTCCCAGAACAGGACCAACTCTGTCCCTGGGGAGGGAGAATGTGAGAGAATGCAGCTGAGCTGCTGGGCATGCTCTGACCATTGACCCTGGCTCTTGCCAACTCTGCAATCAAGGACCTGCCCAGTACCTCTGTTCAGGAAGCCACTTCTTTCAGGATAAGGGTTCTTCTAGAAAGGAAGTCCTATGCCCCCTGGGCTGGCTTTCTGCTTTATACTGCCATATTGCCCTATGCCTACCTGCCCAGACTTCAACATTTCCACTACCTCTGCCCCTGCTGGCACCTGGACCTCCTCCCACCCAGGCTGTGATGCTGCCTGCTGACTGCAGCCTCCATGGCCTGGCCCACAAGTCTCTGACCCAGAGCCAGTGCAGCATAAGCCAAGTCCCCAGGCATCTTCATACTCGTTTGCAATTCTAAATTCCAGGGAGAATTGGACCAGGCTTGATAGCTCAAGAAATCCCTTCCCATCCTGAGGCTGAGGCTGCAGTGACCCTGGTGAGTGGTCACACACCAGTTGGTGGTGCAATCTCTCCGTGGGAACAGGAGGGGGAAATTGGTCGAGCATCCAAGGAGCCCACGCTGGGCCAAGAGTCTCTGAGCTGCTTGTGCTGGGCCATGGGCAAAGGCATGGGGGTAATAGGCTCTCCTCATCCTATTAGCATTGCCGGGTCCCAGTTGTCCCCACCATATTCACTGTGCTTCCATTATCGGCGGGTGAAGTGGAAAATAACCTAGCTCTTAAGGGACTGCGTCTCTGCTCCTTTCTCTGGCTGCTAATGGAACCAGCAGCTGTCCCCAGCCATGTGTGGTTGCCCTGACCCTCTGAGACCTGGGGGGTAGACACCAGCCAGGGGAAAGGACTTTGCTCAATTTTGTTTCCCATGGGGCAGAGAGCTGACATCACGCAAGGAACTCAGAGCAACAGAGCCATTGATTTGGAGGTGGAGCCTTGCGCATCATGATCACAGCTTCCACTTCCCGGGCTCCTTCTGCTAGTGAAGCAGTAGGCACCTTGGTCTGGTAGCAGCATCTCATTTAATGCTCTCACTAACCCTGGGAGCCAGACAAGGGTCTTCCTTAGTGGGGACTGAAGCTCCAAAAGCTTAAGCAATCGCCCGGCTAGCAAGGGGCAGAGCTGGGGTCTGACGTAAGACATGCTGTCTCCAGAGAGTTCTTTCCTGGGATTGTAGGAGGGATCCAAAAGGGGACACAGGTGCTGTCACTCCCATAGCATGGTGCCTCACACCCCATTCTGCCTTGGACAGGTAAGGAAGCAGGCAGGAGGGCTGCCCACTAGTAGGGTCCTCATCCCAGAGGGAAGGGATTTTCCAGACCACTTGAGACTCCAGAGCTGGAGAAATGATTGGGATCATGGTGGAGGGGGATCTGGGGTCAGATTCAGTGAACCAGGGGTGCACCTCATGCCTTCTGATAGTCCTTCCAGGTACCGGTGTCCTTTCCTTATGGTCACACTACACACATTGTATGCGTGTTTCTAACCTCAGATGGATTGACTATTTAGAGAGGCTCAAGAAATCCGACCCTGGGAAGACACCCCACGTGCAATGGGTGAAGCAAGATGAGGTTGCACACACCCTTGGATGTGGACTCCAGGGGTTTCAAAGGCACCTGGAGCCCAGGGGAGGATGGAGCTGGGCAAGTGCAGAAAGCAAGGGGCCTCCCGTGCCTGCAGGAAGGGGCCTTGTGGGTGCAACAGTCAGCTTGTAGCAGATGCTCAACAAAGGCCAGATCCAGAGCAGATGGGCTCCCTCAGAGGACTTATAACAGCCTTGGCATAAGAGGGAAGCACACGCATGCCCTTCCTCTACATCCCCTACCCCCAGGTGGCTTGCTGGGCATTCTCATGCACTCTGTCTCAGCAAGGCTGGGCTTTTTGCAAAGTAGGACAAGGGGAAGGAACACACGACAGCCCCTAGTGCCCACAGAGGTGTGGGTTCTTATTGTTTTCCAGTTCTCCTGGGGACCCCAAGGCGTTCTCCCTCCCCGCTCCATCTTCTGCTCATTCCAGGCTTCCACTTTCATATTGTGCTGTGCGATGTTGCTCTTGCTGTCACATCCATTCCGTGAGGAAATGGTGACCAGCAGCCGGGTGCAGGCAGGTCACTCTCACAGTTTCCCTCTGGGTCCTGTGCCACAGGCCTTCGAGGCTTCGTGCTACGGTTAGGTGAACAGAGGCTGTGGACAAGGACCAGAGCTTATGTCCTGACTCTGTGTGATCTTAGGCTAGCCACACCCCCTCTGGAACTTGGATTCTGCTGGTGGAAAGTGAGGGGTGCCAGGAAGGACTCAGGGACTTCTCAGCTTCTTGTAGGCATGTGGGGTCTGGTCTGAGTTTTCCCCTTCCCTGGCTATGAGTATAGTCAACTGTGTGGGATTTAGGAGTTCTGGCTCCCCCACCTTCTAGCTCTGTGACACTGGGTGAATTATTACCCTCTTAGAGCCTCAGTTTCCTCATCTAGGCAGCAGTACTCATCTTGTGGGTCATGTGAGGATTAAATGAGATAATTGGTGTGAGGATTAAATGAGATAATATGTATAATCAGGTCAAGGGCTCAGTATGGCACCTGCTGCAAGGCAAATGCTCAGAGAGGCTCAGGGCAGATGTGCAGTGGTCCTATTCTCCCTCCTTTTCTCCCTCATCCTCACCATCTCTATCACCCTCACTTGGGAGCAGGACAGCCCCCCTTCCCCAACAGTGTGCAGAGCAAGCCCCAGCAGAGGACCCTGATCAAGTCACCAGACTTGCCCTGATCTCTTAGAAGGACTTGTCCCTTGTTCTGCTCTATCTCATGCGCATTCCAGCCACCCACGTTATCCCACCTTCTTTCAATTCCTCTGTCATTGGGTGGTTTCAGCCAGCCCATCTCACAGGGGCGGGGACAGATGGGCTGCCTGCTTATGGGCTCCTGGGAGGGGGAACAGGGAGGGTCAAGGAGAAGCTGGTCCAGATGGAGGCAGAGTGCCAATCATCTCCAGCCTGGGAGGTGGTCCTGGGACAGGGCTGGCTATGGAGAGGAGGAATCTGGCTGGGCCAGCTGGACGCACCGCCACTTGGAAGCACAAGGCCAGGAAGCTAGGAGAATTGCCTCAGTTTTCTTTTTCTGATACATGGACAGGCAGGGCCAGGGGATCCTTGAGGGGGTTCTCTGGCACTAGCATCCCTGGATCCTATGGCTTGAGGTTTAGGATTCCTGACACCCTCCATGTCCGCCCTTCCCGCCTCATCCTGAGTCTTGCCACTCCCAAGGGCCTCAGCACTGGAATTCTATTGCAAGCTCTATTACTGACTGATGCCACCCAGCACTTGGCAAAAGCTATAAGGGTTTGGGATGGGGCCACAGGGCACAGGACCAAGAGGAGAACTGTGGCTCGAGGTGAGGTGGATAGCACCAGAGTCTTGGGTCTGAGTCCCGGCTATGACTCTTAGATTCCCTGGATGGCAAGATGAGTTGCTGACCCTCTCTGAGCCTCGGTTTTCTCATCCATGGAAAGGGCAAGTATGGCCTCATGATTTCTATGACTTGTGGCTCTATTTATCCATGTCTGAACCTCTCAGCCCCTACGTGTTTGTGAGCTTGTCATGCTGTGGGGGCTTGCATGTTGGTATGATGCAGAAAGCTATGCCACTGGTATCTCAGACACCAGCCAGGCCACCCATGGTGGACAGGTTTCAGTTGAGCTTCCAGACTAAGCCAGACTAGGGAAAAGGACCTGGCCACTTCTGAAACAATTAGCCATTGAAAACCCTACAAATAGCAGAGAAGCACTGCCAAATACAGTGCCATAAAATGAGTCCCCCAGGCTGGAAAGCATTCAAGAAACAACTGGGGAAGAGTTGCCTGCTCAAAGTAGAGTTGACCTTAATGATGGGAATGCAGTAAAGCTCCTGGGACCTCCTTTTGCTGAGGTGGCATGGCTTAAAATGAGAAGAAACATAGTGTCTGCGACATTGGGCTCAACCATAAAAAAGATCATGTGCATGGCACAGTGTTAGGTAGTGTTTCATTCTACTCTACTTAGGGTCAGTATGAGTCAGATCCCACTTGACAGCACCTAACAACAACAATGAACCTCTCAGAGCCCTCAGGCAGCGACCAGGATAGAGACGCCCATCTTCCCTACTGACTGGGCCTCTTCTTCCTGCTGGAGCCCATCTACAATGGGAGGACCTTCTCCCCATCCTGGACAGGACACCCACTGCCTTCCTTCCTTCTTCCCTTCCCCCCTTTAGTATACATTCAGTGTCCACTACTGGTGGAGCAGGGCCTGTGGCCACACAGATGGGCGCAGCTCCCCCTCAGAGATGCTCCCTCTCGTGGAGACAGATGGCAGGCACACAGCTACAGCATGGCTAGGGAGGTGGGGTACATGTTGCATATTGGGGGCCATAGAGGAGGTGAAGATGCTAGAAGGAGGATGGGGAAGGGACTGGGAATCTGCAGAGAATCTGCCTCACTAAGGGAGGGAGAGGTGTCCCTGGAACCACTACTTGCGTGTGCAAAGGCCGGAGGGCATGAGGCATGTTGCAGGGGCAGAGCGCCTGGGATGCTGGAGCGCAGGGCGTCTTGAGCATGGGGAAGTGGGAAGCTGGGCTCTAAAGGAGCCAGAAAGGGGACCTGGGCCAGTCAGGGGCTGCAGACTGAGGACTTCGCCTGTTCTGCATGCACCATCTAGCTATTGCTGATGAGAGTGATAGCTAGTACACTCGATGCTCACTCTGTTTCAGAGGCTCCTCTAAACATTCCATGTGTGTCCTGTTTTAGCCTCCTCTAGCCTCCAAGGGGGGCTGGGATTTCGCTCAGTTGGCAGGGTGCTGCTCTGTAGTCTCTGAGGTCCCAAGTTTGATTCCCAGCTCCACAAAAATGGGAGAAGGATGTGTCAATCCACTCCTGAGGCAATCCCAAAACAATCAGCCATTGCAAACCCTATGAGGGTCACTATGAGTTGGGCACAACTCAAGGGCACCTAACAACAACAACAAGCCTCTAGGGGGTGGACACTATTAGCACCCCATTTTTCTGACCCAGAAACCAAGACAACAAAAGTTAAATACTTGCCCAAGGTCATACAGCTGGTGGGAGTGTGGGGCACTATGTTTCAAATCCAAGTGGTCTGGCCCAGGGTTTGTGCTCTGAGTCTCTGAGGGGCTGAGTGCAGCCTCAGAGGTACCAGCTGCTCCAGGAGGAGGGTTTTCTTACCAGGCTAGGCCTCTTCAATGGCCTGGACCACCTTCACCTCTCATCCACTCTCTCAGACAGACAAGAAGGGCGGCAAATGGGAGCCAGACTTTGGGGTGGGGCGGGGGCATCTGTGCCCACATCCGAACATCTGCCTCCATTTTGGTCTGATTACACCCATGCTCTCTCCACTGGCAGGAGATGCACCTGCTTCCCACGGTCTTAATTAAGCTGCATTTAAAAAAAAAATCTACTTAGCACGAGGATGGGAAGAAGTATCTCTGTGTGCAAATGAGGAGTGGCAGGTGAAGAGGTGGGGGGAGGCACTTGAAAAACCTCAAGTTTTGAGCTGAGAGAAAAGTGGGCACTGGCAGTCACCCCCAAACCTTTAAGTGTTCCCCAGTGCCCACAGCCCTGGCCTGGAAGGCCCATGTTCCCTGACATGCCAGTCAAGCATCTCCTTGATGCAGACCAGGTCCAATCCCATCTCCACTGTGTGACAGTTCTGAGACTCTAGCTACCTAAAATATTTAATATTTTTAGATCCCCACTTTGTGCATGTGGAAACATGGCTTATAATACTCATCTTTAGGAATCTGTGTGATATACGTGATATTCCATCCAGCCTCTAACCTGGCGCCTCTAACTAGGTGCCTTAGCACATTCTTCACAACTTATATCATCCTCCTTAGACTCCTAAGAGGCATGTACTATTAAAATCCTTGCTTTCCAGAAAAGGAAACAGAGGCATGGGAGGGGGAAGCGTCTTTCCTAAGGTTATGTGTCTGCCAATGGCAACGGCTTCAAATCCACTCATCCCTCTTTCTCTTGGCCTTTCTTCAACCTTCACATCTATCTACTCCTATTCCCTTGCAGCTGTGCCTTGGCTCACCTGGTCCCCTCCTCCTGGCTCAGCATTGAGGTCTGACTTTGATGCTGTCTTCAGAAAACCTGTCCTGGTTTGTTAACAGAATGGAATTTCTCTCCATTCTCTGAACTTGCTTCTTTCTTGGATTTGAAATTCAAGGCCTTAGGCTCAAGTCAGAGCTCTGTCACCCAACTGCACGAGGTGGCTGCAGGTAAATCACATAGTACAGGGGGCCTCTGCTGCCTTCTCTGAAACACCAGCAAGGTCACGTCATATTGTAAAGTGGGCATACCCTGGAGACAGCTAGTCCTAGATTCACATCCTACCTTGGCCTCTTACTGACTGGGTGCCTGTGGGTAGCTTAGGTTAGTGAGTCTGTTTCCTGTTAGGCATAGAAATACTTGCCAAGTGCCTGGCACCATGATCACTAAAGAACAGAAGAGCAGAGTGAGTGTACACCTGAATTCCAGGCACACTGTCTGGGTTCAAATCCAAGCTTGGTCACTCAGGATCCATGTGACCTTGGGAAAGGTTCTTAACTTTTCCATACCTGTTTTTCTACCTGTAATATAGAGATGGCAGTGATAATACCTATCCCGTAGTGTTGTGAGGATTAAATGAGACAATACATGCAGAACTCTTAGAATAATGCCTTGCACTTAGTAGGAGCACAGGAAGTATGGGTTGCTATGTCCCTGGATTGTTCAGGGATTAACTGAAAGTATGAAAGTACTTTGTAAGCTTCCAAGCTCTGAATCAAAATAAAGTACTGACCATTCTCCTTCTGCTTTGAATATCAACCATTCCCACCCAGCCTCATCCCCCTTACTACAGAGATTAAGCCCCAAGCTCTGTGTCCCTCCACAGGCTTGGCTCTAAACTCTGTGCAGCGTAGGAATTGAGTCAAGGGCCAGGCTTGAGGAGGTAGCCCTTCCTCCGTTGCCCTGAAAACCCCCCTGCCGCCATACTCAGAACAGAGGGGGACAGTTCTCCAGGCTGGCTGCTGTTCTTCTTGGGTTGGGGAGCCCTGTCAGTGTTTCTGGGGATGCAAGAGGGCCCTCCTTACCTGGCAGGTCCACCAGAGCAAGAGAGGCAGGCTAAAGACTCCCTGTACGCCCTCTGGCTCTAACTTTGCGGGAACCTATGCCTTCCTGGGGTCTTCAGCCTGCCATGCTCCGCCCCTTTCAGACCTTCCAGCCAGGGCTTGATTGGGAGACACCTGGGTGGGGGCTAAGCGATTTGCTGGGACAGCAGGAGGCGTGGCGGTTCTGTACAGAGAGTTTTGCTCCTCTTCTGCAGTTTGCATTTACTTTTCCAACAGGTCAGTAAGCTGCGAGTCTAATTCAAATAACTGCCGAGGCAGCAGCTGCAGGAGCGGGGGGCTCAGCACCTCCCATGCGTCAGCCATCAGCGCGCTAACCCGGAGCGGCAGCGCCGGCCTGTGCGTGGGGCTGAGCGAGGCGGCGCCACTCAGTAGAGCCTGCGGCCAGGGCGTCTGGCTCACAGCTGGCTGGGGCGGGGTGGGGAGGTGGCCCACCCCCGGGGCGCCACGGGGAGCCCAGCAGGAAGCAATCCGCTCACTAAGCACCTGCCCAGGGCGGGGAGGGAAGGGAAGGGAAATGGATGCACTTGGCTTCCAGTCCCAGCGGCCCACTCACCAGTTGGGAGACCTTGACAAGTTCTGGACCTTCTCTGAGCCTTGGCTGCGTCACCTATGAAATGGGCACAGTTACACCGCATGCTTTATCAGGCTTTGGGAAGGATTTGGAAACCATCACTATGGAGAGCACTTAGCTAGTGTCTGGGTCCCAACGAGCTCTCCAGAGGCATGGGATCTGACAACAAGATTACAGATAGGATTCCTCCGTCCTAGTGAGTCAGCGTGGGCGGTGTGGATGCTTTGGGACTTGGTTTTTCCACCTGAGTAAATAATGTGGAGACTCTACAGGCTTATTCTCACTTTGTTTTCACAAATGTTTTGAGTACCTACTGTGCGCCATGCTGAGGCTGGTGCTGGAGTAAGGGTCGGAGGGAGGCAGTTTGAAAAACACGCCAGGGCTCCTTGAAGTCTGGTAGGTGACACCTGTGTGGGAACCGTGAGAAGAAACCAAGAAACTAAGGGAATGGGGGCTGTGGGTGGACAGGTGTGGGGACTGAGAGGCTGGTGCTGCTGGGGCCTCAGGGTGGCGTCCAGGAACGAAATCTATGCAGGTGAGGAGTGCTGGGGTTGTGCAGAGGAAGTGGAGTCTGCATGGCTCTTCTGATGCCCTGTCATTGGGGGGCCTTGAACAGGGAGCCAGGACTAGGGCGTTAGTCCCCCAGCAGGAGGCTGGGCACTGGCTCAGTGCACTTGACATTGTGAGGAGAAATGTGCCTGGCTTTGCAAAACCTGACTGTGTAGCTGACACACTGCTGCTGGATGATGGTGGCTTTTTAAACCTCACTCCATTCTCTAGGCTGCAAAAAGCTGCACGATTTCCTGTAAGTAGCTAATCTCCTTGGTGCCTTATTTTCTTTTTCCCTTAAGGAAATGTATTTGGTGTGCAAAGTGTGGTGTAGACTTAAAGATGTGTAGGTTTTACATGTCGTTAGTGCTGTCGAGTCGGGTCTGACTCATAGCGACCCTCACAGGGTTTTCAATGGCTGATTGTGTCAGGATTGCTTCAGGAGTGGATTGCCTTGTCCTTCTCCCGTTTTTGCGGTGCTGGGGATGGAACCCAGGGCTTCAGAGAGGGCAGCCAGCACTCTACCAACTGAGCTAACTCCCAGCCCTAGGTTTTACTGGTATTCAGTATATTCATGTTGTTGTGCAACTAATTCCAGAACTTTTTCATCTTGCAAAACTGAAACTCTGACCTCACGGAGTGGTACATGCCTGTAATCCCAGCACTTGGGAGTCTGAGGCAGGAGGATCATAAATTCAAGGCCAGCCTATGGTACATGGCAGGGCTGAGATTTAGCTCAGTTGGTAGAGTGCTGCGCTGCAGTCTCTGAGGTCCTGAGTTAAATTCCCAGCAACGCAAAAATGGGAGAAGGACCTGGCAATCCACTCCCAAGGCAATCTGGAAACAGTAAGCCATTGAAAACCCGGTGAAGGTCGCTATGAGTCGGATACCAACTCGACGGCACCTAACAACAACAACGCTACATAGTGAGATTCTGTCTCAAAAAACAAAACTGAAACTCTGTACTCATTTGACAAAATTTCTCCAATTCCCTCTCCCTCCAGACCCTGGCAACCACCCTTCTGCTTTCTGTCTCTATGGTTTTGACTGCTCTAGTATTCCGTATCCCCCACAGATCTGTCAAATTTTCATGCTGTGGGGGCTGGAATGTTGCTGTGATGCTGAAGGCTATGTCACTGATATTTCAGATACCAGCAGGACCACCCATGGTGGACAGATTTCAGCTGAGCTTCCAGATTAAGACAGACTAGGGAGAAGGACCTGGCAGCCCACTCCCAAAACAATTAGCTGTTGAAAACCCTATGAATATCAGAGAAGCATTGTCAGATATAGTGCCAGAAAATGAGCCTTCCAGAATGGAAGGCATTCAAAAGGCGACTGGGGAAGAGTTGCCTCCTCAAAGTAGAGTCAACCTCAATGATGGGAATAGAATAGAACCCCTGGGACCTCCTTTTGCTGATGTGGCATGGCTCAAAATGAGGAGAAACACAGTGGCTGCCACAATGGGCTCAAAAATAAAGTGATCGTGGGCATGGCACAGTGTTGGGTAGTGTTTTGTTCTGCTCTACTTAGGGTGGCTATGAGTCAGATCTGACTCCATGGCACCTAACAACAGCATACCGTATAATTGGAATCATACAGCATTTGCTTTTGTGACTGGCTTATTTCACTTAGTATAATGTTTCTGAGGTTCATCCATGTATCATGTGTTAGAATTTTCTTCCTTTTGAAGGCTGAATGATACTCTGTTGTATACACCTACCTTGTTTTGTTCATCCACGCACCTGTGGGTGGACACCTGAGTTGCTTCTACCTTCTGACTGCTGTGGATGATATTGCTATGACCACGATTGTACTAATATCTCTTCAAGTCCCTGCTTTCAATTCTTTCCTATATGAGCCCAGAATCGGAATTGCTGGATTATAGGGTAATTCTATTTAATTTTTTTTTTTTTGAGGAACAACTATACGGTTTCTGGCCATTGACAAACATGGGAGTAGCTTCTGAAGCCACACACACCTGCTTATGGATAGGCAGTTGGGGACCCAGCGATGGCCATTCTGCCTCTTAGGTGAGTTGAAGGCCCAGCAAGGCTGGAGCAGGTGTTTGGGGCTCATAGTACAGGCCTCTGGCACCTTGGAAGGTGGCCATGGGAATGGCCCACCAAGGCCTGGTGATCCTGCCTCTGACAGCAGATGGGGACACAAGAGCACAGAGAACTGGGGGGGGGGGGTATCCTGAAGGTCACAGAGTGGGCCAGCCACACACAACCTGGTGTTCTCCAGGTGTCTGGGGCTTAGGACCCTTCCCGTGCTGACTTCAGGAGGCAGAGCACCCCCTCCATTCTGCAGGGGCCCTGCAGGCTGACAAGGGATGCAGGGAGAAGCCGTGGAAAAAGCACTACGTGGAGAGCCCAGGTGCATCCTTCTCCCTTCTTCACTTCTTCATGAAGAAGGCAGGGGGTTCCCCAGGGTCCCTGCAGCCTTATCCCCCTTCCAGGAAGCTTCAGCTTCTAGGCCATGTTTACCAACCCCGTCTGTCAGAGAAGCCAGCAGGTTGTAATTCAGACAATGGCTTTCCAGTCCCAGGATTCTCTGAGAGTTACAGGCAGGTAAATGGAGGCCCTGGGAACCATGTGCCCTGTGAAGAGGACGGATGAGAACCCAGGCATCCAGGCTGCTGCTCTCTCCCTCTTCATCATACCTGGGACGGGTGGGGTGCCCCGGCCTCTGTGCATCCTCATGACATTGCTCCTAGGACCCTCCCCCACAGTCAGCATTGCTGGGGACCCAAGGGAACAGCTGCTCCAAATGCCTTTGCCCCTCCGTTCTAGGGGAAGCCGTGGGGCCTTAGGGTCAGCCTGCTACCTCTGAGCCCATTAGGGATACACGAGGTTCAATATGAGAGTGAGACCCAAAGAGGCCAAGTCTATAATAAACTTCCCCATTTAGCCACCCCTCCTGCCCAGGCTGGCTGGCACCATGACAACATTAGGTGGTGGCTACTATCACTTATTGATTACAGAGCACTTAGGCAGTTGTTCCAAGCTTCTGCCCAGAGGGGCCTCTTCCCTCTGCCCCTTTGTCCACACCGAGGCATCTCTTCATGCCCAGGCCACTCCTCCATCCTTTGCCTGGGTCTGTCCTGAATTGCTATGCTATCGAAGGATGTCCCTCAGCGGGCAGGGCTGTCATGGCCACACAGTGGCATGTAGGGCTGGGATTGTCATTATTGCCCCAGCATTCCAGGGAAGAAAACAACCTGTCAGACAGGGTAAGAGATTTGCTCAAAGGCACTCAGCAGAGAAGTGGTAGAGCCAGACTGGGCCCCAGCTGAGGTCATCAAATGACTCTGCAATGGCCCCGTGTGGCCTCTCAGCTTCCAGGACCTGTGGTGGGAGCAGGCTGGAGGGGCTGGGCCAGCACAGTCAGTGACTCAGTGGGTGGTCCTGCTGCACCAGCCAGCCTGGCCCAAGGATGATGAAGAATGCAGGTCTGGTCTGGGATTCAGATCATGCTCTGCCCCTTGCTGGCTGTGTGGCCTCTGATAAGCACCCAGCTTCCCTGAGCTGGTCTGTGTCCTCACCTTGGGAGTCATAACTGTGCCAACAATGCTGCCTTACAGGACTATGAGCCTACGTGATGAGGGAGGGGAGCTCGGGAGCCTTTATGGTGGTGGTCACTGTTTCACCATCATTAGAGCATGGCCACCCTTGAGGGAGGGCTGGGATTTAGCTCAGTGGGTAGAGCACCGCTCCGCAGTCTCTGAGATCCTGAGTTCGATTCCCAGCACCGCATAAATGGGAGAAGGGCATGGCAATCCACTCCCAAGGCAATCCCGAAACAATCAGCCATTGAAAACCCTATAAGAGTCATTCTGAGTCGGACATGAGTCCACAGCACCTAACAACAACAACCCTTGAGGGAAGAGAGTAACTCCAGAGGAGCAATGGCAAGAAGGAAGGCCAGACCTCCACTCTGTAGATTTCCAGAAAAGCCCAGCCAGCCCCTCTCATCTCCAACCCAAGAGCCCTGCTTTGAGGGAGCAGTTGCCAGCCCCTCGCTCCCACCCTGCCATATTATCCTAGAGGCACAGCCGGAGGAGCCTGGGGGTACTTCTTGTTTAGCTCCTGAAGCCCAGAGTGGGAAAGGGGCAGGCCCAGGGTCACTCAGTCACTCGTGCAGGAGTGTGGGTCTCTGCTGACTGTTCTGTGCCACTCACCTGGGCTGTGGAGGGAGGGCCTCAGGCAGCTTAGCATCCTCCCTGATGGAATGCTTGCTTGCAGCACAGGTCACAGGAGTGTCCCTCCCCAAAGAGACCCTGTGAGGGGCAGGGGAGCAGGGAGACCGCAGAGAAAGAGAGAGAGAGGGGCCCAAGGAACTAGCTACCCTAAGGGATGGGAGAGATGCTGCCCAGCACTGGGCTCAGGCTGTGTCAGGACTGGGCAATTCGGGTGGTGGGGACAGAGTTCTCTCAGCCACCTGGAGCATTTGCGGCTTTAGCTAACAGCTTATAGTTTCCATGTTCTGGTCAAGAACACTGAGGGCTGGTGAGGTTAAATGGGGTTCTCCAGTGCACACTGCTTTGATCATGCTTGAATTCACCTCTGAGTCTAGCCTTCTCTGGGCACCATGTGACCTCGTGTGTATTATCAGCAGACCCAGGACCAGGGGCAAGTTCTTCCTGGCTTGACCCACCATTTGGCCCCTGCTACTCTCCCAGTGCCTGCAGCTGTACCACTGTGGTGTCTGATCCTGTCAGATTTTGGAAGCTAAGCAGGGTGGGGCCTGGTTCGAACTGAGATGGGAGACTACCTGGGAACATCAGGTGCTGTAGGCTTGGGAGAAGGACCCAGCAAGCCACTCCCAAGAATCAATCAGCCATTGAAAACCCTATGAATAGCAGAGAAGCACAATAGAGTTTTGCCTGTTATATGTAGGGTTGTTATGAGTTGGATACCAACTGGATGGCACCTGACAACAACACACTCTCCCAGCAGGGGTAGATGTGTGTCTTCTCTGATTTCCTCTTGACCTTGGGGTTCTGGTCAGAACCTGGCCATAGTGGGCACATCAGGCTTTCCTGGTGAATGGTGATGTCTGACTTGTCACATTGTCGTGCCTTCACCACCCTCTGTCTGCATCAGCAGCTGCCTGGCTGAATAATTCATGGCGCCTTCTTTACTCTTCCCTTCCTGGCTGGGAGCGGCTTTCAACCCTCACCACAGTCCCTCCCAAGTCCAGCTGCCCTGGCCTCCACCCTTAGCTCCAATTTGGGCACCAGAAAGCTGTTGCTGGACTGGGCTGTGCACTGGCCGTGAATTATTCAGGCCTCATTAGGCAGGAGCCAGGGAAGATACTGGGGCCGGAGGGGAATCTGGGCTGTGAGGCCTGTCCCGTGGAGGGGGTTGTATGGAGGAAGCACGTATGAGAAGAAGTTGTTTGTCTGCCTCTCCGTCCAAGCTGAAACTCACGCCGTGTTGGCCCCGAGTCACCTGCCAGTTGCGAGCCTTGGTCGGGGGAGATGCCTCAGTGTGGCCCCCCAAACTTGACTCTCAGAGCCCTGCACATAGGCTCAGGCTGTGCGATGATCGCCAGGCCTGCATCAGCCCACAAGTGGGTGGAGTTCCCTCGGAGGGGCAAGAACAGGGCTCAGCAGCCAGGAAGCTCAGGGCTAGGTCCTGATGCCACAACCTTTCAGCCTTGTCACCTCGGGCAGGTTACTTATTTGCCTGGGCTGTGCTTTCTTCACCTGTAAGATGCAGATCAGGACGGTGGCCACCTCCTGGGCTGCTGGGCAAAGAAAATGAGACCCACACATCATCGGCTGGAAGAAAGCAAGTGCGGTACCTCTGCACCCCACCACATGCTTGGTTATTTGTGCACCTCCCTCATCATCCTCGGGGGCTATTTTTCAAAGGTGCTGGGTCGTATTTTTCTCAGTTGGTATCTGAGGAACCGCTACTGGGGTAGCTTCTAGTAGGTCTTTGGTATTGTAGAATGAATGAACAAGTGAATGAGTGAGGAATTGCTCCCCAGAGAGGCGATGGGCTGATTTACGAGGCAGTGGGTCAGCCCCTTCCTGCCAGGAGGCTTCCATTGGATCTCGATCCGCCAGGCATCCCAGAGCAAGGATTGATGCCCTGATGAGAAAGATGCTCTTGAAAGCCTCCTCCCCCTTGCTAAGCTGCTGTGGTTCTCAGAAGTGAATAAGGTGTAGAAGGTGGTGGGTAATGGATGATGATGGTGGTGATGAGGACAATACCTGTGACAGGGATGATGAAAGGGCCAAATCCATTGGTGTGAGGTGGGGGTCAGGCAGAGTAGACACAGTGGCTCCTCTGGTCTAGCCTACCAGACATTGTGCTCCTTGGTGGCAGGGAAAGGTGACCTTTCCTTGCATTTCTGGTGCCTGGTACCCAGCAGATGCACAAAAGAAGTTCACTGAATGAATGATTGTCCTTAGTCCTTGGATAATTAGGGAGACTCAAGACCTACCATTTTCCCAACACAGCATACAGACTCCTCACAGTGCCTTGATCCAGCTTCTGTGGCCCTTCTGCCTGTGCACTGCCTCAGTTTCTCTAGTTATCAAAATGGATCATATGACTGGCCTCCCCTCCTCTGGAAACTTATCCAAGCTGGCTGAGTCCCAGCACCCCTGCTGGCAGAGGGCAGGTGATGCAGGCTGCCTGGCTGGATCCCGGCCCTCAGGGTTCTAGGACCCACAGTCACGGGGTGTCATACCCACGCTGTGGAGCCCTGATAAGCTATTTTGATATTTCTGTTGCTTTTAGAAAGGCAGCCTCCAAGATTCAAGACCAGGTGGTGCTGGTCTTTTTTTGGAGGTGCTAATTAATAATTGAACTTCATATAATGATAATTTTATCTTGTTGCTGTTTGTGGATTTATGATTATCTCATCCATCCGGTGCCTGGCGCTCAGTGCGGAGCGTGCCTCCTGATGTCTGCCGAATGTGCTGCTGGGAGATTTCCCCACAGGACATGGGCCCGAGGAGCCACATGACCATGGAAGTTCTCCCAAACTCATGTCCTCGGTGGGTCCTGGTCTGTGAAGTTGGACAATTTCCTGGAATATCTCAGGGCCATTTTGCCTGGGACCAGGAGTTTGGAGCCAATGACTTTTTAATTATGGACATTTTGGTATCTGTAGAAATGGATTTGGGGGGAATCCTGGTGTCATAGACTGTCACAGTGGGAAGATCCCAAGAGAATGTCATGGCTGGTACAATCCCTTCCTCCATGGACAGAGAAATGGGCTAGAGGTAGGGAGGGATTAACAGGGTTATACAGTAGCCCATCGCAGAGCTTGATTGGAACCAACATCTGCTCCCAGCTAAGTAGCACTCTCTCCAATATATACCTCTCAGCCCCTGCTGACCCATCCTTCATCCCTGTTCCTGTACAGCCCAGACACGTGGTGGGAAGTGGTTTAGCAGCCATGGGATGGGCCCACAGGTTGGCTCCCTAAGTGCCTCTCCTGCTGGCAGTGCACAGTCAATAAGCCCAAAGCAGGTTGATGGGGTGGCTGGGCATCCCTTCCAACGCATGCAAACCCTTTTCCTGACCTCATGTTCTCTTTATCATGCAGTGACATTGGTGCCCCTATTGTCTAGACATGGGTGTGCTCTAGTTAGAGTCACCAACTTAGAAAAGGCTGCAGAGTTAGAACTACAGGTAAAGGAGCCGTAGGAATTGGCTGAAGAGATCAGGAAAGAACATTGCAGACAGAGAGAATTAAAAGAGGAACGCTCCAGATTTAACACTATTGGACATTTGAGAGGGAGCCAAGGGGCTGGAGAAGGGGTCTGGAGCTGGGTTTGGAGAGCCCCTTTGATGTTGCCTTCGGCCTCTGAAGAATTTGAAGCCAGGGTGGACCTGATGGCTTAGGTGAGGTCCTTTGCCTCTGGGGGCTTCTGGGGTGGATGTTAGAGGGGGTCTGTGCCTGGGCTGGGTGGGAGGGCTCTGGGGGCCTCCTCTGACCCTGATCTTCCCTCCTCTGTCTACATGGGCTCTCCTTCCACCCAAAGAGGCCTCTGACCAGGCCCCAGGTTGGCCTTCGTCCATACTAATGAGATGCTAATGTTGAAGACCAGATTGGCTGCGGCATCTGAGTGTTCAGGGAGCCTCCTGACAGCTTGAGAAAGCCTCCAGCCACTCTGGGCAGCTTGAGCTCTAAGCCAGGATGCTCCCCCAGCAGTTGTGCTTGTCACTTCTCATTACAGCTGATGCCCCGGCACCTGCCAGGGTGCCATGGGGCAGAGCTGGCCACATTCCTTCCCAGAGGCCCAGTGGGGCTGGTGCCTGGTCAGCAGAGTCCTGGGGACCTGCGAGGTTTTGGCTGGAGCAGGATCTGCTCTTCCCCATTCTGCGTCCCCTTAGCTGCAGCTTGGAGCGTGAGACCTCACAGGGACCCTCATGCTTAGAACACTGTGGTGGCCTTTGTTCTGCCTTCTCTCACCGAGGGCCTGTGATGGCTTGTGTTCAGATTCACCTCGACTGTTTCACAAAGTTTCTTCCCTGGATTCTTAGACCTGAAGAACCTTAGAAGGTCAGAACAGAACATTTGTTAATGATTAGCAAATGCAGAGGGCTTTTTATAATGATTAATTTTTTGTTTACCTTAAAAATTGTTCAAAGATATGTACAACACTAAAAAATTTAAAAATGGGAGAAAGTTTACAGCGAAACGCACACTCTTTCCCCACCCTTCCTACCTCTCAGCTGCTTTTTTTTTTTTTTTCTATTTGCTTTTTTGCTTTATCAACTTTTTGTTGTTGTTGTTAGATGCCGCTGAGTCAGGTCTGACTCATAGTGACCCTGTGTACAATAGAATGAAACGCTGCCCAATACTGTGCCATGCCTGGTACTATTGTCAGTGCTTCACTGCTATTCAGAGGGTTTACAATGGTTGACTGTTTTGGGAGTGGATTGCTAGGTCCTTCTCTCAAGCTACAGCACCCAGTATTTCCAGGCAGTCTCCCATCCAAGGACTAACCAGGTTGACCCTCCTTAGCTTCCGAGATCTGTGGGGATCGGATGCTGAGGTGCTATGGCTGCAGACTTTATCAACTTTAGACATTATTTATTGACTTCCTGGTATGGTAGCTGGAGAGATTTTGCTCTGCTTCCCACTCCCTTTTTGCCCCCTTCTTCCTTGCGATTTTTAGCTGAGTGTAAAACATTATTATGAACATGGAAATGTGGCTCACTTTCAGTCAAGCAATTGGCTATGATATTTTCTTTCTCATAGATTTTTTCCCCTATGGTGTGACAAAGACAGGTTAGTGCTTATCAAGTATCCATCTGTTCCTCTCCATTTCTCAACTTCCTTTCCAGTGAGGTTGGGGGCATGTGACTTGAATGGTCTCTTTGGGGTAAGGCAGTTAAAGGCCCATGTCACTGTTCCATCTCTCTTTCCTAGGGAGGAGACTGCATAGGTCATGGGTGCGATGTAGCACAAAAACAAAAGGCAGGACTGCCTCCTTATCAGAATGCAGGGTAAGTGAGAAATGAGCATTTATTATCTATTGTGGCATCTAGCATTGTGATTGTTGTTGGGTGCCATAGAGTCCTTTCTGACTCATAGTGACACTCATAGGGTTTTCAATGGCTGATTGTTTCGGGATTGCCTCGGGAGTGGATTGCCACTCCTTCTCCCATCATTTAGCATCAACCACCCCCCAAAATACATTTAGAAGTAATTGCATCATTAAAAAAATAACTTTTCTAAATGTTGCATCAGATCTGCCATACAATAAGTATTAGAATTTTATTCATAAGCATTGTGTTACATCATTGGAGCACTTACCAGCCACTCTTTTTTCCTTGGATTCTTTGCCTCCTGGGAACATGAATTTCTTGTTTCAATATGGCCTATTACTCTCTATGCCCATTATAAAGCTTTTGCCTTGGGCATCTTCCATGCCAGATGCCTGTGTTGAATCCTGTTTACTGGAATTTACTTCTTTCTTTCTTTCTTTCTTTCTTTTTTCTTTCTTGCCTTTTCTTTCCTTTCTCCTGTACCAAGGATTGAACCCAGTGCCTCCTGCATACTAGGTGACTACTCTACTACTGAGCTACATCCCAGCTCTATTTTCTTTTTTATTTGACATGAGGTCTTGCTAAGTTGTCCAGGCAGGCCTCAGACTTGTTATCCATCTGCTTCTGCTTCTTGAGTAGCTGGGATTATGGGCAAGTGTCTCTGTACTTGGCTTGGATTCTACTTTCTTGGATTACTTCTCATTTTTGCTGGAGCACATCCTCTGGTAGCTTACTAAGTAAAGGCATTTGCAAAGTTAAGTTTTCTAAATCTTTACATATCTGAAAAATATTTATCTTTTCAACTTATGTCTTAATTGTATATCTAAGTACAGAATTCTATATTGAAAAAAATTTTCCCCCTAAACATGAAAGGCACTTATTCATTGTAATCTAATATCTACTGTTGCACTTAAGAAATCTTACAACCACATTCATTTGTATGAAAACTGGTTTATCTTTCTGGAAGCTTTCAGGATCATTTCTTTATCCATCTGTTATGAAAATTTTACAATAGTATGTCTTAGAATGGATCTATCTCCAGTTCTGGGCACTTGATAGGTCCCTTAAGCTGAAGGTTCCTTTCTTTTAGTGCTGGGATATTTTCTTGGATTCTCTTTTTGATAAGTCCCTTTGTACTATTTTCTCTGCTAATTGAGTACCAATTCCTAGATTGATACTTGCATGAGTTAATCATGGCTATAATAATGATGCATAACAAACCAACCCAAAACTCAGTGGTTTAAAATGATTGCTTATTGTCCTGGATCAGTGGTTGACTGAGAGTCACTGAGTCATGCTGAACTTGTTGGGTGGCTATGATAGTGTTGTCTGGGCTTACCCATACATCTGTGAATAGAAGAGCAGTTGGTTGATCTAGGATGGGTTTCACTGGGGGCCCAACTCTGCTACATATGCCCCTCTCCCTGCTCATGGAATCAGTGGGCTCACATGGGACCCATGTTCTTCTCATGCAGATGGCAGAGAAGCAAGAGTGAAAGCCTGATCACTCACAAATTTTCCAAGCCCTTCATCATATCCTATACTCTAACATGCTTTGACCCACGGGACAGCAAATCCACGGGCAGAAACCAAAGTCAAGGGGCCTCTTTAGTGAGAGGAGCTGCAAGGTCACATGGCAAAAGGGTTGGATGGTGGGAGGAGTAAATAATCACTACATTCTGCCACAATTCCTCCAATCATATATTTTTTTCTCATTTTTCAATGTCTTCACATTGATCTACTTTCTAAAAGGTTTCTTTGATGCTATTTTGCAAGATTAACTGTGTATTTTATCTCATATTTTTGTCCGTGGTCTCCTAGAGCCCTTTCTTTTTCTCTAATTTTTTTTTTATTCATAGCATCCTATTCCTATTTTATGAATGCAATATCCTTTCTATCTTTTTTAGAATATTTATAGGGGGTTTTTCTCTAAGACTTTAAATTACTATATACATATTTTTACATTATTTCCTTTTCCCTCCTGGGTCCTTCACCTGTCTCTGTTGTGCTAGGTCCCAATTTTGGTGATATTTGGGTGTAACCATGGTATTCTAGAGGGTAGACTTGGAAGTAGATGGTCTAGGTCCACAGCTCCATTCTATGGCTTACTAACAATATGACTTGGCCTCTTTCTCTCTCAAGGTACTCATTTATAAAATGGGGACAGAAAGTAACCTACTTCATAAAACTGTTGGGAAGATCAGAAGAGTTACCACGTGTGTAGCACCTGGAAGCATCCCCAGCACACGGTGTGAAGACCTGGCCATTAGTTTTCCACATCAAAATCCTTTTCTTTTTCTTTTCTCTTTACTTTTCTTTTTTTTTTGTGGTGCTGGGGATTGAGCCCAGGGACATGCGCTTGCATGCTTTGCAAGTGCTGTATCAGTGAGCTGTACCCTCAGCCCTTTTTTTTTTTTTTTAACCTTTTGAGACAGGGTCTTGCTAAATTATGCAGACTGCCTCTGGTCTCAAACTTGTGATCCTCCTGCCTCCACCTCCTGAGCTGCTGGGTTTATAGGCGTGCACCACCATGCCTGGCCAAAATCCTTTTCAAATAAACGAGTGGTACTGAAAAGCCAATTGGAAGTCTCCTGTTTCTTAGTGAAGCATGTGGAAAGTGGATTTCAGTGAAGAGTGTTGGGTGGGAGTCTGCTCTTGTGATCGAAGATTATATTGGCACTTTGAGTCCCCTCCCCCTCGGAGAGTTGGCACTGAGGAGTCCTGACTTCTGAGCATGTGGGGCTCACTGACTTCTGTTCCATTTCCACTGAAACCCCTGTCCAGGTGCAGCTCTTACCTTCTGCACCTGGAGCCTTCATGGCTGGAGCCCCCAATGGGGGTTCTAGGAGCTAAAGCCAACTTTATGTGGAAGTCAGAGCTGCACTTTCAAACTATTTGAGTTCCGGGTCAAAGGAAGCTTCCCCTGGCAGCCAGTGCGTGAAGCAAGGAAAGCAGAGCTGCCTGGTTGGAGTGACCTCCGCTGGTCTCTGCCACCAGCCTCCCTCTGAGGCAATGGCTTGCCAGAACTCAGTTTGAAAACCACCAACTTGTAACGATCCCTGCCCTTACTTTGCAGGTGGCAAACCCAGGCCAAGAGCAAACAGTGTCTGAAATTTGGCCTCTGACCTCTGGCTCAAAGTTCTTCCTGCCATACGTTGTGGCTTTGGGGTAGAGAAGATGGCCAGTCTCACTTCACTGTTCTGGAAAGGATGAAATCTCAACTTCCTCCCCCCTGGGGTCTTTCTGGGTCTACTTTGTCTGATTCCATCTCAAAATTCTATTTTCATCCTGCCACCTCTGGGGATAACAAGGGGCATGTCACTGCTACCTACCGGGTAAAGTAGCTGTACCTTTTATTTGTCCTCAAATATTCTCTTCCCCTCATTTTGGCCCCACCAGCCTCTGTGACCTAAGCTCCTAGCAGCCCCCTTAAGAGCCCCAGTGTTCCAGAGAGAAGAGCTACTGATCGCTGTCCTCACTGCACCCCTATGATTTTCAAAGCCCCTCAGGTCACGGATTCTCACAGACAGCTCATCCTCCCATTTCTCTCTCTAAGACAAAATTCTATCTTCTTTCTAAAATTCAGCACAAATGCCACCTTTTTGGAAAAGTCTTGCCTTGAGTAAATTACCGGATCTCTTGAGCCTCGTTTATTCACCTGTCAAATGGGCAGCATGGGGCTTGCCTTACTGGGCTTTGGGGAAGAACAAATATGTTAATGTAGGAATTGGCATAGTGCTGGGCACACACGCACACAAAATGACTCCATAAATGTTAGCTGTTATTACTGTGTGTGCATCTATTGTAAAAATGTCCCATTGTGTCTTTTGGTGTATGTCTAATTTCTCCACTAGATGGGTGGGTCTCAACCCTGGCTGCACATTAGAGTTGCCTGAGGGGCTTTTTAAAACCATGGATGCCTCAGTCCCACTGCAGATGCACTGACTATGAATCTCAGGGGACGGGGCTGAGACAAGGGGATTTTAAAAGCTGCCTGGGCTATGGATTCTAACAGATAACCAAGCTGAGAACACTGAGCAGGGCTATGAACTGCCTGAGAGCAAAGATTAGATGCTGCCCATCTTTATATCATGCATAGTGCCTAGCATTTCATAACTACTGATGCAATGACCAAATAGGCAGTTCTAGACACAAATCAAACTGGAGGGAATGGGTCTTTGTGGGTGTGGGTTTTTTGCATTGATGCTAAAATCAAGACCAGACCTGGCTGGATAGGTATCAGGGGTCCAGAAGACCCAGGTCTAGGAGTCAGATACATACATATATATATATATATTTCCTATAATTTCCTGCAGTTGTAGTACTGTAGTGTCCAGTCCTGTCAGATCTCAGAAGCTAAGCAGGGTTGGACCTGGTTAGTACTTGGATGGGAGACTGCCTGGGAACACGAGATGTAGACTTGGGAGAAGGACCCAGCAACCCACTCCCAAAAATCAACCTGCCATTGAAAACTCTATGAATTGCAGAGAAACACTGACAATGGTGTTTCCTCTGTTGTACATAGGGTCACTATGAGTCAGACACCTACTTGACGGCACCTAACAACAACCTATAAGCACAAAGTGCTTTCATTAGACCTCATCATAGTGTCACCAATGGATACTTCTTTCTCTTTCTCTTAGTAATAGCCCCCCCGGGTAGATGAGCAAACTGGCACAGAGACATTGTGATTGTCCAAGGTCTCTCAGTCAGGGGCTTCAGAGTTAGGCTGTGGGAATGTCTCTGGACCCCTGGTCTCTTGTTTAGTCAATTTAGTTGGGGTAAGGTTCATGCAGAGGGGAGGCAGAGAAGTGGCAGCCCCCACTGAGAGCCTGGCTTGAGACTCTGGTTCCTCCTGGGAAACATGGGAAGGATGTGTGGGTGGAATTCCTGGGTGGTACGTGTGTGCGCGCACATGCACATTTGCATGTGTGTATGAACCACTGTGTGTCACAGGATGTGTGACCGTGCCTGCGCAAATCTTGCTGCCTGTGTGTCCTGTGCGTGGCTGAGCAGGTGTGCCTGGGAGGTGGATGCACTCAGTGCCCCATGCCTCTTGGTGCTGTGTTGAGTGAGTGCGCTGCACGTGTGCTATGACTTTGGAGGCCATTTGGCTCCTCAAAATCTGCTCCTCTAGCCATTAGGGGGCCTTCCAGGCTGGTTGTCCCAGGACCCAGTGGCTGCCCATCCCCAGCAAGGGGCAGGGAGGAGAATGACCCATGCCCTCTGTTGAGCACCACTGCCTCCCCTTCCCTGGCCTGCTGCCCTCACCAGAATGGTATCTTGCCAGAGAGAGCAAGCAGCAGTGTGCGGAAGGGGCTGCTCCCCTCACTGCCTTTTGCCTGCTGAGCCTTCCCGTCTGCCAGGCTCGCGTCTGCAGGAAATTTCCCTGGGCACCTTTACTCCCGACTGTGTGTTAATTGCTTAGTCTCCAGCCTCTCCACCCACCTCCAAACTGAGGGATGGGGTCACCTTGCCACACAACTTTACCCCAGTCAGAATAGTAAGAGGGAGAGGCAGCCAGGGCCATGGGAGCAAGTGGAAGAGGTACGGAGGGCAGGGTGGTAGCCACCACAAGGAGGGCAATTGGTACAAGGAACTGAAATACCCAAATGTGGCCCTCACTGCCGCCCTGTCTTCATCCTTGTATCTAAATGCACAGAGGACTTGCTATAGGTTGGATCTTAAGGGTTCTCCCAAAGCCCATATTTTAAAGGCTTGGGCCCCAGCTTGGCACTATTAGGAAGTGGTAGGGCTTAGCGGGAGGTTTTTAGGTCATTGGAGGCACACCCTCAAAGGAGATTAGGAGACCCTAGCCTCTTCTTTTCTTTCTCTTTTGCGTCCCAGCCATGAGGGGGATGGTTTGCTCTACCACACACTCCTTACCCTGATGTGCTACCCGCTCCCCAGAGGCCTAAAAGCAGTAGGCCTGGACAATCATGGGCTGAAACCTGCAAACCTGTAAGCAAGAAGAAACCTTACATAAGTTGATTATCTCAGGTATGTATGACCAGAATGCATGCCAGCTAACAAAGATTCTTTCAGAGCGTGCGGCCCTGGAAAAAAGATGATGTACCTGGTTTCCCAGAGATCTATAGAGGATGTTCCAAGCCTGTTTTCAGTCAAGGAGAAGTGTTTTCTAAGGGAGAGCAGGAGGTAAATGGGGAGGTGGCCCAAAAGAGCAGAGACTTCATTGATTGGAGGCAGTGGAATGGCTTAGATGGGCCAAGTACCTTCCCTAATTTAGCTTTCATTAGTGATCACAGCTCCCTGCCCCTTCTCTTGTGACTATCCTCTTTCCTCAGTTCTTCCCTGCCACTCACATATGCCTGCTGCCTCTTTGGGCCGTTTATCCATGGGTCTCCTGGCTTCTTGCAGCCTCCTTGGCTGTTATCTTATGGAGAAAAAGATGAAGAGGCTCAAGGCAGGGATTCTTTCTGTCAAGGCCACAAGAGTCTTAGATTTTCTCCTGACTGTGTGACTCTGATTCTGTGTGAGCCTAAACACATCACCTCTGCTCTCCCTGTTTTTGTTTCTTTATCAATAAAAGAACCAAAGTTTGCAGCCACCCCCATGAGCCACTGAAATGCATCACAATGGGGTTCCAGGGTCATCCTGTGCATGGACCCAGGCCCTTGGACCATCCAGCCTTATAACAAAGGAACCTCTTGCTGAATGAGGTGGTGCATGCCAGTAATCCTAGCACTTGGGAAGTAGGGTAGGAGAATTGGGAGTCTGAGGCTAATCTGGGCTACATAGTGAATTCTAGGCCATCCTAGGGCTGGGGTTTAGCTTGGTTGGTAGAGTGCTGCTCTGTGCTCTCAGAGGCCCTGGGTTCAATCCCTAGCACAAAAACAATAACAAGAAGAAGGAGGAGGAGGAGGAGGAAGAGGAGGAGGAGGAGGAGGAGGAGGAGGAGGAGAAGAAGAAGAAGAAGAAGAAGAAGAAGAAGAAGAAGAAGAAGAAGAAGAAGGTGGTGGTGGTGGTGGTGGTAATCCACTCCTGAAAACAATCAGTCATTGAAAATCCTATGAGGGTCACTATGAGTTTGACCTGACTCAATGGCACCCAACAACAACAACAAGCCAGCCTGGGTTACCTAGTTACACCCTGCCGAGAGAGAGAGAGAGAGAGAGAGAGAGAGAGAGAGAGAGAGAGAGAGAGAGAGAGAGATCTGTTCCAAAGGAGGTGGGCTCAGGGACTATGGGAAGCACCAATAGTGATGGGGGGCCAGGTGATGAGAGGAGGCAATCTCCATCTCCAAAGAAGTGCCAGATGGCCAGTGATAGGAGCTTCAGGGTGACTTAGGAGGAGTGGAGAGACCGCCAGGCCAGGGCAGGGTCCACTAGACTGTGAGTTCCGGAGGGCATGTCTGCTTCATCCTTTAGTTCTTCACATTCTGTCTCCTGCAGATGCTCAGGAAATGTTGCTCAAGAAATACGTAAATGAATGGAGAAGAGAGGATCAAGTTGGTTGCATAGCAAACTGAAGACAGGAAGGATCTTGGGCTGATGAACCAAATGGAAGGAAAGCAAGAGATTAGAGGAAAAAGACAAGTTAGGACAAGGCTTGGTTACACTATTGTGACAAAGAAGCTCAGGATCTCAGAGACTGAAAGCAGCGAAGGCTGATTTCTTATTCATGCTACTTGTCTACATGGGTAGGCAGAAAAGCCACTGTGTTCATTCATGCGTGCAGGTCAATGGAGCACCTCTACCTTGAATGTCACCAGTCACTGTATTAGAAGAGAACTTTGAGGGTCTCAACAGTTAAATAGCCAGGAAGTGGCACTTGCATTCACACTCCATTGGCCAGATTAGTCATATAATTTCTTTTGCTCATAATTCATTGGCTGGAGCTAGTCACATGGTACCTCCAAAAGCAAGAGGACCAAGGCATGGAATTCCACCCTGTACCTCGAAGACAGAGAGATGGAAATACTTGCTGAATATCACTAAAGAGAGCAACTAAAGAATTATCATGGCGACTTGGAAGGGGAGGGGGTGGCTGACATTCCAGATCTTCACCCATCAATATTCCAGAGCTCTAAGCTCAGAGCTGGTGCTCCTTGAAGATTGTAAAACATAGCTAGGTGTCATGGCATGCACCTGTAACCCCAGGGATTCAGGAAGCTGAGGCAGGAGGATCGCATGCTCCAGGCCAGAGGCAGCCTATGCAACTTAGTGAGACCCTGTCTCAAAATAAAAAATAAAAAAGGGGCTGGAGGTGCAGCTCACTGGGAGACCACTTGTCTAGCATGTGCAAGATCATGGGTTCAACCCTAGTACCACACCATCCCCTAAACACACACAAAGATTATAAGCCATCATTAGCCTCAGGAAATAACAGAGAAAGGCAGGCTTCATGCAATTGAGCATCCACTGTGTGCTAGGCTATGCTGAGCACTGAGAATATGTGATAGATGCAGCCGCTGCCCTAATGGAGCCAACAATTTAGATAAGAAACACTGCAGTATGAAATAGCAGGAGGATCTGATATCCTAGATCCAACTTGGAAGTGGGACACCTGAGGAAAGAAGAGACAGCATGATCTGTAGCTGTACTTGATGGTTTCTGCATTTTCTCCTACTGCCCATACATAGCCACAGGCCAGGTCAATTATGCAATTTCTGTTTCCTGCCTTGACCTCTTCCCACACCCCTCCAAGATTAGGAGCCTTTGTAAATGGAGCCGTTCCTTGGAGAGAACCAAAGACTCACCCCAAAGTCTTCAAAGTGCATTAATGTTGTTTCAGTAAGTTCTATGCTCTTGTTAGAGGGAGTGCTTCTTTCTGATTACATTTTTACAGACATTTTTCTGGTGATATTGTGCTAACCTTGTTCTGAGCTCCCCAGTCCAGTGGAGAGAAAGGAGAGGGAGAGAGAGAGAGAGAGAGAGAGAGAGAGAGAGAGAGAGAGAGAGAGAGGTATTAGGAGGAAGAAGAAAATTAGCTGTTCATATTGGCAAGAGGTATTTACTTTTCAGTCATTTAGAGGCAAATCTCTCCATCACCAAATTCTGTTTTTGTGCAATTTGGCTTGAATTAGGAAATCAAAGAGCTTGAGGCACAGCAACTTGAATTAATACCATATGTAATGGTGTCAGAAGAAAGAATGCAGGGGAGAAATTACACATGCATATTCATTCATGAACTATAACTTCACTCATAACCATAGCTGTCAATGGTCAGATCCTTTCGTGGCTCCATTTGCTTTCAGAATAGAATCCAAGCTCCTCAGCTTGGGTGAAAAGACCTTCATCACTCTGTCTCCCCCTGAACCCTCCCTTCCTTTGACCTAGACCAGCACTCACAGTCTAGTTCTAGGCCACCTTTCTTACATTTAACTGAACATGGTTCATTCTTCTCTCTGTCTAGGGTGCCCTCCTACCCACCTACTTTGAAAATTTCTCCTCTTCCTTGTGACCCTGGCTTGAGCCATCTCATACTCTGTGAACATCCATCCACACACCTTCCCTACCCCTGCATCATCTCTGTTAAGCCACTACTCTCCCTTGACGAATCTTCTCTCACAGTCCTTATCACACTGAATAACAGGTGGTCTATGTATGTCTCTCCAACTAAGCTGTATAATCCTTCAGGGCTGCAATTGTATCTTAGTTCTCTTTCTATCTTTTAGGCTTAGTGTTAAGACCTAGCATGCAGCAAAGTCTCAATATACGTTTTGATAATGAATTGAGCAAATACGTGAGACAATGAATAATGAGTTGGAAGGAATCCGAATGTAAATTCCCATTCAAAACAAAATTTCCCTCTCTAACTGGAGTTAAGCTATGGTCTGTGGGCCCATTCTGGTCAGAAGCCTGCTTAAATGAATAAAGCTTTATTGAAACACAGCTGCATTCACTTACCCATGTGTTTTTGCACTGTGGCAGCAGACTTAAGTAGTTGGAACCCCATGGCTCTCAAGGCCATTTCTGGCCCTTTGTAGAAGAGTGTGCCCACCACTGCTCTACAACATTGGCTTTTAATCTTTTTTTTCTCTAGAGACTCCTTTGAGAATTTGATAAAAGCTTTGAAACTGAATATATGCACATACATTGGACATTGTGCATTCAATTTCATGAGGATCAGTGACTCCTTGAAGCCCAATCTCAATTTCTGAAGGATTCATGGGCACCACGTTAAAGTTTCTGTTGCCCAAATCTAGTGAGGCTAGAGCTGGGAAAGTGACGGGGTATGGCATAAAGGTGGCTTTGGGGAGCGGATGGGGTAAAAACCATTTCCCTTAAGAATCAAAATTTAAAAGAATGCATGCTCTACAGCATCCCTGACGCATAGTTGACCACCTTGCATGCTGTAGTTTGAGTGTGTGTAGCCCTCCAAGATTCATATGTTGGAACTCAACCCCAATGTGATAACATTAAAAGGCAGGGCCATTGGGAGGTGATAAAGTCATGAGGGTAGGGCTGTAATGAATAGGATTAGTGACCTTCTGAAAGGGCTGGAGGGTACTAGGTAGGCCCATTTTTGCCCTTTCATCCCTTCCTCATGTGAGGAGGTGGTGGGGGATGCAGTAATAGGCTCCATCTTGGAAGCAGGCAGAACCAGCCCTTACCAGACATGGAAGCTGCCGACGCCTTGATCTAAACTTCCCAGCCTCTAAAATCAATGGAAACACATTTCTGCTCTTCATAAATTACCTAGCCTCAGGTAACCTGCAGCCATACCACTGTGACATCCGATCCCATCAGATTTCAGAGGTTAAGCAGGTTGGACCTGGTTAGTACTTGGATGGGAGACCACCTGGGAATACCAGGTATGGTGGGTTTGGGAAAAGGACCTGGCAACCCATTCCCCCCAAACAATCGGCCATTGTAAACCCTATTAATAGCAGAGAAGCAATGTTAGTAGTGTTTTGTCTGTCGTATGTAGGGTCATTATGAGTAGGACACTGACTCAATGGCATCTAACAATATCCTCAGGTATGCTGTTATGGCAGCAGGAACAGATGAGGGCACTGCATATGTGTCTCTAGTCCCAGAGGATTTGCTTCTGTTGTAGGAGAGCGTGGCCTGTATGGGAGCCTAGACTTGTAACTTGAACCCACTCATCCTCCTGGATGTTGAGGTCCTGGGCCAATGGGCATAAGCCTGTTTTCTCAGCTGATGTGGACAGGCAAGGAAAAGGCAGAGGTTGAGGAGAATTGCCTGCCTTGGTCTTCCAAGGAGGAGGCGAAAAGGAAGGGGGGACCATTATAATCCATCACACCCAGCTTTGCTTTCTTAAAAACAAGAGGCAGGCCGAGAATGTGTGTGTCTGAGAGCTAATGAAGTCATGAGCAATAGGAGGCGTTAGGCCTCTGGGAAGCAAATTGTGGGCCAAACGAGCTCATTTTTTAGCAGAATTATTAAATTAGCAGATGAAGGAAACACATTAGACATTATGAATCTTGCTTTTAGCTGAGCCCTTGATAGGGGGCTATGAAGATGCTGGCAAAATTTGTCAGGGTTGGAGGGAAGTAGGAAAGCTGGCATTACTGGTGTCCGGCAATGGTCCAGCGCTCCCTAGGGGGACACAGGGTATGGTGAATCCAGTGAGCACCTGGGCCAGGCCTTGTCTTGGGAGTTTTATTCAATCCCCTCAGCCCTTGGCCAGAAAGAGGATGTTGTTCCCATCTCAGAAGGGAAGATATGCAGAGCGGTGGCACAGAGCAGGCAGCTGGGCTTGTGGGGGAACCCAGGTCTCAGTCTATAAACTTAGGTCTCGTACCTGGAGAGTAAAAGAGACTGCCTGCCTAGGAGATCACAAGGGTGACTTAGAAATGGAACAAGAAAGAGAGGCAAGCGGGGGCTGGGGTCACGTGGGAAGGGCTTGGGACCTCAGGGAGGGCTTGGTCAAGGGGTAGGAGGGGAGGGTGGAGTGAAGCAGAGCTGGTTCTAATCTCTGTGCTTTAGGAAAGGGTGTCAAATGGGCAGATGTGCAGAGAAGGGGAAGGGAGTGGAATCGCTGTCATGGCCACGTAGGGAATGGTTGAGTGAATCCACAGGGCTAGGCCTCCTGTGGAAATATTGAGAGGCCTGTTTCAGAGGAGGCTGGCAACAGCTGTGGCCTCACAGGGCTGAGCTGACTTTCAAGGACCTCCTTGAAAGCATTTCACACTGGGGTGTCTCCCCTTATAGAGAGGGAGCTCCCTGTCTCTGAGGACATTCTAGGAGCAGGCACAGGAGGAGAGGACCGTCTGATGTTGGATGAGATAAAAGATGGCTAAAGCCCCTGTCTGTGCATTATTTTCTGCAGGCAGACTGGGCATGAGGCGTACCTCAGCCAGGCCTCTCACAGAGGCCTACAAGTGCCTGGGAGGTGAACCGGAGAGTCTGTAGTTATCTCTGAGACCTACGAGTGACCAACTCGAGCTTGAACACAGAAGGGATGGACTCGGTGATCCTTGGACACTGTCCTCGCTTAGGCTGAGGATGGCTCCCAGGCATTGGGGCATGGGCAGAGTGACAAGACAGGGCAAAAGCCCTGGTCTGTTGTGTTGGTCTGTTGTGTTCCAAATCCTCATGGTTTGGGAGTGAGGTTGGGTGGTTTCCAGAGAACTTTCTTTAGCAGTGAGACCCAGCCCCAGCAAAACTAGAAGGGAAGAGGGAAGGGAAGGAAGGGAAGAGGTGACTGAGGAGGCACAATGGTCTAACCTAGGTATAAGCCATTCCTGAGGTCCTCCTGGGAACCTGAATCCATGACAGAAGGGAAACGAGCTGTGGGAAGCTTGTCATGCAGCAGGCAAGGTGAGGCATGACTGCCAATCCTTTTCAGACAAGCTGGCCCCAGCCAAGGGCTCCCAGGGCCCCTGGTCACCACAGACCAGGTGATGGGTTTGCTCCCAGCCACAAGAGACCAGCTCCATCTGCGGCATGTCCGAGTGCGCTCCTGGAGCATGGTAGAGGGTTTGCCTGTCGGAGCTGGAGGAAGGGCAGTGGAGGCATGGTGAGCAGCGAGGGACAGGAATGGTGAAGGGCCACGTTTCACAGGGCTTTGCATGCCAGGCTGGAGGCAGGAGGTACAATTGAATGGCATCTTTCCCCATGGGAACATGAGAGTTTCACGTGGGAGAGGAGGAAGATCAGAAGCAGGGTTTGGGAGCATGGATTTGGTTCCTGGGTGGAGGCTGGGGTGCAGGGGTTGAGAACTGGAGGCCAGGAGGCCAGTTGGAGGATCATGGCAGAAACCCAGGGCTAACAGCAGATTCTGTTTGATTGCTAAGCAGAGCTGGAGGTGAGCAGAAGGTTCTCCATGTGTACATGCGTGTTCACACCTCCAGGTGGGGGCTTCTTTTTCCAAGTGCATGCATTCGGTGTGGACACTTCCATGTGCATCTGTGAACATGCCTCAGGGTATGTGCTATGTGTCTTGCCATGAAGGGTGTGCATGCCTGCCCTGGGAACCTTGAGGCTCCAGCCTGCATACGTGAATGTATGGCTGTGTGAGAGTCTGTATGTGCACCCGCCCTTCTCTGGAGGGAGATGGTATCCAACAATCCAGCTATCAGACTGCAGTGATGGCAAGTTGTCGGGGATTTTTAAAATTATATTTCTCACCTAAGGTCCCTCATAACAGCCTGAGGGGCTGACCCCTAGTTGACCCCAGGGCTCATCTCACTCACTCAAACCAGCCCCTCCCATCGAGTGAGCAAAGATGGCCCCCGGCCAGCCTGACCTGCCCTAACCACCCTAATTTTGATTGGCTCCCCTCACCACTTTCAGGTAATAACTGTCCCCACCTGGCAGGTATGTCAGTTTACCCACTCTGCTCTATAGGGGCTGCTTGCTCCTTGCTCTCCATCAGGGGAGCACCCTAATAAACCTTCCCTACCTCTGTTTAGTGCCTGCAGCTGTAGCCCTGTGGCATCCGATCCCATCAGATCTCGGAAGCTAGGCAGGGTCTGGCCTGGTTAGTACCTGGATGGGAGACCGCCTGGGAACACCAGAAGCTGTAGGCTTGGGAGAAGGACCTGGCAACCCCCTCCCAAAAAGCAATCTGCCATTGAAAACCCTATGAACAGCAGAGAAGCACTGACAATAGTGTTTCCCCTGTTGTACAGAGGGTCGCTATGAGTCGGATACCCACTCGACGGCACCTAACAACAACAACAACCTCTGTTTAACCACCAGAAGGTCTCCTGAGGTCCTTCTTTCCTGACACCGAGCACATTGTTATGTTGAGGGTTTGGCCCTGATCTTAGCCGGGCTAGAGCTAAAACCCCAACAGCAAGTCACACAGACACATCTTGCCATAGCCCTGGGGGCCCAGAATCCCATCTACCTTAATACCTTTGATGGCTCTCCTGCCACCACCACTTCTAAGGAGCTGGATCCTGCTCACAAGACACTGTAGGAGAGGCTACATGCATCTCATTAGGGTCTCCCTAGCCCCATGCTGGGCCATAACCAGCTCCTCTTCTGCCCTTGTGCTCTTAATTACACACCAACTGCTTTGAAGGGGAAAGGCAGTGCCTGGGCTTTCCAGTGGGCCATGAGGATGCCAGGGGTGGAGCCCTTGCTATTGGCTGCAGGACAAAAGAGAACCCTTCCCCACCATACCAAGGCTTTCCCTGTGCCATTCCAGCCAAAATTTCCCAAAGGCTCTGAACTGGGTCTAAGCTATTTCCTTGCCATTTCTGCGATGGGAACCATTTGCCCTGAAGGCAGCCTGGAGATGGTAAGAAGCCTTTGCCAGTAGCCTAAGGGGCCAGGGCCCCTACAACCCACCCCTGGGCCTGCTCTTCGCCCATGACATGCCCTTGGGCAGACCCGCTTTAGCTTTAGGTTCTGCCTGTGTAGAATGGGGCCAAGCTATCTTGTTTGGCTCTTCCCCATGAGGTGGGGGCAATAAAGGGACTGTCATCCACCATGCTGACTTGTGGAGTTCTGTGGCCGGCCTCAGTTGGACACATCCTTTAATCAGAGGCGTGCTGGTAAAGGTTCAATAACTGGATCCCCGCAAGCCAAAACGCCCTGGTCTGTTGTGTTTGCTGATCTCTTCAATGTAAATATTCCCACCATGACCGATTTCAATTCATTAACATGAACCACTGAACGTGGAGACAAGAAGATGTGTGAATCAGCTCCTGGCAGCCAGTAGGAGCCGGCTCAGCACAAGGCTGCCTTTATCAACGTAATGGCAGCCCAGCCAGGGGAAGCATCTAGATCAAGGTCAGGCGGGAGGCACAAGGGTCTGAGTGCCTAGCACCGGGTTTGAGCCAGAGGCGAGGCTGTAAGTGACAGAAATGAGGCAGGGCATTAGGGGCTGGGGTGATGAAAAACAGGTTCAGAAGTGTGGCATGCAAGGAAGCCCAGGACAAGCGGCTCAGGAGGGAAGCCACGTGGCGCTGGGTGACGTACTGGCAGGCCCCACGCATCTGGAATACAATATTGCCTCCTGACGTTCCCAGGCTTGGGAAGGGAGGCAGCACACGTGACAATGCGGGAGCTCGTCAGACAGACAGGTGTTCCCTGAGCAGTAGGGATGACGTCTGAGCAGGCCGAGCCAGCAAAGGGCAAATCCAATCTCTGTAATTGTTGGTGCACAGTCCCGTGAGGATGATGCCAAGGGCCTGGGGAGGGGGGATGCCCTGGATGACATCATCTGCTATTTCTGGGCCGATTCACAGCCTCCTCCAGTGGGAACTTCCTTCAGGACATAAATCATCCAGTCTTCTCATGACTACCTCATCCTCCCGAGAAAACGGAGGAAATCAGAGGGAATCTGAGTTCACAGAGCCAGACGAGGTCTGGGTGTCCTTTGGAGATGATGCTGGGAGTGGAGAGAAGAGTGTGAACCCTGAAGTCACTTGAACCAGGGTTCAAATCTCACCTCTGCCCCTTATTGGCCAAGGGCTGTGGGTGAGTCACTTCGCCTCTCTGACATTCAATTCCCTTGAATAGGTTAATGGTACTTAATGATATCTTTCCTGTCCTCTCCCCAAAGCGCATGCATCCAGTGCCAATCTGTGGAGGCATCCAGAAGGAGTATAGGCTCCCTTTCTGGCCCCTGCCCTGGCTTTGTAGGGAGTGGTTCCCAGGGCTGGCACTGGGGGCTGCCTGCAGGGCATGAGGAGAGGGTGGGAGGGAATGAGGCTGCTCCCTGGTGTGGGGCAGCTGGCCTGCTGGGCATGACCAGAGTCCTTCTCTCTAGGGGCTCAGGCTCTCCCTAGGAGCTTGCTGGTCACGTGGGGCTCAGAGATGAAGACCGTAGCCTTGGTCCTCAGAGGCACAAGACGAGGGCCCCCTTCTCAAGCACAGGTGCTGGCCTATCTGCCACCTGTTTTCATATCTGGCTGACTTCTTTCCTGCTGGATACTTGGCTCTGTCTGTCTGCCCCAACTGTCTGTCTCTATGTCCTGGGGGCAAGGCTGGAAGGCTTGTTGCCTGCCTGCTGCTTGCTTTTCTGCAGAAGCCTGCCTGACTTCCTGTCCGTCTGTCAGTCTACCTGTGATCTGCCTTTCTAGAGTTCTGATTGCAGCTGATTCTCTCACACCTGGGCTCCATTTTATGATGTGTGAGTGACAGAGGTGACAAATGAGAGCAAGAGAGTGACAGATGGAAGAATCCATACCGGGATGGAACATGTGCACACACAGGGTTGGCAGCTGGGTCATCCCCTTTGAGACAGGGTCACTCAAGTTCTCCCTGGCCTCAGAGGGGCATGTGGACCCCCACCAGCCCTCTGCGAAGCTCTGCCTGTCTGCATCCCTGATGGCAGGCAGCGGTGTCCCCCGTGGAGGCTCCAGGAGAAGGAGGAGGAGGGACAGTACCCATGGCAACTGATGGAGAAGCACATTCCGGCTCAGGAAGAGCCTTTGCAACAATGGAACTGTCCAACAAGCAAAGTGGGCTATTAGTAAGGTAGTGATCTCCCCGTCACTGAAGTCACTCAATTAGGGGCTGGCCACCCACCTGTCAGGACTGCTACGGAATGGCTCCTGCCTCGGAAGAGTCAGGCTGGAGAGGTCGAGTGGAACTGACATTGATGATGATTTCTCCTGGGGATAAGCCACAGAGAGTGCTTTTTGTGGTGCCTGGCACATAGTAGGGGCTCAGAAACAGAGCTGTTATTAGGGGGGAGACTCTCTCAGTGACCTGACAGCCTATCCAATAGCCTTTGCACCAGGGAAAAGATAAAAGGGCAATTTACAGCAACAGGTTATGAATAAACAGGAGCTGGGAACCCGGGTAATAAAGGGCTTCCCAGAATAGGAATGTCTCCATCTCCCTCACCCTGATTTGCATGGCTCCCACAGGCCTCCCTCCCCTCTCCTAACTCAATTTCAATTTCAATTTCAATGTCAATAACTTCCCTGGCACGACAAGCAGCCAGGGGTTGCCAAAGTGAATGGGAACATTGAGTTTCAGTCTCGGACCAGCTCATCTAGCCAGTGCTCTCCCCACTTTGGCCTGCCAGACCCTTCTGACTGCGCATCTCGCATCCTCTCTGCCCTTTGGGGAGACTTATTTTTGCCCTCTCCAGCTGTCCATGAGGTTATTTGAACAAAAAGAGACTCCTTTCTTTGATCAAGATGTTCAAACAACAAAGCACCTGGGACGCAGGTGCCTGCTCAGCGGCTTTCTGAGGGATGTGTGGGGGATGCGAGGATGAAGAGAGCTTAGCTCCAGCCCTTGAGATCCCAGCCAAGTGCAGGAGGCAGATAACGATCAGCAATTCCAGTGATGTGCCAAGTGTCTCTGTGGAGAGGACAGGGGACTCTGGGAGCACAGAAGAGGGGCCCCTGTGCAGGGGAAGGGCAGGCAGCTTCCTCAAAAAGGCAGGATGGGAGGGACTTCTCAGGCACCCTTGGGAGGAAGACCACCCTGTTCCTTCCCTGTGGGTCAGCGTGGCTGGAGTGGTGGCAGGATCGGTGGCCTATCTCTTAAGCCATACATACCAACTGTTGGCCCCATGGTGTGGGCAGCGTTCAGATCCTTTGTAAAGGAAGGAAGTGAGGGACACAGGCAGGCAACACTCCAAGGAGAGGGGGCCTAAAGTCCCAGAGGGTGGGCACAGGGTGGATGGGTGGCCCTAGGGTATGGCATGGCAGCTGGTGACCTGCAGTGGTTGTGTGGCCCATTGGTGAGGGCTGATGTGGGCTGGCTGCTGTTGCTGAGGGAGGGTACTGCAGTGGGCGCAGTGAGGGTGCTGGGGCACCAGGAGCCACAGGACACCACTGGAAATGCTTGGAGTCTGGAGCAGAGAGGGCAGGGCTGAGGCAGGAGCAGCTCAAATGGACGGGGAATGGCATGAGCTGACGCTGGCTTTGCCAACCTGGCATCCCTGCCTAGCACCAGCTGAGGTCACTTCTTGCCTCCACAACAGAGCCACACAGTTCAAGGAGTCAGACAGGCGCAGAGGTGGCACTGTCAGGAAGTCCCCAGGAGCAGGACCTAAGCCCCACTCTTCCCGATTTCCCACCGGCACTCTGCCTGCCTGCCTGCCAAGGAATGCCGGTAGAAACCCACTTGGCTGGCGATACTGACCTCCACACCAGCAGGAAGGGGCACCTGGGCAGTTTCCACAGCAGAGAGGGGACACAGGGTCTGACTCCAGCCCCCTTTCCCCAGCCTTGGGCCAGGCAGAGAGGAAAACCCCAGGATCAATAGATCTGAGTGAGATGGACAAACCTCCGAGGACCTAGGGGGTTTCTGATCCGGGAGTCGGCAGGAGACTGTGCCTCCTTGGTTCCTGGAGCCCCGCAGTTTTTGGGATTGAACTTTCGCAGAGGTGCTTGCAGCAGGGCCCCTATTCTGCTTGCTCCTCCAGGTTCTCCTCTTTGCACAGATTCAGAGTTGCAGAGGCTGAGAATTGGAGAGGGTGGGCTGTGGGGTGGGGACCTGGTAGAATGAGGTGGCTAAGAACAGGCTTCCACTTCTGCGGCTGGGCACCTTGGGGTCAACTCTTTCCCTTTTGGAGCCTCCTTCTGCTCCTTAGTCAGATGAGAGCAATAGGCCAGAGAGGGGTTTGCAATAAGAGGTCCTTAGAAGACCGTTTGGCAAGATGTCCAATGTATGCTGTGGGCTCTGACATGCTCCCACATGCAGACACCTGTTGAACTCTGTCTGACCAAGTGTTTCCCAACATGCTCATTTTCATCCCAAGGGAAGAACAACCCATGCCACCGTGTTTGGATAACATGGCACTAAACAATCTTCTCCAAGAGTCTGTCTGATTCTGAGAACCTAGGGGTGTTTCTCGGAAGCAGCAGAGGGGGTGTGGGGAGGGGGAGGGAAACATTTCCTATGCATCCAGCTCTTGGATCCTCACAGCTCCATTGTAGGGTAAGCATGGATTCTCCCACTGATGGACAGGACAGTGAGTCATGGATCTGCTCTTGCTGTGGCCTGTTTAGCCAGAAGGGGCAGTTCTGCTTGGAAGCCTGCCTAGGGAGCTGCAGCTCCCTTCCCAGCTGTCTCAGGCGCTCTCCAACCTCTATCGTCCCCATTCAAGGTCACTTCTTTTCTTGGGAGAAGCTATTGGAGAGATTATCATGTAGAGACAGGGGAAGCTAAGGGCCGGGATAAACCACTGATCGATTACTTTAAAAACAGCCCCTGAGTTCAGAGCCACACTGGGCTGGCCCTGGGCCAAAATCTAAACAGGTGCATATAGTATGGTTGGGAGTCAGACAGGCCAGGATTCAAATCTGCCCACAAAGAGACTTTCTTACTTAACCTTACTTAACAGAGGGACTGGGTTAACAGACCTCTCTATTCCCTCTGTGAAACACGCTAACTACAGCCTTGGCCTCAGAATGCTGGGTCACCAGATGCTGCTTTCCTGATTATCCATGTCATGCATTCACATTATATGTTCCCAAACCTGTTTATGTCCATTGCACTTGTCACTGTAAACAGGTAATTTAATCAAATGTAACATATGCCAATTAAATGAGTGCAGAAAAGTTATGTTTCTATGGTAATTAATTTATGCTTTGGGAAGACTGCTAGAAACTTGCTGTGGAATTAGGTGTGGGGGAGACTAGGAAAGAGCTAAAGAAAAATAAGCCCTATACAAGGAGGCTTGTGTGTATTGATTGCCTTGCATGGAATCAAAGCCAGGGATCTGACAGGTGATAGTTCATGTGAAAAAGACTATGTGCACTGCGTTAGTATGATCTTGGGAAACTTGTTCACCTTTCTGAAATTCATTTTTCTTAACTTCTTTTTTTCTTTCAGCTTTTCGAGATAGGGTGTCAGTATGTAGCCCAGGCTGGCCTTGAACTCTCAATCTTCCTGCCTTGGCCTCCAAAGTGCTAGGATTATGGACCTGGCCATTTTTCTTGACTTTAAGGAAAAGAATCCCTACCTTGCAAAATTAGTGAGGAGTCGACAAAGCCCACACAGTCCTATTTGTATTTGTTCCCTTGACAACTCTGCCCTCCTCTGCCCTGCCCGCCTCCCCACACTCAGTGTTTCTGGGCTTCCCCGCCCTCCCCCCAGATGTGCAGCTCAGCAAGTCTGATTGTGTTTATGGTTTAAGGCACAGACCCTCCCCAAGAGGGCCATCTTCGAAGGGGAAGAGACTTCCGAAGGAACACATGGACTGTGGAGCAATTTCTAGCGAACTGGGACAAAAGAGTGGGCTGACAGTTCATCCTAGAGGACCTCCTTGGGCTTCCTTGTCACAACTCCTATGACCGGCCCCAGGTGAGGGTGCATTTATTCTTTCTCAGCCATATTTGTTCAGCCATATTTGGCTGAACATATATGGCTGATATTTGATCAGCCATATTTGTTCCATGTGACACCCCCACTTCCCCTAACCCAGGGGTTCACTTGGCCTCAGCCTCCGGAATAATTTTACCCCATCCAGGGGCACTGGAAGGAAGCTGAAGCTTGACAGAGGAGTTGACCTCCCTCAGTTCACACTTCTTGTGGCCTGGCTCCGGCTTCACAGCCCAGGGTTGGGAGGAGCTGTGGCTCGTCCATTTCTGCAGCCCTATGGGCTTGGCCAGGCTTCTCAGGGACAGCAGTTCTGCCTGAGGAGGGTCCTGCTCCTTGCTTCCTGCCCAGATCTCTCCACGCACATGTCACGTGGGCACTGCATGTACCCAAATCCTGGCCCAGGGAACCTAAGGGAGACCTCAGGAGGGCTCAGCCTGTCATGAGTTTCGATTTCTGAAGTTCTGCCACTACCATGAGTGCTTCTTACTTCCACTGCCCCAGGCCATTGGCCCCAAAGCTCCACCATTTGTCCATCCCCTACCTCAGCTGGTCTGGCCCCAGCTGGAAGCCCAGGCCAATGGGGCTGCTTTGGCATTGCTTCTCCCACCAGGAAGCCAGCACCACATGTGTCCTTTGCTGCCTGGTGCCCAGCAGAGGCACCCATCAGGACACCCTTCATGTTCTTTGGGTGGGGCTGGGCTGGGGCAGGGAGGTGAGCACACTTTCTTCTCTTTGCTGTGGGCTTCTGTGTCACAGAAGGAGCAGGCAGACCAGGGTCCATAACAAATGTGCAACCTTGGGGTGCTCTCACAGCCCTCCTGAGCCTTTCCTCTCCATCTGCAAATTGGGGACGATGATAATTGCCTTATGTGTTTGTTGAGATGAATGCCAATAACGTGATGTGTATAAGCATTTTCCCCAGGTGTGACCTGCTATCATCAAAGAAGCAAGGGCACCATTGGGGAAAATAATAGCTCTCCTGCCGCAGACGGGGCTAAGAGCAGGTGGGCCTTGGACCACCGGGGTGAGCACAGGATTGTCCCTCCCGGTAGCACACTGAACTCCCCCCTCCCCTGGGCAACCGTGTGAGAAGATCAGCCTTCCTGGCGTCTGGCTTATTGATCTTGACTGATTTTTCAGACATGGGGCAGAGAACACATCTTCCATTTGGAAAAACCAAAGCCTAGATAGCAAACAACTTGTTCAAACCTATGTAGTGGGTCATGGTTAGGGTGGGACAGGCTTCTGGAGTTCTAACTCCCAGGGTAGAAGGCTAGGAATTTGCCATGCTGCCTCTAGCCATATCCCCTCCCCCTAATTCTAAAGTCTGTGGCAGAGCAGCCTGAGATTCCTCTGGGATAGTTTGGTGGGGCTGCTGTGCTGGGACATCTGCCTCCTGGAGTTGCTGCCTGAGTCCTGGCTGCAGTTGGTGTGGGTGGAACCACCCTCTTCCTATGGCCCCCAAGGGCTGCTCCCCAGTGTTTTTCTCAGGGAAGCTACCCTCCTGACCCATCACAGAAGAGTGGAGAGGCAGAAGGGAGGGAGAGGTGGTGTGCAGGCAGAGGCGAGACCCGGAGCAGCCTAGAGCTAGAGGGAGGCATTTGAGACCTCGTGTCCTACCTTTGGCCCCCTGCACCAGAGTCCTGCTGGAGTACCGGAAGTGTTCCACCTCAGCCACTGACTAGTTACTCTCCAGAGCTCGGGAGCAATGCCTGCTGCTAGGGTACCTCCTTCGGTGGGCACTTAGGACACCGCTTCAGGGCTGGCTGTAAATATTTTGACTACCACAACCAGTGGTAGATGCCAGAAAGCACGTTAATTGAAAATTGTTAGGTGGAGCAGGATGTGTTTATCTGTGATGTGCCCCTTTTCATTCATCTGCTGAGCAAATGTTTATTGAACACCTAGTTTCTTCCTGGGAAAGGGTTAGGAACGGGGACCCAGAGCTGGATGACACACAGCCCCTGCTCAGTCCTGCTGTGCAGTGGGACAGGGAGGGAAAACAGCTGTCCAGTGATCACAAGGAAGAGGAAACAAGGCAGAGAGAAAATGGGCAGGGCTGGCGCCTCTGCGTGGAGCACAGGGAAGGAGGCTGAGGAGACCGTGGGGAGGGGCCTCCCAGTCCAGCCTGGAGCTGTCAAGGTTCTTCAACTCTGTCCAATTATCCACTAATGACTCACAGGGAACAGATTAGGAAGGGGACTGAGGACAAGGACGCTTAATTATCCAGCAGACAGAGGAGGATGAAAAGGAGGGAGCGCGGAGCATCCCGTGACAGGTCTCAGGGCTGCTAATGGGAGAGGGGAGAAGGCAGGGGCTGCAAGCCTGGTGTCTCTGTCCTGGCCGCTCCAAGACCTCTCCTGGGTCTCCCCCAAGCCTGGATACCCCAGAAACCAGGAGTAGAGCTCTGTCTCTGGGGAGGGGAGACAGGTTCAGGACCCAGCTGTGTACGGTGGAAGGGGGAGAGGTATTTAGCTACTAGCAGGTGCATGGATGCAGAGCTGACTCATTCCAGGCAGGAGGTTTTGAAGTTCAGCCTGTGTTCCCCTGTTAAGACAGGTGTCACCAGAGCAGGGCTCGGATCTGTGGGAAACTAGAGCTCTGCTCATGACTTGGAGTACCTGTCGCAGCCCGGGAAGAACACCCTCTACCTTTACCTGCTCTTTGATACCTGGGACCCACCTTCCTCTGGCCTCCTTAGGGAGGAGGCTCCCAGACAGCCACACTCAGAACTACCACAAGCAGCCATTCTATGTCTTCCCTCCTGCCTTGTTCCCACTCACCCTGTGAAGACCCTTCCAGCCCCTGCGCTGGTGTTCCCAGTTGTGCTTTGCCACCTTGGTGACATTCTGCAGCCTTGAGACTACTCTCTCTGCTCGTACCCAAGTGTCCTCTGCTTGGTCACATACCTGGTGCCAGTGGAGGTGCTAGGGACTTGGGAGGAGCCCTATCTCATCTCATTACTTAGTTTTTGGGTGCAAGTCACCACCCATGTGGGTTTTCAGTGCTGCAAGTACACTGGCTCCTACATTTGCAGCCCCAGGCCCTGCCTTCTGCTATACTCACACTATGGCGGTCGCTTAGCACATGATGATGGGCTGGAGAAACAGAATATATGGGGTGGGGAATGAGGGTCGTGGGTGGACTTATGAGGGTCGAGAGCGAGGTGAGAGTGGGAAAGCAGGTCCTCCCCTCTGGGTCAGGTTTACTTCCTGCCAGTGTGATTCTTTCTGCTCGCTCGCTCGCTCGCTTTCTTTCTTTCTCTCTCTCTCTCTTTCTTTCTTTCTCTCTCTCTCTCTCTCTCTCTCTCTCTCTCTCTCTCTCTCTCTCTCACTTTTCTTCTCTTTCTCTTTCTTTCTTTCTTTTTCTTTCTGAGACAGTCTCTCTATGTAGCCTGGGAGTGGGGGGCAGGTGGGGAGCCCGAACTCACCATTCCCCTGCCTCAGTCTCCCCAGTGCTCAACCATCCCATAAGTGGGTATTTCCAGTTTAAACATGAAACCATGGCTTGGGAAGGAAGGGCGGATTTTCTGGTCACCTTGTTAGTATGAGAGCTGGGATTTGAGTAGAGGGCTCTTGGCTTCAAACTCTATGACCTTTCCTCCATTTAATAGAGTGTATTGGAATACACTGGGAATTTGGGGGTTGAGGTAAGGCTGCCTTGAGCCCAATACACCGTCATACCCATTTGTGGGGCTGCTGGGGAAGGCCAAGGGCTTCCAAACAGAGGGTTCTGGAAAAGGATGGGATCCTTTTGAAGCTCTGCCTAAAGCTTCCTATATTCTCAATGAATGTCCTTCATGCCCACAACCACCCCCAGAAGAGACAGAAGTCCTATCTCCAAGGCACAGTTGTGGAAACTGAGGCTCGGAGAATCTGAGAATTTATTCAGCCTGGTGAGATAGGGAAATGGTAGAACCAGGAACCAACCATCTGATTTCAAATTCAATGTTGGTACCCATCCTCATTGCCAGGATAAGACCCCTTCTCTCTGGTGTCACAGGTAGAGCCCAAGGCTCCCTGAACTTGGCCGAAGGTTAAAACCAGCACAGTTAATGCAGAAGAGATGTGTTTTCCCCATGGGATGGGGTATGCAGGGTCCAAGGAGCAGGGAGCTTTCATGAAACTCCAGAGATGCCTGTGTCAGTGCTTAGCTCAACCCGAGCCGGGCCAGTGAGACATACACAACAATCACACAGACGCACCCCTCGAGACCAGCTGTTTGGCTGATGGCCCCTACAGTAAGAGCAGCCTGAGGAAAAGGGAAACCCAGAGGTGGGTTCTAATCCCAAGGGTAGCTCAGATGCCCCAGGTACCCAAGGGGAGTGGCCAGTGCAGCAGCTCAGGCTTTCCAGAAGGATCTCAAGTCTTCCCATCATCTAAGAGCTGCATGTCTCATTAGGACAGGTAGAACCTTACTTCTTCCCCTAAATTCTGTCCCTTCTCCCATGCCAGCAGTGCAGCTCTGATGCCTTCACTCAGTGAGTGGCAGGCTCAGGGACCCTTTGAGGCTCTGACTGGGGGCTTCTGCTTGGAAGACCCAGAGCAGGAGTATGTTATTAAAGGAGTCTTTCTTTAATAGTCTTCCTTTTTCATTGCTTTCTAAGATCTTGGCTGGTGTTCTGACACCCTGAGGGTGTGGTTGGGGCAGGGTTGCGTTTGAATTCCTTGTTCTGTGGTTGGTGACCAGCTAGCAGCTCCTGGGCTGGTGCATTATGGCTGCAGAGAAGAGGGGAAAGGAGACACGTAGGCTGCTCCCATTTCTGCCTGCAGTGGTCTGGTCGGGGTTGGGGCTGAAGGGCCTGAAGGGCCTCTCTCTTTACAGTAGGCAAAGGGAGATTTCCAGGTCTGCAGACTGACCATGGTACTTCTTTGCTCCAAATCCTTCAGAGGTTTCCTGCCACCCATCCAATCCAGTTCGACCCCTGCCTGCCTCCAAAACTGCCTGTCGCCTTGCTCACTCTACAGCTCTCAATCTGGTCAGAGGAACTCTTTCAGCTCATGCAACAGGCTGTTCCCTGCCACACCATCTTCACTCCCAATTTCTGTCCCCCACAGGTCTTACTATTTCCTCCCCATGTCACCTTTTCCAAGAAGCCCTTCAGGCCTTCTGAAGGGCAGGTTAGGTTTGTCTCCTTCCATTCCCACAGTGCCCTGTCCCACTGAGATAGATCAGGGGGACTCACCTCTTGGAATGCTGGGCATGTGGTATTAATACACTGTTAAAATTAATATTAGTGCTAAGGGTTCCCCCCGCATCTTTACTGTGCTTCTGCTGATGCTTATTTTCCTACAAGAAAGCACAGCTATTTGGGAATGGCATGATCTGATTTCCTAATTGGCAACTGTTAGACTTTCCCTTGCTACCCTGGCTGCTTCAAGTCAAGAACGGTCAGCCAAGCATCCAGCTGAACTACGCTTATTCCATCACCAGTGATTTTGAACACTTCACAGGATCCTTGAGGAAGCCACGTGACAATTGGTGCTGCAGCACAATCCCAGCTCCTGAAGATGCAGCTCCAGACAAGGCTGTTTCAAACAGTTTGCAGTTTGCAGTTTGCACTGGGCTTTTTGCTCTCATAAGCCTCAGTGAACTCTAGAGGACCCTGTGTCCAACCCAGGCCAGAAGGGGAGCCCTTCTCTGGATGGCCTAGCAGAGGGACTGCTGTGTTTGGGGCAAAGAGGCTGTTATAATTGGACAAAAGGGACTACTGTGATACGTATAAAAGGGACCGTTGTGATGATGCATACAAGAGTCTTCATTTATTTGATTGGTGCAAACTCTCCTTCTCTGGCTATATAAGAAGGCTGATCAACTCACTTGAACTGGCCAGGAGACCCCTTTTTTTGCTTCCCTCTGGTGTTGCAACATTGTTGTTTTTGTTGTTAGGTGCCCTTGAGTCGAGCCTGACTCATAGCGACCCTCATAGGGTTTTCAATGGCTGACTGTTTCGGGATTGCCTTGGGAGTGGGTTGCCATGGCCTTCTCCCATTTTGTAGTGCTGGGAATTGAACTCAGGACCTCAGACACTGCAGAGCAGCGCTCTACCAACTGAGTTAAGTCCCAGCCCTGTTGCAACATTAGGTCCAGTAAAAGACTTCTCTCAAGTGGTCTTTGCCTACTTTTAGTAGTGCTGGCTGGGCTGGTAACTTGAAGAAAGAAGCAGTGGATTCAACAGAGCAGTAGAGGTGGTAGTAGTGAAAAACTGCAGGGACAGTAGAGAAGCAGTGGCAGAGAAAGCAGAGAAGCCAGAATGCTGAGCTGCAAAAGTCAGCCAATGGCTGACTACTTGATAGCTGAAGAAGAGGTGAGGCTACAAGATCAGCAATTGGCAGCAGCAGGAGCAGCAAGTTAAAGGGCCGTGATCACTGCCTCCTAAACTGCAGCAACAGTGACAGTAGCCACATCAATGAGGCAGCTGAACAGTTCAAGAGAGTGACCAGGGCAGGAAGAATAGGGATGGTGGAAGAAAGAGAAGAGGCTGTAAAAAACCAGAAAAGAGAAACTGCAGGCCCTAGTTGCTAGAAGAGCTCCAGGGAGCTGTTGAATCTGTACAACCAAGGGTTTTAGACACCTGGAACTGTAACACTGGCTGCAGTTTAGGACTGAGGAATCCCAATACCTAGTCCTGATCAGAAGCTGCAACACCAGTTGCTGTTAAGGATTGAAGAATCCTGATACCTAACTCCCTCCCCACCAGAAGCTGCAATGTCAGCTTGTGTTGAGGGCTGAGTGATCCCAACCTTCTTGGCCTATCTAAGAGTTGTAGCACTTAAAGGCTAAAGAATGTTGACTTCCTTGGCCTACGTAAGAGCTGTAACACTAGAAGGAGCCACTTGATGCTGTTGCTCCCACCCAGCAGCTGTCATTGCTCACAGCTTTCAAATACTCAAGGATATGTTGTTGTTGTTAGGTGCCCTTGAGTCGGTATCTGACTCATAATGACCCTCATAGGGTTTTCAATGGCTGACTGTTTCGGGATTGCCTTGGGAGTGGATTGCCAGGTCCTTTCCCCACTCAAGGATATAGATGCTGTTAAAAACTAGCATTTGAAGAGATTCTCCTTGTCTACCCATAATTTCTATCCATGTAAAGCAAAAGGACCCCAAGCAGCTGATTGGCAACACCACCAACCAATGAATGCAAAACTAGCATCCACTGAGTTTGCAATTCCTTCTTTCTATGTCACTCACTAGACCCTGGACTCTAAGAGACCAGGGTATACTTTGCTTAGAACAGTAATCTTAGTGTCTAGCAGCTTGCTACTCTAACTGTTAGTGGTCTGTGGTCTACCAGCTTCAGCAACACTTAAGACCTTGTTAGAAATGCAGATTCTCTTGCCAGGCATGGTGGCACACACCTTGAATCCCTGCAATTTGGGAGGATAAGGCAGGGGGATTGCAAGTTCAAGGCCAGAGGCAGCCTGTGTAACTTAAAGAGATTTTGTCTTAATAAATAAGTAAGTAAGTAAGTAAATAAATAATGGTTGAGTTTGCAGCCCAGTGGTAGAGCACTTGCAAAGTATGTGGAAGGCCCTACATTCAGTGTCCAAGTACTGCACACACACACACACACACACACACACACACACACACAAACCAAAAACCAAAACCCAAATCAAATGTAGATTCTCAGGCCCCATCCCAAACCTACTGCATCCATGCCTGCATTTTAACAAGATCCCAGGTAGTTCATGTGCATATTCAAAATTGAAATACTCTGATCTCACTAGGGATAGGCTCAGTGTTGATTTCCATTCATTGTGTTTGGGGAAAGGAAGAACTGCTTGAGGTCTGCACTGAGTGAGGTGATTTTGTCAGGCCTCTACTTGCAAGTACCCTGTCAGTGGCTGGGAGGGGCAGTGTGCCATAGGGCAAATGAACCATAGGCCCACCTCATGCAATCCACATGCAGTTTTTTTGAAACCTATGACAGCAGGAACATTACATCTCTTTATAGGCGTGGAAACTGAGGTTTAGAGTGATGTGCCTGGGGTCACAGATCATGAGTGACAAAGCTAGCTCCCAAACGTCCTTCTAACTGCCTCATGCTGGAGGAGGGCAGGAGCGGGGAAGGGATGTGTTAGGCAAAGCCTTGCTGGGCCCGGCCCAGGGATGAGCTCACTTCAGGATGCAATCAAAACTTGTTCCCATCAGAACTGGAGGGGGAAGGAGGCCCTTGGGCAGAGGCCTGGGCAGGTTTGATTTGTGGCTGAAATCCCAGCTTCCGCTCTGGGGAACTCTGGTCCTTCAGCCTGGAAGGGTTGACTCTGTGTTCCCTTGGTGGCGGCCCCTCCATGCTCTGTGTGGGAAATCTATCCCCCTCCTGGGCTTTCCTCCCACTTGACCAGCAGGGCCACATTTCCTGAGCTCAGCACTGTCTGGCTGCCTTCCCGTCTTGCAGGCACCTGCCTACGGCTGAGCTTCCCCCCCCTCTTTCTTCCCAGCTCCTCTTGCCTTGCCCAGGATGGCCTAGGGTCAGCTCAGCAATGGTTGGGCAGGCTGGGGAGGACAGGCTCTAATCCAACTCTGATGTACAAGACGAGTTGTTGAGGTCCGGGTAGCAGGAGTGGGTTCCGAGGATCAGAGTTGCATGGCCTGTCATGGACCTGGCTGTGCACGAGAGTCTAGTATTTCCACAGCAATGGGCAGCCTTCTCAGAGCCTCTGTCAGGAAGTGCACCCACAGGTAACATTTGCCATTTTTATTACTAGCTATTATTTATTGAACACTTACCATATGCCAGACACTAGGCAAAGCACTTAACATACATAATCACATTTTATCCTCATAATAACCTTATGATTTATTTACTGTTTCTCCCATTGTCATTATTATTTTCATTATTCTGATAAGGAAACTGAGGTTCAGAGAAGGGAATTACTTTGCTTGGAGGTGTACTGTTAAGAAGCAGAGCAGCAAAGATCTGAAGGCAGTGTGGTCTAACTCTAATCTCTGCGCTGTTGAACTTGTCCTTTCATGGGTTCCCTCAAACACAGGGACACATGTCACTGTGTTGCAGCCAGCAAGGAGCTCTGTGTTGCTCTGAGTGGCAGGAGATATAAAAATGGGGGGAACACTGTCCTACACGCACACGCTGTTTGCTTTACAAAGTGCTCTTATATACTCTGTACATTATCTCATTGCCTTATAAAACTAGCCAGGTAGGTATTTTTTTCCAATTAACAGGTTAGGAAGCTGGGTTTCATACTCCAAAGCACACAATTGTTGGGCCCTGAGTGGTGTTGCTAATGCCATGACAACATACTACTCCCTGCCCAGGCTTATGGTTAATGAGGGACCCCCAGTGGCACCTGGCACAAACTCACCAAGTGTGTTCAGACCCCTCAAAGCTTGACCATGCAGTCTGCAGGACCTTCACATATGGGGCAAGGGTGGGTCCAGGGAGGCATACTATGTGTGTGCTCCCAGGATCCCTCTGTAGCCAAGGGAGTATGGATAAAGCTTTGCCTCTACCCTGCCTGGGTTTGCTAATGCATTCCATTTGCCCATCCTCACTGTCAAAGATGTGGTAGAGACACCAGGAAACTTTGCTGCTGATTAACCACGTGGCCTTGGGCAAGTCTTACCATTCTTCTGAACCTTAGTTTTCTCACTTGTAAAGAGGAGAACTGATGTCTACCCTGCAGATCCCTCAGGGAGTTTGTAGAAGGGTTGAAAAATATAATGTAACTGAAAGGGCTATGAGAAGAACAAAGCATTGCATATTTACAGAAGGATGATTTCAGTCATAGAAAATAAGGCCTGGAAATGACTGCATGGATAGGCAACATTTGTTGAGTATACACTGAGAGCACTTTATAGACTTAACTCCTATAACCCTTCATGTAGCTTTTCAGAGAGGGAGGGATTCTAGGAGTTTCTGCTTCTGATCCCAGCTGAGTAGCTCCTAACAACCAGGGAACAAGTTTCAAGGCAATTATGACACCTGGAAAGTGAAAGAGGAACTCTAGAAAATAGTAAACAAGAGGGAAGAACTTGAGATTCTGTGTGCATACTCTGTCATATCTGGCTCACCTCTGTACTAATGCATGTGCAAAACAAACACCAAGCTGCCCAGCTAAGGGGAAAGGAATTGAATTTACGGTGCAATCCTCTGAAGTGGTGGCAGTTTGCAGTGAGCTGAGGGAAGTTAACTGCTTAAACAAACAAAAACATCCATATTCTTAATTGTGACCTACAGAATCCAGAGTTTCTGTAACATCATTTGCAAAATCTAAAATAAAACCCACAAGTACTAGACATAAGAATAAATAGGAAAACTTGACCCATAGAAAATAATCAATTCACAGTAGCTCTAAAGTGACCCATATGGTAGAATTAGCAGACAAATATTTTAAAGCTGCTCTTATAACTATGTTTAAGGATATAAAGAAAAGTATGCTCATAATAAATGTAAATACAGAATTAATCTCGGGAAAAAACAATGAATGAAAGAAAAATATATCAAAGGAGAACAAAGTGCAAATTTTAGATCTGAAAAATATAGTATCTGAAATAAAGGGATATTGTAATCACTATTTACTAATAAATGAAATTCAGTTTCAGAGAGATTGAGTAATTTTCCCAAAGCCACACTAACAAGTAAGAGAGTTGTAATATGAATACCACATCTTTTTGGCTTTAAAGATTATGTTTTTCAACCACACTAGGTAGAATTTAGAGATTAGTGGGAGTTTATGGGGAAACAAAATAAAATGTGAACACATTTGAAACTCCAGTGACTCTGGAATTTGTCTCACTGTAAAATCTTGCTATAAGACTTGGCTGTAGCTCCTTAGAGAAGCCAACAGGATTATCTACCCATAGTGCTGAAATTTACACTGTCCAAAACTTCATTGTCTACCAATTGTTTGTACTAATGAGGAGAGAGAGAAGTGAAGATAAACCATTAGCAGTTCCTGCTATTCTAGCTTTCACGCCTAACACTATGCATCTCCACGTCCACTGTTGTCCTTGGGTTTTACCCATGTTTGGCATAAGTCTTTTCCATGTTTCTCATAGCATTATCCTTGGGGATGTGGGTCAGGAGCGAGAGTCTTCTTGCATTTGTACTACCCTTTCATGGCTGAGATCTCGTTGAATCCAATGTCTATTTTGTGAGTTTTATAATGTGCCTAGTGCTATGTGTGCTATTGTAGAAGGGAGGGAAACGTGAGGTAGCACTCACTAGTTAGGAGTGCCCACCTGAGAATAAGCATAGTGAAGGAGCAGGAGCAAGGCGAACTGTGTGAGATCAATGTCTACCCCGTGTCTTTGGCAGGACCTGCCTTGGTGCTTCAGATGAGGGGGAGCAATTAATGGAGGTTGGGAGCAATCACAAACTACTTTCTAGAAGTTGGATGTCACTGAGTCTATGAAGGCTCAGCCTAGGAAAGGAAGGGAGAAGATTATTCTAGGACACAGTGGGTGCTTGGTAGATATTTATTAAATGAGGGAATGAATGCACAATTATTGTCTTTATAGACACTTTTTAAAGCATCTGTCTTCTAAAATGGGTGCTTAAAATGTTAAAAACAGGCTATTTTACCACTTTGTAATAGCCTCCAAGTGGTAGCCACCCAAACACTCATCAACGATTGACTGAATAAATTATGGTGCATTCTCACAATGGAATACTACCTAACAATGAGAACAGCCATTCTGCAATGACACACGACCCCGCAGAGGAGTTTCAGAAGCATGATGTTGTACAAAAGAAGGCAGACTCGAAATAGAATCTGTTGTGAGATTCCATGTGCATTAAATACAAACAGAGGCAGAGTTAATCTATGGTCTCTGAAGTCAGCACAGCAGATTTGGGCCATAGAGACTGAAAGGGAACTTCAAGGGACTGGGGAGTTTCTGTTTCTCCATCTGGATATTGGTTACAGTGATGGCTTGGGTTTTGATGTTTTTATTGGGCCACACACTTCAGGTAAGTTCATTTTTCTGTAAGTACGCTGTGTTTCAACAGTCAGGGGGCAAAACAAACACAAGCAGGGGTGTTTCCCAATCCTGCCTTGCAGACCCCATGCCTGCCTTCTGTCATTGACTACACAGCATGACTTTGTGAGGACAGTTCTCAAAGAGCTGCAGGATTTGCTCAGGGAGCCTTTCCTGAGACCAGAAGTGAAAAGGCAGAGAATCTTCTCCCCATTTTAATCAGCAGGAAAGTGAGGCTTGTCGACAGGAAGTAAATTGTCATTTGATCACACAGCAAGTCAACCTAAGCTAGAACTTTGGACTTCTGGGAACCTCTGTCCTGTGGCTCAGGAGTATGTGGCAATCTGGAGGGGCATCATCCGCCATCTGCTTTTGTGAGATTTGGGTGAGTCCGTTTCTCCCCCTAGGCTTATAGGCCTAACTATAAAACTAGGGGTGCAACTGAGTGATGATAAGGCCTGTTTCCTTCCAGGTCTGATATTTCCCAGTATGGATCTGAGCCAGGGCGGTCAACTTTAGAGGAAGCAGAGTTTCTGCCATCCTGACCTCTCATGGGACCAGGCTGAGTTGGGATTTGAGAAGGAAGACCTTAGGACTTTTAAAAGCCTACCTTAGTTTGTTTCTTCGTTTATTCATCCAAGAACCTTTTTACTGGGTTGGGGTTGTAGCCCAGAGGTACAGTGCCTGCCAAACCTGTACCTGGCCTTAGTTTCCATCTCCAGCAAGCACAGCAAAATAAACACAAAAGCAAAAACAAAATAACAAAACCTTTATTGCGCAGCTGCTGTACTCTAGGTACTTTGCTGAGGACACAAAGACCAATGACAAGAAGGCTGTTGTTCTTGAAGGGCTTACATTCTAGGGAGGTAGGTCCTTCCCAAGGCAGTAAAAAGAGTGACAAGCGTTTGTACATCACATACCTACCCAATGCCCTGGCCACGCAGGAGTGGAGTGGATTTGGGCCTTGGGCTGAGAAGGCTTCCAAGAGCAGAGGATGTCTGAGCTGGGCCTGGAAGCAGGAGCAATCAGACTGCGTAAAGCAGGGTAGCGATCATGTCCTTGTCAGAGGGAACAACATGTCGAGAGGCCACGGAGTGGGGAGAAATGGCATTTCTCCGTGGCTGGAGTGCGGAGCATGGGAGCGTGCGGCAGGAGGAGCAGTGGGTGGCAGGCCTGGCGCGGGGCCTCTCCTTGGATTCCTTCCTTGGGTTCCTTCCTCGCCTTCCTCCCTCCCTCAGCTGGATGAGACTCAGGTTTCTGCTGCATGCGCGTCCTAGTCCCCCGAGGCCGCCCAGTCAATAAGCTCTTTAAGGAGACGAAGAGAGGCAAGATCAATGCAGCTGCCATCGATTCCACCTCAGCGGCCGATTAGTAGCAGGGATGCTGCTGGCCTGGGAAGCCCCTCACTAATGCACCACGGAGCTCAGATTAAACTGGAAGCCCCCAGAAACCCTGGGGAGAGCATCTGTCATCCTTCGTTCACCAGAAGCGTAGCGGATCCCGACCTCCACCTTAAGGGAGGCCTTTGCTACCCGGATGAGCAACATAAATTCCCTAGGGGGCCAGTTGACATCCGATCATGTCATTCTCTGCCTTCAATCCTGTCGATGTGCCCTGTGGCCTTTGGGGTCTGGGGAAATTCCCTAATAGGGAGCAGGTACCCTCTGTGATCTGGAGCCCCGCTGCCCTTTCCAGCCTCCTCTCCTTGTAGATCAGCCAGCAGATGCTCTTCGTTCCTCCACCTTGCCCTGCACGGGGACACCTGTCATTTCTTCCAGAAAGCTTTCCCCCACAAGCCGACTTAGGCAGCCTTCCAAGGTTCGCCCTGTACTGTCTCAAGCAGACCAAGGATAAGAATGCACTGTAATTGCTTATTTTCTTGTCTCATTCTGACTGCATATTAGAATCTCCTGGGAGCTTTGAAAAATACAGAACTGGATTTGGCTGGCCTAGGATGAAGCTTGGGCATGGATGTTTTTACCACCTCCCTCCAAGGGGGCCTAAGGTGCCCCACGATAAAGAATCACTGGACTAGAGTCTGATCGCCAGGAAGCCATGGACCACATTGATCAATGAAGCCCTCTATCCTTAGTGCCTCCTACAGGGACCAGCACATAGCAGATGCTCGGGGAATGTGTGTGGAATTGTATGTCCTGGGAGGACACCCGACCTGGGTGAAAACTGTCACATCTGAGTATAGCCTCTGTGGCAGCCATCGCTCCCTCTGCTGGACAGCACAGGAGTTAGCTCTTAGGCTTCAACAGCTGAGTCCACCAAGGCTCTTTCTTACTATATCACCTTTACTGCTCACTGTGGGAGAAGGACTTGGCAACCCACTCCTAAAAAACAATCAGCCATTGAAAACCCTATGAATAGCAGAGAAGCACTGACAATAGTGTTTCGTCTGTTGTACATAGGGTTGCTATGAGTCGAGCACTTACTCAATGGCACCTAACAACAACTGCTCACTATGGCCAGTGGAAGGCCAGGCCCCCAGGGCGTTCTCCCAGGTGATGTAGCAGAGAGACTGGCGTGGTGACCTGAGAGGCGTCCTGACCAGAGATCAGCAGCACTGGGCTCTGAGGCCAGTCTCTGTCACCTGTCTTCCTAGATCCATAACAGCAGAGCAGGGACCTCTGACTCCTGAGACACTGGCCTAATCTGGAAAATAGGGCTAATGACCCTCCAAGCACTGTCCTGCGAGAGGACATACGGTGAAGGCTATGCAAACCTTACAGGGCTGTGCATAGCTGGGAGAAGGCCTGAGAGGAGGCCTGGCCTGGACGTCCTCCCATCTCCTCCTGGGCTTCAGCCCGAGCTTGGGACCAACTGCTCTTCTCAGCCTTCCTAATGGGTGACTGACCAGGGCGGCCCCTGCACAGTGGAGGAGGCCTCCTTGGCACACTGCATCCCTCGAGACAGCCAGGACAGAGAAGCAGCAGCCCAGCTCTACGTTCTTCTGAAGAAATGCTCTATATAACCTGGGCTTCAAGATTCAGCTTGGAAAGGCAGGAAGGCTTGGGATGGCCAGGAGGCTGGAGAGCTGGGTAACGCCATTCAACCATAGAATTTACATTTTCTTTTGCTAGGTTTCCCAATTTTTGGAAGCTCAGATGCACAGAATTTGGGTAATTATTGTCTTTATCATGCTCTCCTCATTGGCTCCTATTGGATTCTATTTTTCTTTCATTCATTTATTTATAGATACTAGCAGTGTAACTGGTACCCGCAAACCCACCTCCTAGCATAAAGGCAAAGGCCTTGACAATGAACGTTACTTCCTTCTCTAGCTTCCTGCTGCCCGTCCCATCTCCCTGCCTTTCTCTCCCCATCTCAACCATCATTCTGACTCCTGTTCTGTCATTCACCTGGCTTCTTTTGGAAACAGATTTTATTCTACCTAAGTGCTTTCTAGCTCCCTTAAATTTTTGTTAACCCCCCAACTTTTAGAGGTATCTTCTTCTAGAATACTGGAAATGAGATGCAGTTTGCTCTATTTAGTTGCAATAAAACTGTTACTGAAACCACCTTAGCCTCCAATGGTCTCTAAAAGGAGAGGACAGGAGGGCAGGAAAGTCCCCTTCTGGAGAGGGCAGTAGCATCCAGAGAGACCACTGCTTAAGGACGTGGCATGAAGGATGCTCTTTGCCAGGCACCCTGAGAAGTGTGGGCTGACTGAATAGATCCCCACCCTCCTCCCTAGCCTCACTGAATCCACTCTTGTCCGCAGCCCTGAGCCGTGTAAAATGAGCAAACCCTCCACAGGTCGCTGGGCCCTGGCTGGGCCCTGGCAGAGCTGCTTCCCAGAAGCCCTGGGGCTGGGTGGCCAAGCTTGTTCTCTGTGAATCCAGCCCATATCTGCCATCTGGAGGGGGCAGAGCAGGTGGCAGGAGGGGGCAGGAGATGTGGTCTAAGGATGGACAACCCAGGTCTCCCCATCACTGCCAGTGTGCCAGCCCGGGGTCCCCCATGATGCTCATCATAAAGTCGCCCCAGCAGCTCCTCAGACCAAGAACCAATTTTCTCCATGACTGAGTCTGCGTAATCCTTTGCCTCTTCCTGTCCACTGCTGGGGGCAGCTCCCCTGGGAGTGGGGAGGGGAAGCAGGCATCTGGGCTGCACAGGCTGCAGGAAGCCTGTGGAGGGACAGGCCAGGCCTCTGCAGCCAGGGCCACCATGGCCTCCTGCTGGAGACGTCCAGACACTTCCCGTGGGGGATGGGCTGGGGTCCCTCTTTTTCCCTAGGAGGAAACAAAGGCACCAATGAACCCAAGGGAGGCCACTTCAAAGCCACTATCAGAGTCCTCTTCCTCAGTGCATTTCTGCAGTAGATGGAGCAGGGCAGGAGCCCTAGAGGGAGCGCCTTTCCTGGGCCACATGGCTGGATGCCTCAGTGGGCCCAGGAAGCCAAAGACCCTCTGAGTGGGTAGGGTGTCTAGAGGAGCCCTGCCCCACTCTCACAGAGGAGGACTAGGGCCCAGGAAGGACAGTCACTGTGGTAAGGTTTCCCGAAACTGACCTGGCAGGAACAATGCTTACCCCTCACTCCTGCCTCCTGTCTTCCCATCTGCAGTGACCTATCCTGTCCAATTCCCACTGCTCCCAGTCCCAGAATCCTGTTATCCCGAGGGGAGGGGAGGTGTCCCACTGGCTAAGCAGAGGGGTTGGCCTTGATGGGTCCTTGTTCAAGGCCTAGCTCTGTCTTCTCTTTACTGTATAACTTGAGCGCACGATGTAACCTCTCCAAGCCTGGTTCTCCATCTGGAGGAAGCCAGGGGTGCCCATTATAAAGACGATCTTTCAGACTCGTGAAACTTGTATGAAATATGCAGCAACCTCAGTGCCAGGCACATAGTAAACCGGGAGTCCTAGCAGTCATGGTCGTCACTGAGTCGCTGGGCTCCTATTCATCCTTCTCAACCCTGCTAAGGCATCACTTCCCCTCTGAAGCCTTCCCTGATGACCTGGGATCCCTGAGTGCTGCAGCTTCATACCGGGCACTGTCGCTTTCTGTTGTGGTCGGTTTACCCGGCTATCATCTCTGCTGGCTTGTGAGTGCCTAGGGAAAGAGGTATGCTAGGGTATCCCACGGTGGGGCTGGACCTGAGCAGGTGGCATCTCAGAGGTGGGCACAGGCTGCACTGTCCTCTGCTGTTTTTCCAGGTCTATCCTAGAATCTTGGCTTCAGGTGCTGTGTCTGCATCTGGTGGCCTTCGCTGCCCTCTCCTGACCATGGAGGGCAGAACCATGGCTGGGTGGGGGTGAGGGTGTGGCAGGGGCAGAGGCAGGGCACTGGGGACATGGCCAATGCCTCGACTTGGTCCTCTGTCTTGGCCTCCATTGCTGAGTCCCCACTTCTGGGTATGCAGCCAAGGACCTTGTGCCACGGAGGGCTCTAGAAGGGTGGCTTGTCTGCCTGTGAAAGCCAGCCCTGCAGGTATCCTGGGGGACCAGTCCCAGAGCCACGCCAGCCGGCTCACTCCTGGCCCGCCTGCCCTCAGGAAGCCTCTGGGAGCCACCGTGGGACTGCTGGGGCTAGGAATCGGCTCCCTTGCTCATGGATCCCTCCAACCCTCCTTGGGGGACTCTGACAGATTGAGAGAAGATGGTTCCAGCTAAGAGAGTCCTATAATTATCAACTGTGGATTATTTTAATTAAAATGCTTTGCATCCTCAGCTCTTACTTTCTAAAATGATTATAAATGTTATTATTAAGAGAAATCCTTGAAGTGAGAGCCATAAATCTCTGCCTGGGCAGATGACAGGGTGAGCTGGTACAGCAAAGGAGACCCCGCCTGGGATGGAGAATCCAGTGGGCAGCAAGGGAGGAAGTGAGAAGGGAGGTGAGTGGAGATGGAGGAAGGGTGGATGTAGGGGATTCCACGTGTACTTCTTGTACTCCATCTTCTAGATCATTACGTATTTGGGACAAAGAAATTGCACTATTAGCCTCAAATGCCTCTACTGTTTGCTGTGTGACTTTGAGCAAGTCAAGTACCCTCTCTGAACTTCAAGTTTCTCAGATTTAGAAGGAAGATAATTGCCATCTGGCAGGACTGTTTTAAGGCATATTGATAATGCACGTAGAGCGCTTGTCTCGGAGTAGCTACACTGTAGAGGTTTGATTATCCCCAACATCATCCTGTTTAGGATTCCTGGGCTCCTCTGGGGTGCCATAGCTCCATGCACTGGCCTATCCCTCCCACTTTTGAGCCCTGACGTGGGGATCCTGGGACATACCTGCTGCCAGCCTAAGTCAGGACCCCAGGTGGCTCCTTAGTTATAGTAGCCTCCTGCAGTAGCAGGGCAGCAGGAGGGGAAACCCAGGCCTCTTAATTGTCATTACGGAAATGGAGGCTCAGAGAAGGGAGAGATCTATGCCAAGGTCATGCAGCGAATTGCTTGGCAGGTCATTTTACCCATGGCAGCAGATGGCTTAAGTCCACCTTTCTTACATATTCTCAGCCTGTGTTTCTACGGACTGGGAACAGATAACACGGACTGGGAACAGATAACATGAAGGAGGGGACAACGCTGACTGCTCACACTGATGGGGGAGGAGAGAGGCTGGCAGCAACAAGAGAGGGAGGCCAGGTGCCGGCCTGGGCTCCCGGGACTCCGCCCATGCCCAGCTGTGGGGCGACCTTGAGCTGACCTCTTCTCTCGAAGGACCTTGGTTCCTGCCTTGCTGACACCCTGAGGCTGGTGCCGAGGCTTGGCCGTGAGGATGGCCCTGAAAGTGCTTTGTAAGCGGGAGCACGCAGCGGATGCCGGAGATTATCAGCATTAATATTAATGCACTCACTCGCAGTTGGCCATTGGCCACAGAGGAGAAGGAACATCAGGAGTTGGGGAGGAAGAACGGGGAGAAGAAGGCTTTTGTAGGGTTTGCAGAGGGATGGAGGACAGCAATTCTCTGTGTGGCCATTTCCCAACTTCCTGCAGGTTCCGGTACAGGAGGGGGACCCACCTGCTGTAAACCAGCCATGGGTGCAGCGAGCATTCAGGCAGGTGGGGAGGAGCCCTCTTCCCCAGGAAGGGACAGCGACAGAGAGCCTGGCTTTCACATCTGGAGCTGGCCTCGTTTCTGGGCCCAGGAGACACTAGGGCTGAGGGCTTGCCTGTCTGCTGTGGGCCCACTCAAGGCCGAGGGGCTTCCTACTCTGTCCAGTTCCCCTCGCCCACCTTTAGGAGATGAATCAGGCAATGCCTGGGAGGAAGGGCTGAGGCTTCTGGCCTCCTTCCAGCATCTGCCTCCCCTTTTCCCCATACACTGATGAGTGGCGCCGCACCGAGAGGTGGGCTGTGTCTGGAGCTGGTCATCATGCATTCATTCACATGTCCAGCAAAGGGCTTTAGACAGCTAAGATGTGCTGGACACTGTGCCAGGCACTGGACATGGAGGTGACTGGGACCCTGTCCCTGTCGTTAAGGCTCAAAGGCTGCTGCAGAGACAGCTGATCATCCCCCACACAGGGCTGGTGCTGCCCGCGCAGTCCTGGAGCTGTGGGGACACACCAGAGCTTGGAGGCAGAGGGTGACTTCAGGAAGGATTTCCTGGAAAAGGTTGTATCTGAGCTGGGTCTTGAGGGAGGATGCACAAGTCATCCTCCAGCCCAGCGGGACATCTCAGGACCTTGGCTCACAGAGGAAGGAGCGCAGTGTCAGAGGTCGAAGGAGCTCCCTTTCCCAGATGACCCCGTCTGCCACGGCGCCAGCCCAGAGCTGTCCATGCTCTGCCTTGATGATCAGGAGCCAGGTCCCCAAGCACACAATTTAACCTCTCCAAGCCTGGTTCTCCATCTGGAGGAAGCCAGGGGTACCCATTTTAAAGACCATCTTTTAGACTCGTGAAAGTTATATGGCATATGCAGCAACCTCAGTGCCAGGCACCTAGTAAACAGGGAGTCTTGGTAGTGACGGTTGTCACTGAGCTGCTGGGCTCCTATCCATCCTTCTCAACCCCACTGAGGCGTCACTTCCCCTTGAACTCCAGCTGGGCCTCAAACAGACTGTACTGCCCTTGGGCTTCCTCCCCTGGAAGAGGAGATGAGGCAGCTGGGGTGCTGTGAGACACTGATTGTGAAGAACACCCTGGAGAGGGAAAAGCACATTGTCAGAACTCACCACGTTATTACAGGGTGGCTGCAGGTGTTTGCTCGACCCAGCAGGGCCTGGAGGACACACCTGGGGTTTCCCTCGGTGCCCAGTGGCCAATTCCTACCAATTCCAAGGCTTAGAGATGTGAAGATGTACAGGAAGTCTGTGTGCTACATGTGTGGTGTGGGTACATGAGAGAAAGGGAGAGACAGAGAGAGAGGAGGAGAGGGGCAGAGAGCAGGAGAGAGGGCGGAGGAGGGAGAGAGGCTGCGGGCTCACTTTGGCCGAGGGAGCCCTGTGCATGGGGAGACCCGGCGTGCACACGTGCAGATGGAGTTGCACATACCGAGCACTGCCTTCTGCCCCTCAGCGTCACCATGCCGGGCAGCAACCACTGCATCCCCTAAGCCCTAGAGGACCCCGGCTCAGCCTCACTCTGCTTCCAAGTATCCATCCTCTCGGCTCCTCCTCCTGGCTCCCATCCTGTTGCATGTTAACACGCAACTGTACAAGCTGCAATGCAGACTGAGGAAACTGCCCATCCATGCAAACAACCCGAGTCTAAGGAGGCTTCCGTGAGCACTAGGGTGAGGACCCCAGGATTCTGGACCGCATAAGGGAAAAAATATTCCAGAGGGAGGTTGGATTCTGAAAGGCAATGGCCACTTAGCTGGACAGTGAAGGCACATGGGTTTTGTCTGAGCAAACCCAAGGAGACAGGGTAGGGTACCTGGAGGCTCTGTCTGCAATGGCAGCGTTGCTGAGTGAGGGGAGCGTGGTGTGAGGACTATTAGCTGTCGTCGCTTGAGTGCCAGCTTTGGGCCAGGTGTTCTGATGGTCATTGCCGAAGGCCAGGAGCACCCAGAGTGTGACTGGCTCCGACGACTCCTGAGCGCAGCTGTTGACTATGGCAGTGCGCCTGAGCTTGGTGCAGAGCTGGGGAAAAGCAGATCGGGCGGCAGGGAGATGGATCTGCAGCGGTGTGCTGGGGCCTGGGGAGGCTGGAGGCGGCACAGCCTGCTCACAGGTGCTGGAACAGCTCAGGAGAAGCGAGGCAAAGGGGAAGGAATAGGGGTCAGGACAAAGAGGGGGAGCGATGGCACCAGTGCCCTGAGTCTTGGGAAGTTGGTGCCAGGGAGTAGCTAGAAAGCGGAGCCTGGGGGCCGGGTGCGGTGGCACACGCCTGTAATCCCAGCAGCTCGGGAGGTGGAGGCAGGAGGATCGCAAGTTCGAGACCAGAGGCAGTCTGCGTAATTTAGCGAGACCTTGTCTCAAAAAGTAAAAAAAATGGACTGGGGGTGCAGCTCAGTGGTCCAGCACTTGCAGAGCATGCAAGCACAAGGGCTGGGTTCAACCCCCAGTATGGCAAAAAAAAAAAAAAAAAAAAAAAAGAAAGAAAAAGAAAGAAAGAAAGAAAGGAAGAAAGAAATAAAAAAAGAAAGAAAGTGGAGAAAGCAGAGAAAGTGGAGCCTGGGCAGGCTTGGGGCTGGAGCACCGGAGCCCACTGCACCCAGCCGCTTTTTCTGCAGGGAGGGGAGAGTGGACCAGCGATGCTTCACAGAGTGCCTGCCCTGTGCCCTGTGAAGCCAACAGCTTTTTGCCTAGTATTCCAAACCTTCCTCCCTACATACCTGCCAGGTAGCTGCTGCAGCCCCTTTCACAGGAGAGACAATAGTGGTTAAGGGGGTGGGAAGAGGACTTAGGTCAGACCTCACAATCCAAAGTGGTC